>CM076573.1:568473767-569073767 GCA_034641835.2 Pinus albicaulis | reverse complement strand
ATTTGATGCGTTCAACATGCTAGTAGTATGCACCGAGATAATATTGACACAATTAGTAATGTAATCATTTTTGAAGTTGAAACTAGTCTCCATGCATTGCAAATTTTAATATTTCAATGTCAATATGATAATTAATTTGGTCATAGGTTATTTTTCCTATAATTTTGTGATTTTTATTCTAAGTATTTCTTTTATCACGTGCTTTTGTAATTAACCCATTCTCCTTGTTTTCTCATGGGTTATGTATTATATTGTTGTTCTACTTACAGAATGTTACAAGTTGTCACACTCGGTCACTGAATCCAGAAACTACAAAAACATGGATGATGTGAAGGTCATTTCTTAGTAAACCAACAATTCATTAATAACATTATTTACTCTCGTCCTTTTTGAACTTTTTTTTTTCTTTACATTCATACTAAGGTCTTTTTTTCACAAGACAAATTATGATATATTGATTTTTTCACTAGGTGGCTACAAGGTATCCCTATGTGCTTGGAATCAATATTCAAAATTTATGGGTGTCTAATTCCTTACATGATTATAGGAGCTATCAGCACGACGTAATCATCAGTTGTAACCTAGAAGCACCATGCATCTGCTCAAATAGTTTTAGGGTATGTTTTTGTTAGGCTGGAGATTATTTTGATATGTAGTGAAGTCTAACTATTGTTCTTGTAATAGAGCGATAAAAAAAACAACATGCTTTCATGAACAAGGGAAAAATGCTCGTTGTCAGATATCAAGTAATCTATACATGGTTATGTTTGGTGTGTTAAATATTATATTGTCTCAGCTTCCAAGTTTGGAGGAAATTTCATAGATTTCAACCATTTCAACCACCATGTCTTCCACATACTCTTCTGTTGGGCTCGCTCTTAGCATAACAAAAATTACAAGTTTGCCTTCTTTTTCATATGTCTCTTTGTATTTTCTCATCCAATTTAACTATAGCTATAAAGATCATATTTTTTGATTCATCTATGAATGAGAAGTACATTGGATAACATAAAGTCAATCTAAGGATCCTTGCATATAGAAAGCATCTATGTGCAACCCTAACCAGAGGAATTATTCCTAAATTTTCGTCAACAAAGAACACAACATATATCTTCCAATCATTATGAAACATTCCATTTTCCTACTCGCTTTCCACTGTTCTAATTGAAATAGAGGCAAGTGTTAGCAATGTTATTTTCTTTGATGTACCTAGTTAATGTTCATAAATTTCCTCTTGCTAACTTTGCAATTATGCATTGTGTAGGATACCCTCAAATCTCTGCCACCAGATAACAAAACAATGGAAAATGTGATAACTATGACATTTGTGGCGATCCTAATTATACTCTTCTCTGTTCAGAGATTTAGAATCCAAAAAATTGGTCACTCATTTGCCCATGCGATTTTGATATGGTTCTTATTTATTTCCTTCATTGGAATCTAGAATACTGCTAAGCATGATACACATGTATTCAAAGATTTCTATTCCAAAAATATTTTTGATTACTTTGGAAGAAAATCAAAACAACCTTGAATTTTACTTGGAGGAATAGTTTTATGCATAATAGGTATGTAGCATGCTTCTAGCTTCCTAAAGAATTTGTTTAGAGATTATCAAACACAATCTTCATTGGTAACATTAACTATGTCGCATGCAAACAATTATTTATAAATTACCAAACCTAGTCTTCATTGCTAGCTTCAAGTAAGTAGAATGAAAAAAAAATATTTAGACATTAACAAATCCAGTCTTTATTGCTGTTGTTAAGTAGGTTGCACACAAGAATTGAAGCTATGATTGCATATTTCAGTCATTTTTCATTCTCATATGTACTTGAGACATTAACATAAATTAATTGAATGCAAGAGGGATATAATGGATATGTGTTACTGCTAGTGTTGTTTCTGTTTCGAAATCAAAATCAAATGCTTGTTCATTCCATGACCCATGTTGTGGAATTTTTAAATATGAAACATTTAATTTAAAAATTCACATAATAATTTGCATTCCTGTTGACAGGTTTACAAGAACCCTTTTTTCTTTTGTGCATCACAAAATGAATAAAAACAAAAGGCCCTATATAAATTTTTTCTTTTTGAAGACTTAAGTTGGAGGTCAGATCCATAAATATTTTGTAAATAAAATTATAACCTCCCGACTACTCGACCTTCCGGCCACCCGACTAGCAAGTCAGGTTGACTACGATTTTTTTTATTTATAAATAATCCGCCCAAACGCACGATTGCCCGATAGTCCAACTACTTGACCTAATGAAAACACCCAACTATGGTAGAGTTGGAGTCGGGATAGAATAATTCAATCATAAAATTAAAAAAACGCCCAGCTTCCTGATCATCCCAATACAATATTATTTTTCTTGATTTGCGTGTGATGCGTTCTTTAGATGGATTTTTAGTTTTTTCTGTTTCGCGTTCAATTGATTCTTTGTTAAATCAATAACAAATTTCCTTGTGCTTTCTCAATTCATGAAAATATAAATAATTGGCCTACTTACGAGAAATTAATGAACACTTTTAGTTGCGATTTTCTCATATTTTTAAACAAAATTTTAAGATTTTAGAGTGTTCTCCCCACATGCTGTTTTCTTCATTCTAGCTCAAAGAAACATTGAATTAAGGAAATATAGTACCAGTTTCAAACAATTATGTGTAACCATAATGTTATTTTACAAATTCCTGAATTCAATTTCAAATTTTAAATAAGGAAAACATATACATACTCTGTTACTATTCACGGATCATTAAATGCGAAAAAACAAAAAATCTCAAGCAACAAGGCAACATGGAGCAAATTAGGTAAAATATTAATGAGATAGATGATTCGCTATTAGAGCAAGTCAGCTTGAACCCATAGAGAATTTTTTGTTGGTAACCTAGTTCTCATTTGGGATAAAAGTCATAAAGAGGAAGCTAATCATTCTAAGTTTCAAAATATTTGGATTGGTCATTTTCAAATGTTATCAAAGCTTGGTCCATCAACTTATATTCTTCAAACATTAAAAGGCCAAGTAGAAAATTTTCCAGTAAATGGGACAATCTTGAAAATATATTTTTAATAAATGAAAATCTCCCAAGAACACATGTAAATATTCCATTTAACAAGGATGTTGGTATCCTTTAAAAATAATTTACCATATATTGTTTTATATTATAAAATAACCTGAAGTTAAAGGACAAAGTATTCTTAAAATATCGTAATTCCAAAAATACTTAATGTTATTTTAACTCTTGCTTAAACTTCCGATAATATGTAAAATGATAGATTGGCTATTTTATGTTATAAAAGTTCTATCATCTTCAAATAATTTGAAGAAATAAACGAAACTGTCTAAAAAATGATGAATAATATGAGTTTATTTTAATCCATGAAAGTATTTGCGATCAAAGCAAGTGTCTTAAAAAACCCCGCTTCTGTGATTTCGCTATATATGATAAATGTAAAGATCAATATTAAGCTAAAAAGTGAGAACATGAAGTTTTACATTAAAAGGAAAATGAAAAAAACCCATCAAAAATATGAACGCTTGCTAGCAATGGGTCGATTTTTCTAATCCAAATAAAAGGGATGTTTACATTCACCAAAAGTGATGCAATTTAAAGTTTCAGAGAGAGATGATTATAACACAAAGTACATACAAATTTGAGCAATATTGAAATCTTAAACTTAGTGTTTATAATTTCAGATGACAATTGAATTAGAAGGTTCTAAGAAATGCAAATAAATTCATTATTTGGCTCTTATTGCATAGAAGTTTCTTCTCTTCATTAGTACTTCTTGTCCAATTGTTGGTACCTTTGACACTTTATCAAGCATCTCCGGTGATAGATCATAATTTAGTAGAAATTTATGAAAACCTCATTTAATTTTAAATTGTTAATTTAAAATTGATAGACATAAATTCTAATTCGAGTGTGTCACCATTTGTTATCAGGTTTACAACAACCCTTTTTTGTTATGTACATAGGAAAATGAATAAAGACAAAGGCCTTAAATATTTTTTTTTTTTTTTGAAAGCTTAACTTGAAGATTAGATTCATAAAGGTTTTGTAAATAAAATTATAACCTCTCGATTACCCAACTAACAAGTCCGACTGACAACCAATTTTTTTATAAATAGTCCACCCGACTGCCTGACTGCATGGCCTAAAGACAAGAATTGACTATGGTATAGTCGGAGTCAGGATAGAACAAACCAATCATAAAATAAAAAAAAATCCCAACCACCTGACCTCCCAACTGTACGATCATCAGAATAAAATACTCTTTTTCTTGATTTGTGTGCAGTCCGCTTTTTGATAAATATTTTCAATTTTTTCCGTTTCACGATCAATTTATTATTTATTAAATCAATAATAATTTTTCTAAAGCTTTCTCAATTCTCAAAAAGAAAAATAGTTGTTATGTTTATAGGAAATTAATGAACACGTTCAATTCCGATTTTCTCGTATTTCTATACAAAATTTTAAGATTTTAGGGTGTTCTGCTTGCATGCTGTTTTCTTAAGTCTTGTTCGACGAAGAATTGAATTAAGCAAACATAGTACCAGTTTAAAAAAATTCAGTGTAAGCATAATGTTATTTTAGAAATTCTTAAATTCAATTTCAAATTTTAAATAAAGACAAGTTATATATGCTCTATTACTGTTTACAAGTCATAAAATGGGGAAAAAGGGAAAATCTCCACCAGTAAAGCAACAAATGGAGAAAATTAGGGAAAATATTAAGGAGATGGATGATCCACTACCAGATAAAGTCAACTTCAATGCATTCCTCATCTCATATTCAACTTACAAAATAAAAAAATCAGGTACGATGAGTTGGGAGGAGATATTTGAATTCTTTGACCAAAGAGAATGGTTAAAAAACACAATAACTACTAAAACAAAGAACAATAAGTTTGAAGCGATCAAAGCAACAATTAGGGCCATAATTTTCCCTACTATGACATGGTTTGATTTTCTCTCACGATGATATTAACACTCAAACAATATCATACCATCAAGAAATTATCATAGCCTCCTGGAAAGTTGAAGTCTTATCGGCCATATACAATCTTAGTACCCCGGAAATCCACCTTAATGTTGAATTCCTTAATAAGTTTCGAAGAAGTGTCTCGAAGCAATGTTAATAGAATTATGATATAGTAATTGAAGACTGGTTAAGAGAAGAAGAGCAAGGTTTCAAGCTCAAAGCAAAAAAAGAATATCCCATAGCTATTTTTAAGAAGCATGTTAAATTTATTTTTAAAATTCTAACCAAATTATATAGGGAACAAGATCCTGAGCATTGCAAAATTAAATGGATCCCAATAACCCATAGCATTTTGAATGAGAAGAAATTCCTAAACTGGGCTGACATCTTGTCGTAGAATATTATAGATTCATTAAAGCTGTCATTATCATCTCCCCCCGGGTTCAAACATATTTTTTGTATGTCTACCTATTTGATATATATTCTTATCGCCTCAGTTTCATTCCCACTCATGAAATGAAATTACCCATCTAACCAACAACTACCCATTCAAGATTATGCTCCTATTATATGAGAATCTAATTTTAAATACTATTTTTATGATGTTTTTCATTATGTTTTGGTTCCTTTCCATGAAATCCTGTTTGGAACAATACCTCTGAGAATAAGTCAAAGTTTGAAACAAGGCCTAGAATCAATAGGTGACTAGTTTGTTGAAGAATTATTTTTCTACGTCAGAGTTTTTGGAAGTGAAGTTGGTCCCCACCTTCTACCTCGATATATCCTGGAAATACTTGCTTTGAGAGAAGTGGATAATCAAGCTATTTTAAATGGGAAAGCCAAAAAGTTGAGTAAGTTGTAGAATAAAATCTAGCCTAATTTTCCAATCAAGTTTGGTGACATAAATATTCGAGACAAAGGGCACAGATTCAAAGAAGCCGAAGAGATTCTAGAAGTTTGGTTATTTATTTTGCATAATTATGAATATGATCCTAGTGGAATCATTGGAATTCATTATATAAAAATCAGTTACATAAACTTTTTGATTCATCAAAAACGACCTTTTGATGAGATTTTTATAAACACTGATGATTTTCAGCAGGTTGTTGAAAGAGGTAAACTCTCAAATAGTGAAACACGACAATAATGGAAAGAGTTTAGGGAAAATATGTTCCAAAATTTCTTAAAGGGAAAGGCTCTCCATCTTAACATTTCATTCGAACAGTTAAAGTCTACTAAATTTTCCAGTTTAATTTCAACCAAATCACTTTAGATCCTTTTATTGTTTCTCAAAAGGAACATGGGGTAGAAATTGAAAAAAACAGATGATTTTGTTGTCACAGGTAAAGAAGATGAAGTTACAATAATTAAAAATCTGAAAGAGAAGCAGGAAATTACAGGAACATCAAAGACTCTAGAAAAGAAAAAAAATTGAACAAGAAATCATTGTGATTAATTCTCCTGAGTAAACAAAGCAAAAGAAACTAGAAACTACATACGTCAAAGAAATGGAAGTAGACAAGGAGAAAGAAAAACAAGTATCTAGTGAAACCACCACCATGGAAAATGAGGAAAAAATGGAATCATACAACAAGATGGATAGTATATCTACCACATCTCCTCAAGCATCAGTAACACCCATTTCTACTAAGATTCCTTGGGAATCATTTTTGTTTAAACCGGTTTAGGAGTTAGAGAAAATTGCAGATACAATCCCTTCTTTGACATATTATTATTTTAATACTAAAGAAAAATCAGTTGTCAGAAGAACAAAGAAAATGAAATTTGATACTCTGGAGACTATATCCGAATTCAGCTGGCAGGCTTAGGGAGATGTAAAAGAAAAAGCTCAAGAATATGCTAAAGCTTTAGGAGCTTTCGTTAATTACAATCAATATCATTTGAATGAGCTTGTACCTTCATATGATAAGAATTTGTAGAAAATTAAAGTTTTGGAGGAAAACTTGAAGAAAAATGAGTTGTTTAATGAAGAAAACTAGCAGAGGAATTCTATGAGTTCAGTTAAAGGATTTGCTGTAGAAAGGGAAAATCTACAATTTTATTTTATTTTTATTTTATTATTTTATTATTTATTAATTTTTTCAGAAAGAATTGAAATAAGAAAATACAAAACATGAACATGAAATTTGGGAATTGAGAAATTTGGGAATCAAGAAGCAAAAAACAATTCCAAGTTATGGTCACGACCTTGAAAGAGAAAACTGAATCTCTTAAGAATCAACTGAATCATAATCAACAAGAAACACATATTCTGCAAGCTTTTAAGGAACAAAATTTACAAATTTGTCTAATATTAAATAAGAATCAATCAAACTTCTATAAAAATATGGATAAAATCTCAAGAGATTTTATCAAGAAATTACAAATTTAAATGAAAGAATTGATTCATTAGTAGAATAATACAATTCATTTTTTTATTTTTTATTTTTTATTTTATTTTTATTTATGTCTATTCTTGACTGGGAAAAATAATTTCAATCTGATGAAATTCCAGAAGTTTCTAAGATAGATAAAAGATTGATACTTTCATCCTTAAGTCGCAGGGAGAAAGAGGAAAAAGAGATCAGAACATGCATACACAAATCATATGAACAACGTTTAACAATTTGGGAAAAAAGAACAAACTTTATAGAATAATTTGACCTATCAGGTGCCATGTCATTAAAGGAAACAGTTCCAGGAGAATTAAAACAATCTACAGAAGATCTTGTTGCAAGGACCAGGTAGAAATAAAAAAAACATTAAAGTTTGAAACAACAAACTTTCCAAAATTTTTTCATCTTCCTTTTTAACAAATCAAGCTTATTGCCAAGTTTGAGGTGAAATATGAGAAGAAGAAGAAAAAGGTCCAAGGATTGATTTCCAACCGACATATCAACATCAATCAATTTCCTTCCATTTATTTCTCTGCAATGTACCAAATATATTCACAGTGGGGAAACTTATATCGAAGTACATGCACCTCAATTTCTACTTAATATCTATTAAGAAGATTCTAAAGATGAGGAAAGGATGCCTTCTTCTCTAACATATATCAATTGGACAAATTTAGAATTTTTATTTTTAGAATTGAGTATTTACTTTCAGAAAATCTGCTGATTTTCTTGTTTCAAGACTTTTTTTTTTTTTTTTTAGTATTTATAGACCCTTATGTGTTGGTGCAAAGGGCCGAGAATCAGCGAAGACTACAAACTTGAATGTTTTTAATCAATTTTGAATTATCAGCTTATTTGAAAACCATTTTCAGTGTTAATGTGTCATGAGATATGAGATTTATGTCAGTACATCATTTTAATTACTTAATAAATTCCTATGATATTAATTTATGACTTATGCTACTTGATTCTGAATGAATATTTGATAAATTTTTAAGATTCCTTATGACACGGTTGCAATCTACATCCTTTTATCACCAGGAATTAAAAAATTGTTAATTTACTCATTATTAGTTGATCAATGCAATGGAGTATTCAAATATAGGCATATTTTCTCTCGTCTATGAGATAGAAATTATTATTTATTTACTTTAGATTGTGCATGCATACATATTTCAGAAAATACTAAAAAATCTGTTTGAATAGAATGAAAATCTGAAAATATTTTCAAAGTTTATATTTAAATCTTTAGTTAAAACTTATCTGTTCGGTTTTCTGAATTCAATTCCAATTAGAATTTTAAATCTCATGATATTTTGTGTGGTATTATGCTCATTTAAATAATTTAATTGTTGCTATTTATATTGGTTAAATCATTGTAGCAAACTATGTTCATATTCTATAAATTATTAGAATATATTACATATTTTTTCTTAAATTAATTACAATTTTTCTTAGTCTAATTTTGGTTTTAGATAGCCAACCAAGCCTTTGTTACAGGGGGTATATGACCATATCAAATGAAAAAAATCCTAATTGGAACTTTGATTGGCCAAATAATCGTTGCAGGAGGATTTTTTCCACCTGTCAACAATTCCTTATGTAAATTGGATGCAAGCATAGAGGTTGTTGGAGTCATAATTGTCACTTGGTCCTTGTTGACATTGGTAATGCTTATAATATAGAAGACTCATCTATTTCTTTTTATAATGTTTATCATTATATATGGCGTAATGGAGCTGCTATTCTTTTCAGTAAAGTTCTACAAGTTTCCCCAGGAGGGTACATTCCATTAGTTTTTGCTGCAATATTGTTACTTATAATGTATGTGTGTCATTATGTCCATGAAAACAATTATGCCTATGAGATGAAGCAAAAAATGACACTTGATTTCATGTTGAAGCTGGGTTCGACATTGGGTGTGCCCAAAGTTCCAGGAAAAGAGTTATTATACACAGAACTAGCACAAGGAGTTGGGGAAATATTCACACATTTCGTCAAAAACTTCCCTATCATTCACTATGTTTTTGTATTCATCTGTGTCAAGTATTTAGCTATGAATACAGATGCAACTAGAGAACTCTTCTTATTTATCCGCATTGATGCCAAAGGAAAAAATGTAGAAATGTATTTCTAGGTATGGGTGTAGAGACAAAAATAAAGGAAATGTGGGGTTTGAGAATCAATTACTGAAATTCTAGAAATAATTTATAGTGTCAAATAACATATAAACTCATGATATCAATAATTGACCTGAGACGCAAGAAAATAACTCCGAATGTGCACACAATATCGTATTTTGATAGCCTCTTAGACAAATCCAAATCTAGTCTTCTTTATTTGTTCTTCATGTTGAATCAGTTCAGTATCAAGTTTCTTAATATTCACATTACTTGTGTCAAAACTCTTGTTAGTCTAGATGATTAGGAAACAAATAAAATAATTAAACTTATTTGCATTTCTTGTAAATTATCATCTAAAAGATACTTGTCAACATATATTTATGTAAAAACTTATTTAATAGGATATGATTTGGTTTTGATGTTAAACTACACATCTATTGGTTTCAAATAAGTTAAATATGTAACAATACCTTTCTCGCTCATAGAGTATGGAAATAGACAATTGCATGTTGCCACACGGTGATCCACCACGGGCTCGCCAATTCAACGGATGAGCTAATGGTCAGGACATATGCGTCTCTTACTTCACGACGTCATCTTGTTCCTAATTCCCGAATTCTTGACCTAGTTGCGATCGGTTAATCCTGAAGCTTGTAACTTGGGCTCCCTCTAACCACTCGAACCCTGACCTTCGACCAAGTCGGTTCGACATATTACCCACACGTCCTTCCATTGTGCATACATATCGACCTCCCGACCTCCGACTAAGTCGCGGTCGATATCGCTTTTATTATGCTATTATCCAAGTATCACTCCATCCTCCGATCTCTGGGTTATCTGCTTGGCTGCGTGGTCCCCGCATATAATCCACGTCTGATGTCCAATTGTGCAAGAGGATAATCCCGCTACTCCAATAAAAATCTTTCCTACCTACGGTCCTCACTGCAAGAGGATAAGCCTCATCTAATGCTTCCTTTAAGTTTAGGGTTTCACCCCTTTTCTCCATAATAAACACCCTTCCTTATTTTTCAAGAATGGATAGGTCATGGGTCTTTGGATCTGAACCACACAAATCCTTCAATGGATATTTCTGCGCTCTCCCTAGAGACCGAGTCTACTACTATGAAAAATACCTCGAGGTAATCCTCTTAACTTCGACCTGTTATCAAGGATTAATTCGGCTTCTAGATCTACATCAAGACCTCACCACTCCGTCAAAGTCATACTAAGACATTCCACAATGTTACCCCCAATGAGCTTGGGTGATATCTACATTGACGGGTTCCTATCCCACGAGCCTTCCTTGCCTTTGGATAGGGAATTCCTTGCATGACGACATAAACGCTCCTACATATCTTATCTATTAGAAGCTTGGATCCACCTTACAGTGGGATTCCACCTCACTTGCCACACACCAACTGTTCCAGAATCCCCACGAACTCTCTCAGCATCTCCTCGATACTGCTCATGGGTAGCCGAAGCATTTGGCTATTGGTAGGGGCTTGTGGCCCTCATTTCCAAATTCCTTGTGGTAGGAAAGGAGGCTTGTGCACAAGCAAGGCTAAAGCCTATGAAAGTACGAAAAAAAGTCATGATCGGCCCTGAGACACTCCCTTGATCTTTCACATTCTGTTTTCTTATCATAACAACACTTTGTAAACAGATGCCCTGATGTAAAAATTGACCGAATCTGGTGAATATAAGGTCTCTCTTATAAATTTGTACATTAATACAAAGGGTTTCAGAACCCACTTCTTCTAACTGATCATGGTTTGCAACTATAATAGATCATTGAGCTCCTTAACTTCAGTTATTGAATTATTTATGACACCGTTAAACATTTAGGAAACACTGTGTTATGGGACTCTACTCCACTCTGAACTTCAGACACTCTGTGATTACTATTTTTAAGGATATTAAATTCTTTAAATTTTCATGTAAGCATAGCACACATGTGTCCATGCATAATCATATCCATAATCAATATACACATTAGGGAAATATCCCTTCATAGTTGCATCATAGATATATACACAACAACACATATTGCAGTCCCTGTTTATCCATGTCTATTACAATGAGAATGCAACATAACCATTAATTGCAAACATTAATCATACAATATTTAATTTTTCGTTTGTAGTGAAACTGAGTTTGGCCCTCTATCCACGTCCTATTTTTTGGATGCCTCCCTTTCTTTTGGGGTAAGCTTCCCACTATTGCAGTCCCTCCATAAATTTTGTCCTCTTTTGCTTCTTGTATTATCTCAAGCAAGCATGGGCTTGGGTACTTTCCTCAGCCCATTTAATTTGATGAACCAATCCCTTTACTTCATGCACCAACCAATCTTTAATTCATGTCCTCAAGTTCAGGTTTCTTATTTGCACAATAAACAATACCATCTCTAGAAGCAATTCTCCATCCCTAACTCTGGAATCCAAGTGCCAAGACTCAATCCCATTTCTTTTTTATTTCAAATACTGCAACATATTTACATCCTTTTTACAGTGTGGCTCATACCAGAACCTTGGGTGGGGTTGTCACATAGATAATACAATTTTATTCAAATTATGAAAACTAATAATCACCACAACCCATTTTTGTTTATCCTTGTTCCCTGATATGATGTAAAGTGGAGCAAATGTGAAATTTCTCCAACTGTTTTCTTATTTGTTATAAGAAATATTTTTTCTATAAAAATAATAACTCGAAATATTAGTAAAAATAATAACTCGAAATACTGCAATGTTTTTTCCTATTTAAATAAAACAAAAAAGACACAAATGTCATTTTGGAAAAGGCTTCCATCCTATGTAAATAAATACCAATAAAAATAGGTTTAGTTGGAAAAAATGATATTATCGAAAACTAAAGGGATGTTTTTCTTGAATTAAGAATAATATACAAAATTACACTTAAAATTAAAATTTATTATTTTGAAATTAGAAATTAAAATTGAATATTTTGAAATTAGTTTCAAAATACTTAGGTTTGTTTTATATTTGTTTTTAGGAATTAGTTAGGCCTAAATTTTCCATATATTGTAATTGGTTTCTTATTAAATTTCGTTATATGTTTTTTTGTATGGGATTAATGGTTTTTCAATCCATGTTCTCGATTTGACATTAAAGGGATAGGTGAAAAAAAGTTGTGTAACTTGTGCGTGTGAGCTTGAGATATATATGGTTGTTAAATACTTTTGTTGTAATGATTTCATCTTCATACATATCATTTTAATTAAATAAATTAAAAAATATATGCACACAATTTGTGTATACAAATAAGCAATGACATGCCACCACGTGACTCTTGTTACTGTAATGGACATATAATTTGTATAAGAGCCATTTTGTAACTAGAGAATGACTATCTAAGGGCCTAAATTAAAATTAATGAAATTATAAAAAGATAAAATTTAAATTTGAATATTTTTACTCTGATTTTGAGTTTAATACTTCGAAGACATTTACTAAGCACTTGAATTTCAAGCTTTTGTAATTTTGAGATTCTTTTTGCCATAGTTTTCCCACTAAATATATACAAAAAATAAATGGAAAACATGGCAATAGATTATATTCTCAGAGTGACAAAAAAATAGAAAGAAAAACATTGAAATTTGAAAGTTTGAAACAATTTGTACTCAAGTTTTTTCAATATCCTAATTAATTACCTTGTCTTGGATAATTATATCATAGCTAACTATTTGAGTGACCAATTTATATATCTCCATTTGTTTGATAATCTATAAACTTATATATCTGCATTTCACATAACTTCTAGTTAAATTTTTGGCCTATTATGATCATCATATGTTTCACTATACTTTCCCATTGGGTTTAACAACTTTGGAATTTTTTCAAATACTAATTAAATTTCTAAATCTCTAGCATGAAATGAATTGGAAATACAAATAACATTTTTTAAATAAATTAAAAAATATTAAAATAAATCTTCTGAGAAATCACATGAGAAATTTTGGAATCGATGTGTTTCGAACTGCTGACTGTAGTTCATCATCAGGATACTGAAGACTGGCTGATCCGACTATCCAATTTTGTTGGTAGAGTCCATTTTCCTTTTATTCAAGGTACCATTGACAAGATCGCTCAGATTTTAAGGAAGTATAAGATCTCTTCTTCTTTTAAACCTTTTAACACCATTCATGGTTCCCTTATATCGGTTAAAGACCCGTTGGACCCCAAAAGCGTGAAAGGTGTTTATTTGATCCCGTGCTCCTGTGGGTTTCCCTACATTGGTGAAACTGGTTGGTCGATTAATAAAAGGATTCAAGAGCATTCTGCGGATATTAGGAATGGTAAAATGAGGTCCTCAACTCTAGTTGAGCATGCCGAGAAGACGAAGCATCACATATGTATGGAAGAAGCAAGAGTCCTTGCTAGGGTTGAGCATTTCCATCACCGTAAGTTTAGGGAGGCTATTGAGATTGAGAAGATGCCCCATACGTTGAATAGGGATGACGGATGTAAAGTTAGCAGTTGTTTGATTCCATCTCTTTGCTCCCAGTAAGGGTCCTTCCTCTTGTGTTTTCCTCTTTTTTTTCCCTTTGTTTTTAATTGATTTATTAATTCTATTGCTAACATAGTTTTATTATAATTTCTTCTTAGGTAGTATTATTGCTTTATTCTTTTTATGTAATTCTTTACTTTAATTTTGTTCTTAGTTTATTGTGTATATATATAGTTTATCTATTTATCTATTTATCTATTTTTTATTTTATTTTTAATTTATTGTTTTTATTTTTATTTCTTTTATTTTTAGTTTCATTTTTATATTTTTGACTTTTTGACTTAATCTTTATTTTTAGGATTTAGGCTATTTGGTTAGTTTTAAGTTTGAAGACTTTATTTATTTTTATTTGACATGGTCCTTATTTTTTTATTTTATTACTTTATGATGGAATTTAATTTAATTTAATTAATTAATTTATTGATTTTTATTTTTGACTTAATCTTTATTTTTATGATTTTGACTATTTCGTAAGTTTTATGTATTTTTATTTGACTTGGTCTTTATTTTATTATTTTATTACTTTAGGAAGGGATTTTATATTTATATTTATATTTATTTATTTTTATTTTTGACCGTTTGTAACATCTATATTTTTTCCTTGGGTTTTGACCATTGCTTCTCTTTTCTTGTTATAAAATCGGATAGTCGGATCAGCCAATCTTCAGTATCCTGATGATGAACTACAGCCATTAGTTTGAAACGCGTCGGTTCCGAAATTTCTCATGTGATTTCCCAAAATATTTATTTTAATATGATATAGATCACAGAATATTGCACTCTCAAATATTATCCCTACATGGAAGGGTTATTGATGATAAGGTTCGATTATTCGAACGTACGCGACTCAAGGTTTCTAAGAGATTGGTTGATCTTTCGTTTTTAAAGCGTTGCAGAGATGTATGTGTCATTCCCTCTTTCGCTAGGATTAAGAATCGTCTTAATTCTTGCAAGAATCTTCTCATTTTTGAAAGAGCCAGTGTGGCTCTTTTACGTTCTGAAATTCGCGATGTGAGAAGAAATCTCGATCTTCTTTCTAGAAGACTGCTTTCTCTCCACCTCGAGTTGTATTTCGTTGTTGCAGGTTCGCTATGGATGATGATTGATGATGTTTCAGCCTTGAAAGCTGAGCGCCTGGAGGAAGTGGCTAAGAAGAAACATTTGAAGAAGTTTGAGTGATGTGCGCATCACAACTCTAATCATGCAAAGTTGGAGGCCTGTCCTGCTAGCAGTTCGCGTAGCATGATAAGCTGTGAGCAGGTCTCAGCTTTGGACGCATTGATTTTCTCCCATTCTAAGTCGAATAATGGAAGAGCTTCCTCTCGTACTTGTTCAACGTCAGGAAAACTGTGGACCGGTTCCAATGGATGGATCCATTAATCGAATAAGAATGCCTTGGATTCAGTGGTTAATCCTTTGATCGTGGATAAGCTTTATGCTGGGCCTAGCGAATTTGGAATTGATGCCCTAGAAGTAATTCAACGACATGATGAAGGTTCTCATGATTCCTCATTTAAGCGCTCGATTAGCGGTGATTCGGCTCCTCCGTTGTTTTTGGAGCAGCCTTCGTGCAGATTCGGCTCCTCTGTTGACGAATCGCTTGATTCGAGTTATAGTAAGCCTGTGTCGGTTTCCACTTCTGCACAAGTGCCAATTGATTCAAATGACATCTCTGGTGCTTGTTCATGAGTAGAAGAGCATTCTAGAGTGTTATGTCCAGTGGCAGGTCTCTCACTTGTGTCAATTGGAAATGAGAACGCGCGTAGCAGTAATTTTCGTTTAGCCCCGCTTAGCGTTTTGAGAAGTTTTCAAGCGGTAAGTAACAATCCTTTACATTTGGAGGCTTCGGTCAATGTGTTGGGTATCAGTGATGTTAAACCATCCTTGGTCCTTATTTTTATTTTGACAGATAAATCATTGAACCCCACTTCCCTTGTTTCCGCCGCGGTGGAGCGTTTATGTGCTTGCTTCGTTGACTTGGTTTCCTCTTCTTCCAATTGTTCAATTTCTCATAATGATTTAAAATTTAATAATAATAATAATAATATTAGTAGTAATAATAATAGTAGTAGTAATAGTAATAGTAATAATAATAATAATAATAATAAAGTTATTAATCTTTCTAGGTTTTCATTTGATTCGTCTATTTTTTCTTTGTTAGGTAAAGGTCTTAATTTCGCACTTGCTCCTAGGAATATTTCGCGGATGGTATTATTTTTAGTATAGAATATGGCATTAAAGATTTATCTGAAAACTTGCAAGATGTCATTAGGCAGGATTGCGCTATGGCTCTTAGGAAAGCTAGACCTCCTAGAAGCAATATTAGTAAGTCTGAGTTTATGGCTCTTAAGTCTCTAAATTAGAACCCTGATATTGCTATCCTCAAGGCTGATAAGGGTGGTGCAGTTGTAATCATGAATAAAGAGGATTATAAAGCAAAGATGCTTGACCATCTTTGTAATAGTGGGAGTTACAAGAAGCTCTCTAAGAACCCTATTAAGAAAGTCTCTAAGATTGTGGCAAATGCTATTAAATCCAGTATCATTGTAGGTTCCATGAGCCAGAAGCTCATTGAAAGAAATCCTATCACCCCTAGGATTTATGGGCTCCCTAAGATTCATAAAGAGGGTGTTCCTCTTAGACCCATTGTTAATAATATTGGTGGGCCCAATTATCTCCTAGCGAAGTATTTGGCGCGCAATCTGAAGCCTCTTGTTGGTCATTCAGATTCTTTCGTGAAAGATTCTGCTTCTTTTGTCCAAGAGTTAAAAGGATCAGATTGCGAACCGGATGAATCTCTGGTTATTTTTGATGTGGTTTCTATTTATACGAACATCCCTATCATGGAGGCAATGGAAGTAATCAGGCGCATCACTGATCCTGATAATGCAAACTTGGTAGAGATTTGCCTTACCTCAACATTTTTTAGTTTTAAAGGAGAATTTTATGAGCAAACCTGTGGTGTTGCTATGGGTTCCCCACTCTCCCCTGTGGTTGCTAACCTTTTTATGGAGGATTTTGAATCTAAAGCTTTGGCTTCTGCTCCTTTTAAACCCAAGGTTTGGAAGCGGTTTGTGGATGACACCTTCATAAACTGGTTTCATGGCCGTCAAGTGTTAGATTCTTTTCATCAGCACCTGAATAATAAATCTGACTCCATCAAGTTCACGATGGAAATAAAGACTGATGGAAGCCTTCCTTTCTATTAGAGTCGGTCCTTACAGCCCTCCGTCAGAGATCATTTCGCTTTTTGCATATCATTTTTAGGTGTCTCGCTCATTCCACTTCGTTGCATTTCGCTAGGGGCATGCCATTGACTGACGAGAGGGTCTGGTCATCTTGTGTTTCCTCATGCTTGTACCTGCAGGGCTAATTAAAATTCCTCAAAAATCACTGAAGTTCAGGTCACGTCATTCATGGTCATAAATGATTGTTTTCGTCAACAAGAGTCATTAGTCCTAGAGTATAGGGTTTTTAGTCTTTTGATACATGTAATAAAAGCCCGCGGGCCATGAGGTTGGTTTCGAAAGGATTCCTATTTCATATTTTTATTCTCAAAAACATTTGAAGACATTTCTAGTCCAAAACTCTGTTTTGGAACTAGAAATTGTCAAATTTCATTTTTTGTAATAATTGTGTATTTGTTCCACCATAAGAAGTTCAAAAGCAGCCTCTGGTCTTTGCCGAAGTCAAAATGCCAAATCCCTGCAAAAACAACTAAGTTTCATCAGTCCAAGACTCAGAAAAAACAGTGAAAACCAAAGACAGAATTGCATTAAATGATAAAGTGCCAAGAAAGCCAAACATTACAAAGTAGGTTATGGAGAAAATTAAAATCAAATCTGATTCTTATGAGATATTTTTCAACCCATATAAACCATGGAGGACAAGTCATTTTCATAAATTTTCAAAGCAAAGTCGAGTTAAAGTGTTGGAGTTGAGTTTGGAGTGTTTCAGAGCTGTGGAGTTGGAGTGGAAGTGCGCGCGACGCACACAGGAGGCGCGCGATGCACACAAGGCGCGCGATGCACTGGGCTTCACAGGCCTGTGCAATTTTGCACGCGCGCGACACACATACCGCGCGCGACGCATTGGGTAAGTGCGCGACGCGTAGAGTTTCAGGGCCGAAAATTTTTGCTCCTTTGCCCAGATTTATGCCAAATTACCTCATTTTGCTTGCAAGTAAGTTAGTCATGCTTACTTAGTGAATCATGGACATGTTATGGTATTTCGAAAATGGAAAAACAAGTGTTTAGTGTGGTGAGATATAAGCCCTATGTTCATTGCTAAATCACTCCCTAGGGTTTTGAAACGAATGCTAGTGATTTTGTGGGGGTTTCCAAACTTGTGTTGTTGATATATATGCTCATGCCATCTACTGTCAGTGGTGTCCCTGCTCATTATTTACCTTGGCCTCACGCTCTCTCTTTGCCATTACATCACTGCTGTCATTGCTATTGCCATTGTCATTGTCACACTGTTTATCATTCATGTTATAACATAGTCCCATTTTCACTTGTCCACATCCTCCATTGACATTGTCAAACACTGCAAGGGCTATTGTCACTTTTGTTCCTAATAGTTATTTCCCCCACATTACACTCTTTTCTACTCACTTGTCAAATCCCCTTATAATCAAAGCAGTGACTGTTTTTCATGCAAACTCATTTGACAGAGCCATTACCACTGTGGCTTTCCTATAACATTTTGATATACATGTGACACATTTGGGTTTTGAGCATACACTGAACTCTTGTTTTCACTATACCTATATCAGCATATATATTGCAAACATCTTGATTTCAAAGCCATGTCAGAGACGGATTCAGTTTATGAGCAGGAGTATGACAGTGATTCCACAGCAGAGGTTAATGTGCCACGGAGGTCTCACAAAAGTGGCAAAAGTGGTAGACATGTCAGGGAGGAGCCTACTTCTTTGGCTCAATTGCAGGCTTGCCCGCTTGCAATGGATTGTTTTCAGCATCAGTCATGTTTCCAATACTGTGAGATGATTTCACAAACCCAGCATCATCATGAGCTAGCTCGTCTATTTGTTCTACATTTATATGATGGCCGTGTAAACCTTGCCGGGGTTAACTTCGTTCTGTCACCAGAGACCATTGCTCAGGCCACCGGAATACCAAACATAGGAGAGGAATGGAACAAACGACAGCAGCTAGAGAAATCCTACTATGAGCCATACATCAAACCTGGGTATATGAGGCAGCTGAGCAGGGTATTTCCATTCAGATTTCTGAAGGATGAGTTTTCACCATTGATGAAACTCATCATTCGATATTTCAGTTGCGAGGGCAGATTCTCGCGTCTCTATGCGTACCATGTCCGTTTGTTGATGCATTTCACGAGGGTACGTATGATGAGCATTCCATACTTCATGTATCACAACATAGAGAGGATGACATTTCTTGTACAGAAGAAGACCCCAGCACAGTAGCATAGCAGTATATATCATTATGCTCTGATCAAAATCATGGTGGTACATCAGCTGACACAGCAGGGCATTGCTTGGGAGTATTTCATCTCCCGTGACTTCTTTGCAGCGCCACAGCCGCCTCCCGAGGTAGTTCATGATGAGGGAGAGCCTTCACACCAGCTTCACATTCCTGAGACCGAGCATATCAGTGCTCCAGTGTATGTGACATACCAGCGAGGCCACAGGGCCTTATTTGCAGCTACACGACGAGTACTATCTCCACCCGAGGTGGAAGGGGTCTCGTTGACTTCATCAGCAGAGCGAGTATTATCTCCACATGATGTGGAAGGGGTCTCGCCTTCTTCTTCAGCACAGGTACAGATTCAGGACAGAGGCAAGAGGCCTATGCACGATGAGGGCCCCTCAGGAGGCCAAGATACGGAATTCACATTGATTGATGTTGATGCGAGCTCTCCTAGCTCGAAACTGAAAGAGATCGTTCAGGAGCAGAAGGCCGAGATTGACACGATGAATGTTAAGTTGCAGAGAGCTCAGTGGGTGATAAAATATCTGGAGCAGCGTAACAAACATCTAGAGGATCAGCACACACTTTTAGAGCTGCGGCGAATCCGTGAAGATCGACAATTGGCCCGGAAGAGACCTGGTGACATGACACCAGTTGAGCGAGAGACCGAACTCATGCATGTTAACATTCATCTGGAGAAGTTGTTGGCAAAGGCCAATAGAGACAAAGACATGCTTCGTCACATGAAAGGTCATTATTGGGCCCGCATGCACGTCTGCAAAGCAAAAATGAAGATTCTGAAGAGGAGGTTGAGCAGAGCACTAAAACGGCGGAAAAGGCCTGATCCAATTTGGATTTTGGCCGAGGCTTCATTGGCTGGGCATGATACATGATGGAGGGTCTTCGCTCCGAATTTGAGCAAATTTGAAGAAGTTTTTGTCATTTTGGAAAATTTTGGTCTCAAAACAGGTTTTTCAGCCCAACGCGTAGCGCGTCGATGCGCTCGCTTATGATTGGGACACTTGCTGGAGGAAAAATTTATATTTTTAGGTTTTTCATGGTACGTTATGCATGCTCCAGTAGGACCAAAGCATTTCACCAAGTTCTGGATCATCAAAGGGGCCAAAACACCATGAAAATCACCGTTCTGCCACCTTTTTCAGCAGCAGGAAGTACTTGCAGGAGAATGAAGTTTTGGAGGGGCAAATGAGCTCCAAATTGGAAAATTCCACTTGTTTTGGATAGCCAACATCCAGGGCTTTCCAAAAAGCTATCATGATTTTTCTTTTGATGCCGGAAAGTGCCCCAAAAGCATGTTGAAAGGCGCGCTACGCATAGAGATTTTTGGTCCATTTTTCATCTTCCAGCTCAAGATTTCGGCCAGTTGGACCATTTTTTCTTGTGGATGTAATTTTTGAGTTATCTTGATGTAATTTTGTGGTTGGCATGTAACTTGGACTCACTTTTACCTATTCTAGAAGATTCACTCCTAAAAAAGTAAAAATCAAGTGTAAGAATCAGTTTCCTTCCTTTTAGAGGCAAGTTGTTTGGCTGCCTATATTCTAGCTCCTTGTTTAGAATTAGTTGGAACTGCTCCTAGAAGGAGGAATTCGACCCCTAGAGGTGTGGGAAGGGGTTAGGATGGTCTATATGATGTAATTTATCAATCATTTTCAGAGGTTGGATAGGTTGGACTCTTGGGAAGATTTTGGCACACTATTGTACATATTTTTCATATTTTGGCTAAGGAAAGATCAGAGGTTTTGCAGCACCTGTTGGGATTCTTGTGGATTTCAGTTCTTGATGGTGTTTTCTCTCAGTTTATTGTAAGTTATTTCATGTTTAATGTATTCCATTCCCTTCTTATGCTTCTGAAACTAAATGAATGAGTAAATGAGGTTGAATCCATTGTTTCCAGTGCTCTCCCTTTAATTTGTTTAGTTTTACATGTTTTCGCCAGTTTGGAGAGGATCCATGTTCTCCCTTGCCCTCTTCAGCTCCTTGTCATTCTGATCCATCCATACACATAATCAAAAGCATCAAGACTACTTCCTACCTTGCCCCAACTCGAATTATGCAAAGATCTGGCCTTATCCCCGGACCCAAAATTGTTTTTCCCATTTTTTCAACAAAAAACCCAAAAAATCAAAATCAAACTTTCCTATCTCTTTACTAGCCTAAAATCTGTATTCATTCTAAGTCATCTCAGCCCCTTTGAAAACCTTTTGCCGAGATAGACCCGGAGAGAGCCCTCTCCTGTCCTCGTAGGGCTAGCTACAAGGCTAAGCGTGGTTTGATGTAGCCTTGAGTTTTACCTTATTTCAGCCTAAGGTAGATCTAAGCGCTAACATAGTGGCGACCATACTGGGGAGAAACTCAAAACGTTTGCTTGTTATAGACGGAGTCTGAAGTCACGCCAGGTAGCCTTCGAAACGCTGTTGCTATGCATCAGCGAAGTAGATAAACGCTGCTTCAGTCGATCTCCAGTTTAACTTGTAATCATAGCATTTAACTTGTAAATTGCCCCAGTACATGTATCAAGTTCATATCTGATGGCTGATGGTGAACAACGATCAGACACCGCAAGGTTGAAATCATTCACCTGGCGACTCCAATTCAGTCCAGAGATTCCAGTGCTCACTGATCCATTCATGCAATGGTAGGGTATGTGGCAGATCCTGTGCTTTGTGAAGTTTTAAAAGAAGTTAGAGATTGGTTAGTGGATTTTGAAATTAATGAAGCATTTTTCAGTGCCGTGCTTCAATTTTTGAGATCTCCAAAGTTTCCTGCTGAAGCTAAAACTGGTTTCTTTGAGTTAGTTGTTGAAAAGTTTGAGAAGGAGATTCAGTATTCAAACGATCAGATCCAATCATATGAATTCCGAGATCCCAAAAAGTTCTTGGAAATTCTCCCTCCTTCAAAACAAGAAATAATAGAACTGCCTATGGATGTTTGCATTGACAGTGTGCAGCTGGAAGTATGTATTGTAGAGTTGGGGCAGCAAACAGAGTCTGGCTTTTGCGATCCTATTGCAACATATATGGAATTTTTTTTTAGTCTGAATGATAGATCAAACTGTCTTTTACATAACTAGACTCATTATGTGCATGTATGGCTGCCAGCAATTACATCTGTGTCCTGGTGGAAGCACTTTCAAGCAGCATCCTTGTCACAGTTACTTGATTGGTTGATCTGGCATTACAGTGTTACTTGATCTATTGGTTTTGTAGCAAAGTAGGGGAGATTTGTAAATAAATAAGCTGCCAAAGGCAACATTTCAGTTTCCGGTATTTGCTTATGTACAAGACAGGGGAAAGGAATGGTGCACCCGCATGTATGATGTCTTCTATGTATTTTTGGTCTCATTCATATCCAGAAACTGGAAAACCCAGTTACGCAAATAAGGGGGAGGCGGCAATGGTGGTTGCCCTTCTGAGATGGATGATAGCCGAGGGTAAAGACCCAAATAATATAACTATCATTGGAGCGTATCGTGGACATGTGTCAGTGTTGAGAAAGGAGCTAGAAACATGCCAGGGTGCTGAGAACGTTCAAGTTCATACAATTGACCAATTTCAGGGTTCTGAAAATAAAACTGTTGTGGTTTCGCTGGTACGATATAATAAGGACGGAAACATTGGATTTCTGGCCAAACGAAATAGACTCTGCGTGTCCGTTTCAAGAGCAAGGGGTGCACTCTATTTTTGTGGGAGTTCTGACACTTTCGCTGCGAAATCACCACACTGGAAAACCCTTGTCAATTACTTCAAAGATCAGAATTGTTTGGGTGAGAAAATATATATGCGTTTTTCAAGACATCCTTTCGATCCCCCTTTTACAATTTGTAGCTCAGAGGTGAATTCCTTCCACCCTTTGCTATGCGAAAGGCCCTGCAGAGATATTCTTAGATGAAATCACCAATGTCAAGGCACCTGTCACCATGGAGAACACCCAGAGTGTAGTCTAACAGTCCAATTTTTGTTCAAAGATTGCGGGCATGAGGCAACAAAGCGGTGTTCAGAAAAAGAGGAAACAATATCATGCAAGCAAGATATATCTTACACATTTGAGGCTTGTCAACATACATAATTTCTCGAGTGCCGTCGAGTCACAAAAAGAATAATTTGAAGTGTAGGCAAGTATGCCCCAAGAAATTAGACTGTGGACATCCTTGCACTCTCGAATGCTACCAAAATTGCAAAGCGAATCCCTGTTCAATATGTGTTAAAATAGAAAAATCCAAAGCAGTTATCTATTCCATACAAGGGAGCATTCACTGTACTTAGGCACTGCCTTCAGCAAATGAGTTCGAACTACAACCACCAGCAGAGAACAAAACATTAAGGCGTAAATAATGTTATACACCGAGCTGCAAGTCCAAAAAAGTTACCAAGGCGTTGTGTGAGGTCAATGAGGATTTTTTCTTGGTTAGTTTTGCAAACGTGAAAATCCAGTTGCGAGTCTTGTTGGATACGTGTTCGCTGGTGACTGCAGCTGGACTTGGCGCAATTCCGTTTCCCTTTATTAAATGCAGAATTTTAGTTCAAAGGTTATTTTTATTAAAAATTGGTTTTATTCAAAAGGTAAGTGGAAAAAAATAGTCCAAGAACCTTAATTTAAATGAAGAATGTCTGCCACAGCAGAAGACAAGATTCGGTTATCTATGTCTGTCTTCAGTTATGAGATTTATGCTACAGGTGTTCCCTTCTAATTGGTCATCAACAAACAAAGTGTAACGCTGCTCCTTTTTAGAGCAGACTTTTCCTGTTTTTAAGATTCTAGGTGAAACAACGCCCTATTTTTAACAATTGGTTATCACAGCTCTGAGTCTATTTATTGTATTGAAAAACCATTTGTAAGGGGTTGGAGAGTTCTGGGAGAAGTAGAGGAGAAAAACAGAGAGCTTCATTGTACAGCTGCTTGACTGAGATTTAATTGAAAGTTGCAGCTCTGTTTCATAAGATCCCTGTGGTATGAGTTTGGCATATGTTTTTCTCTGTTTCATATGTTCCTTGTTATGTTCACAGTCCATTCATAATCATTTCAATTTGAATGGTTCTGAGTGATAAGGGTAGAATTCAGCTTGCTGCTCTGTCCTGGAGAAGCGTTCATGTTTTATGTTTTTTCTTCTGTTGGAAAGGATTCATTGTTTAATGCCCTTTTCAATTTTCTTCAACAATCTTTACATTCCACATTATTTCAAATTTAATTGTTAAATTTCACTCCTATCTTGCCTTATGGAATAATCTGTGCCTTTGATTAAATCTCTGCTCTTGCTGTCTTTGCCCCATACAACCCATAAAACCCCGTCATTTATTAAAAACCTCATTCATATCTATTTACTAGCCTAAAATTAGTTCCCTTTTTTTTAAGTCATCTCGCACCCTATTGCTCATTTTATCGAGATAGACCCGGAGAGAGCCCTCTCCTGTCCTCGTAGGGCTAGCTACGAGGCTGAGCGTGGTTTGATGTAGCCTTGAGTTTTACCTTATTTCAGCCTAAGGTAGATTTGAGCGCTAACATAGTGGCGACCATACTGGGGACGTCCTCCCCGGTACAGGATGACAAAGTTCAGATCCGATTGCTGATGGTGGACAGCAGTCAGACACATATGAAGGCTGAAACGTTCACCTGGCGACTCCAACTCGATCCAGAGATTCCAGTGCTCACTGATCTATTCATGCAATGGTAGGGTATGTGGCAGACCCTGCACTTTGTGAAGCTTTAAAATAAGTAAGAAATCAGTTAGTGGATTTTGAAATTAATGAAGAATTTTTCAGTGTCTTGCTTCAATGTTTGAAATCTCCGAAGTTTCCTCTTGAAACTAAAACTAGTTTCTGTGAGTTAGTTGTTGAAAGAATTGAGAAGGAGATTCAGTGTTTAAATGATCAGATCCAGTCATATGATTTCCGAGATCCCAAAAAGTTCTTGGAAACTCTCCCTCCTTCAAAACAAGAAACAATAGAACTACCTGTGGATGTTTGCATTAACAGTATGCAGCTGGAGGTATGTATTGCAGAGTTGGGGCAGCAAGAAGAGTCTGGCTTTTGCGACCCTATTGCAACGTACATGGAAGTGTTTTTCAGTTTGACCGATAAATCAAACTGTCTTTTACGTGACCAGACTCATTATGCGCATGTATGGTTGTCAGAAATTACATCTATGATCTGGTTGAAGCACTCTCAAGCAGCATTCTTCTCAGATTTACTTGAATGGTTGACCTGGCATTACAGCATTACTTGATCCATGAACTTTGCAGCAAAGTAGGGTAGATAAATAAGCAGCCAAAGGGCAGCATCTTGTTCCAGTTTCATTGCAGCTTTAGTTTGAAGTTTATCGAGTCAATTTTTCAATCATTTCAGTCAGTTTCCAGTTAATAAATTAATCCTGTCGATTTCTTGCAATAATGGATTCCATAGCCCAATGGATGGAGGCACTGTCTGCTCTCCCAAAGATCTGCGGTTCTTGGCACCTCCAAGAAGCTGCAGCTACCATCCCCATTGGAGCCAATGTTAGACTCAGTCTTGTCAGTCCTCTGTCATTTCTCGTCATTTGTAGTCATTAAATGACTTGTCTTGCTGGGTTGGTCAAACATGAGTCATAGGTCTAGGGTTTGCAGACAGTTGTTCTCAAAATGCTTCAATAACGCCCGCAGGCCATGAGGAGGTTTTCTATATGTTTTCAGTTCAAAATTTCATCATTAAGGATGCTTGAGGGTATTTCTTCTTCAAAAACCTGTTTTGAAGAAGAAATCATTAAATTCGTAATTATTCAAGTTTTTCAGTTAAGGATGTTTCATGTGCAGCTTCCCTGAGCCACCAATCATTCCTGCAAACAAACAAAGAGTTTCATCATTTCAGATAAAAAGGTCCGAGAGAAAACAAGTAAAATAGAGTTCAAATGATCTGTAGCATTGTGATGCTATAACTTGGAGAAAGCCATAAATGTCACCAGCTGCTAATGTGAGTGGGCGCAATTGCCTTTTGAAAGCTGAAACTGTGAGAAGAGAAGTTGTTGGTGCGATAGTTGAGCGTAATCATAATGCATTTAGGCTACTCCTGCTCGAGATAAAAGGAATGCTGTTTTCAAAATCAAGAAATATGGGAGAATAACTTTTTCAGCTAAACATAAAGGGTTTCATTGCAAGAAATTATGAAAACAGAATTAGGTGCAAAATGTCAAGGTCTGCAACATTCAAATGGGTTTTCAAGATGCAAAGGTCAATTTCTTTGCTATGAGAGATATGTCGTGTTTTAATAATTCAATTATATATCCGAAACATCAGCGAAATCAAAGAGAAAGTTGCAGGAGAAAATTCAGTGATTGGGGACTAGAAACGTGTTAAAACAATCTGCGCGGCGCATTGAAGGTTGGCGTGGCGCACAGAGGGCGCGCGGCGCATTGGGCGCTTCTCCAAAATGCATTTCTGCACTGGCGCGGCGCACTCACCAGGCGCGGCGCACTGGGAGTGCACGCGGCGCATTGAGCCCTCCAGCTCAAACTCATCAGGCTTTGGGCTTTCGCTACCGCATGGATTTCAAGTGTCAATGTTTGAAAGACTTGTGGAACATAACAAGATGCCGTTCAAATCGCTCACTGTACAGAGCCGCATGAGAGAGGAGTTCTTGCCCATGCTTTTACCAATTTATCCTTATCTCCGGTCAAACACAAAACTGGTCACAGGGGAAAGGAATGGTGCACCCGCATGTATGATGTCTTCTATGTATTTTTGGTCTCATTCATATCCAGAAACTGGAAAACCCAGTTACGCAAATAAGGGGGAGGCGGCAATGGTGGTTTCCCTTCTGAGATGGATGATAGCCGAGGGTGAATACCCAAATAATATAACTATCATTGGAGCGTATCATGGACAGGTGTCAGTGTTGAGAAAGGAGCTAGAAACATGTCAGGGTGCTGAGAACGTTCAAGTTCATACAATTGACCGATTTCAGGGTTCTGAAAATAAAACTGTTGTGGTTTCGCTGGTACGATCTAATAAGGACGGAAACATTGGATTTCTGGCCAAACAAAATAGACTCTGCGTGTCCGTTTCAAGAGCAAGGGGTGCACTCTATTTTTGTGGGAGTTCTGACACTTTCGCTGCGAAATCACCACACTGGAAAACCCTTGTCAATTACTTCAAAGATCAGAATTGTTTGGGTGAGAAAATATATATGCGTTGCCCAAGACATCCTTTCGATCCCCCTTTTACAATTTGTAGCTCAGAGGTGAATTCCTTCCACCCTCTGTTATGCGAAAGGCCCTGCAGAGATATTCTTAGATGCAATCACCAATGTCAAGGCACCTGTCACCATGGAGAACACCCAGAGTGTAGTCTAACAGTCCAATTTTGTTCAAAGATTGCGGGCATGAGGCAACAAAGTGGTGTTCAGAAAAAGAGGAAACAATATCATGCAAGCAGGATATATCTTACACATTTGAGGCTTGTCAACATATAGAAGTTCTCGAGTGCTGGCGAGTCACAAAAAGAATAATTTGAAGTGTAGGCAAGTATGCCCTAAGAAATTAGACTGTGGACATCCTTGCACTCTCGAATGCTACCAAAATTGCAAAGCGAATCCCTGTTCAATATGTGTTAAAATAGAAAAAGCCAAAGCAATTATCTATTCCATACAAGGGAGCATTCACTGTACTTAGGCACCGCCTTTAGCAAATGAGTTCGAACTACAACCACCAGCAGAGAACAAAACATTAAGGCGTAAATAATGTTATACACTGAGCTGCAAGTCCAGAAAAGTTACCAAGGCGTTGTGTGAGGTCGATGAGGATTTTTTCTTGGTTAGTTTTTCAAACGTGAAAATCCAGTTGCGAGTCTTGTTGGATACGTGTTCGCTGGTGACTGCAGCTGGACTTGGCGCAATTCCGTTTCCCTTTATTAAATGCAGAATTTTAGTTCAAAGGTTATTTTTATTAAAAATTGGTTTTATTCAAAAGGTAAGTGGAAACAAATAGTCCAAGAACCTTAATTTAAATGAAGAATGTCTGCCACAGCAGAAGACAAGATTTGGTTATCTATGTTTGTCTTCAGTTATGAGATTTATGCTACAGGTGTTCCCTTCTAATTGGTCATCAACAAACAAAGTGTAACGCTGCTCCTTTTTAGAGCAGACTTTTCCTGTTTTTAAGATTCTAGGTGAAACAACGCCCTATTTTTAACAATTGGTTATCACAACTCTGAGTCTATTTATTGTATTGAAGCGTTAGGGTAGAATTCAGCTTGCTGCTCTGTCCTGGAGAAGCGTTCATGTTTTATGTTTTTTCTTCTGTTGGAAAGGATTCATTGTTTAATGCCCTTTTCAATTTTCTTCAACAGTCTTTACATTCCACATTATTTCAAATTTAATTGTAAACCTCACTCCTATCTTGCCTTATGGAATAATCTGTGCCTTTGATTAAATCTCTGCTCTTGCTGTCTTTGCCCCATACAGCCCAGAAAACCCAATCATTTATTAAAAACCTCATTTCATATCTATTTACTAGCCTAAAATCAGTTCCCATTTTAAGTCATCTCGCACCTTATTGCTCATTTTATCGAGATAGACCCGGAGAGAGCCCTCTCCTGTCCTCGTAGGGCTAGCTACGAGGCTAAGCGTGGTTTGATGTAGCCTTGAGTTTTACCTTATTTCAGCCTAAGGTAGATTTGAGCAGTATGTATATGTTTTTGGATTGGTATGAGTAGTTTTGGTTTGCAGTTGTTTGAATCCATGCCCAACGGATAAGGCACTGGTCTGCTCTCCCAAATATCTGCTGTTCTTGGCACCTCCAAGGAGCTACCATCCCCATTGGAGCCAATGTTAGTTCTAGTCTTCGCAGCCTGTCACCAGAGATCAACATGAGCTCTTACTATGTCTGGTTTTGTTAGATATTTTGCACATGATGTTCCGCACAAAACATGTCACAAGTGTATCCATCAGAAGAATCTCATAAAAATATTTCCAACGGTATATCACACGCCCATAACCGGTTTTTGGATTAGAAGATATGATCAAAATGAATGAGTGATTCTTGGTTATGCATGTTTTGAGGTCAATTGCTGCACACAATGACAAGTTTAGTACAAAACCAGTTTGTGAAATAATGGTAAGGAATTTTTCAGAAGTGAAAGAGTTTTTTGTTCATAACATGCCAAATAACAAAAACCTCCTTCAGTTTATGCACAGGTGCAACTATGTGGGAGATATACAATGATATTTGGAGCCTACATTAAAACAAAGCAAAATTTTCATATTTTTTACTGTTTTAGCCATTTTAGTGCAGAGCCATTTTACAGCATATGGAAAGTAATTTTGCAAAACCCAAGGAGGTTTTTATTAACCACGAGCCATATAACAAAACCCTCTTTCAGTTTATTCAAAGGTGTCACGAATTGGGATATGTGACTAGATCTTTACAACTCATTTTCACAGATTTAAATTTTTAATGATTTCCTGTTTTAGAGATGATTTTGTGGAATAGATTGCGAGTAATTGGAAACGAATTTTCCAAATTTAAGAGAGGTTTGTCTTCAAAATGACCTTATCCAAAAAAACCTCTTTCATTTTTGTAACAGGTGCTATGGTTTGGGAGATACAAGTTCATCTTCAGATGATTCATTTACAGCAGACACGGGAGGAGGTCTTTCAAAATACATTCAAGTTGCAGGAGCGCATAAAGAAGATCTACGACAGAAAGGCAAAAACAGATAAGTTTCAGCTGGATGAGGTGGTTTTGAAGTGGGATGCTCAAAATGAAGATAAGGGAAAGCACGACAAATTTGAAAACCTATGGAAGGGTCCTTTTAAGATCGCAGCGTATCGTGGTCAAAACGCCTTTCTTCTCAAGGAAATGAACGGGGATGACTGTCCTGGAGGGCCGATCAATGGTCGGCTACTCAAGAGATACCACTTCTGAGTATTTTCTGCTGATTTCATCATCATTGTATATATCATTCTACTTCTGTTTTATTGCAAGTGTGTACTGATCTCTAATCTTCAGTCTGGGGCCCGAAGCGAAGGCTATAATTCTGGAGAAGGAGGTTAGTTGGTTTGAAGTTTGTCAAGTCAGTTTTATCAGTTTTATCAGTCTTTTCAGCTTGAAAGTTGAGTCAATTTTGAGTCAGTTTTCAGTCAAATTTTTCAGTCAATAAATGTGTCCAAGGTTTTGTGTTATCTGTTGAAATAATGACTCCATCGCCCAATGGCAGAAGGCACTGTCTGACTCCCCCAGAGATCTGCCGTTCTTGGCACCTCCAAGGAGCCACCATCCCCATTGGAGCCAATGTTAGAGTTGGTCCTTACAGCCCTCCGTCAGAGATCATTTCGCTTTTTGCATATCATTTTTAGGTGTCTCGATCATTCCACTTCGTTGCATTTCGCTAGGGGCATGCCATTGACTGACGAGAGGGTCTGGTCATCTTGTGTTTCCTCATGCTTGTACCTGCAGGGCTAATTAAAATTCCTCAAAAATCACTGAAGTTCAGGTCACGTCATTCATGGTCATAAATGATTGTTTTCGTCAACAAGAGTCATTAGTCCTAGAGTCTAGGGTTTTCAGTCTTTTGATACATGTAATAAAAGCCCGCAGGCCATGAGGTTGGTTTCGAAAGGATTCCTATTTCATATTTTTATTCTCAAAAACATTTGAAGACATTTCTAGTCCAAAACTCTATTTTGGAACTAGAAATTGTCAAATTTCATTTTTTGTAATAATTGTGTATTTGTTCCACCATAAGAAGTTCAAAAGCAGCCTCTGGTCTTTGCCGAAGTCAAAATGCCAAATCCTTGCAAAAACAACCAAGTTTCATCAGTCCAAGAATCAGAAAAAACAGTGAAAATCCAAAGACAGAATTGCATTAAATGATAAAGTGCCAAGAAAGCCAAACATTACAAAGTAGGTTATGGAGAAAATTAAAATCAAATCTGATTCTTATGAGATATTTTTCAACCCATATAAACCATGGAGGACAAGTCATTTTCATAAATTTTCAAAGCAAAGTCGAGTTAAAGTGTTGGAGTTGAGTTTGGAGTGTTTCAGAGCTGTGGAGTTGGAGTGGAAGTGCGCGCGACGCACACAGGAGGCGCGCGACGCACACAAGGCGCGCGACGCACTGGGCTTCACAGTCCTGTGCAATTTTGCATGCGCGCGACGCACATACCGCGCGCGACGCACTGGGTAAGCGCGCGATGCGTAGAGTTTCAGGGCCGAAATTTTTTGCTCCTTCGCCCAGATTTATGCCAAATTACCTCATTTTGCTTGCAAGTAAGTTAGTCATGCTTACTTAGTGAATCATGGACATGTTATGGTATTTCGAAAATGGAAAAACAAGTGTTTAGTGTGGTGAGATATAAACCCTATGTTCATTGCTAAATCACTCCCTAGGGTTTTGAAACGAATGTTAGTGATTTTGTGGGGGTTTCCAAACTTGTGTTGTTGATATATATGCTCATGCCATCTACTGTCAGTGGTGTCCCTACTCATTATTTACCTTGGCCTCACGCTCTCTCTTTGCCATTACATCACTGCTGTCATTGTTATTGCCATTTTCATTGTCACACTGTTTATCATTCATGTTATAACATAGTCCCATTTTCACTTGTCCACATCCTCCATTGACATTGTCAAACATAGCAAGGGCTATTGTCACTTTTGTTCCTAATAGTTATTTCCCCCACATTACACTCTTTTCTACTCACTTGTCAAATCCCCTTATAATCGAAGCAGTGACTGTTTTTCATGCAAACTCATTTGACAGAAACATTATCATTGTGGCTTTCCTATAATACTTTGATACACATGTGACACATTTGGGAGTAAAGCATACACTGAACTCTTGTCTTCACTATACCTATATCAGCATATATTTTGCAAACATCTTGATTTCAAAGCCATGTCAGAGACGGATTCAGTTTATGAGCAGGAGTATGACAGTGATTCCACAGTAGAGGGTAGTGTGCCACGGAGGTCTCACAAAAGTGGCAAAAGTGGTAGGCATGTCAGGGAGGAGCCTACTTCTTTGGCTCAATTGCAGGCTTGCCCGCTTGCAATGGATTGTTTTCAACATCAGTCATGTTTCCAGTACTGTGAGATGATTTCACAAACCCAGCATCATCATGAGCTAGCTCGTCTATTTGTTCTACATTTACATGATGGCCGTGTAAACCTTGCCGGAGTTAACTTCATTCTGTCACCAGAGACTATTGCTCAGGCCACCGGGATACCAAACATAGGAGAGGAATGGAACAAAGGACAACAGCTAGAGAAATCCTACTATGAGCCATACATCAAACATGGGTATATGAGGCAGCTGAGCAGGGTATTTCCATTCAGATTTCTGAAGGATGAGTTTGCACCATTGATGAAGCTCATCATTCGATATTTCAGTTGCGAGGGCAGATTCTCGCGCCTCTATGCGTACCATGTCTGTTTGTTGATGCATTTCACGAGGGTACGTATGATGAGCATTCCATACTTCATGTATCGCAACATAGAGAGGATGACATTTCTTGTATAGAAGAAGACCCCAGCACAGCAGCATAGCAGTATATATCATTACGCGCTGATCAAAATCATGGTGGTACATCAGCTGACACAGCATGGCATTGCTTGGGAAGATTTCATCTCCCATGACTTCTTCACAGCATCACAGCCGCCTCCCGAGGTAGTTCATGATGAGGGAGAGCCTTCACACCAGTTTGACATTCCTGAGACCGAGCATATCAGTGCTCCAGTGTATGTGACGTACCAGCGAGGCCACAGGGCCTTATTTGCAGCTACACGATGAGTACTATCTCCACTCGATGTGGAAGGGGTCTCGTTGACTTCATCAGCAGAGCGAGTATTATCTCCACATGATGTGGAAGGGGTCTCGCCTTATTCTTCAGCACAGGTACAGATTCAGGATAGAGGAAAGAGGCCTATGCACTATGAGGGCCCCTCAGGAGGCCAAGATACGGAATTCACATTGATTGATGTTGATGCGAGCTCTCCTAGCTCGAAACTGAAAGAGATCGTCCAGGAGCAGAAGGCCGAGATTGACACGCTGAATGTTAAGTTGCAGAGAGCTCAGTGGGTGATAAAATACCTGGAGCAGCGTAACAAACAGCTAGAGGATCAGCACACACTTGTAGAGCTGCGGCGAATCCGTGAAGATCGACAATTGGCCCGGAAGAGACCCGGTGACATGACACCAATTGAGCGAGAGACATGCCTCACACATGTTAACATTCATCTGGAGAAGTTGTTGGAAAAGGCCAATAGAGACAAAGACATGCTCCGTCACATGAAAGGTCATTATTGGGCCCGCATGCACGTCTGCAAAGCAAAAATGAAGATTCTGAAGAGGAGGTTGAGCAGAGCACTAAAACGGCGAAAGAGGCCTGATCCACTCCGGATTTTGGCCGAGGCTTCATTGGCTGAGCATGATACATGATGGAGGGTCTTCGCTCTGAATTTGAGCAAATTTGAAGAATTTTTTGTCATTTTGGAAAATTTTGGTCTCAAAACAGGTTTTTCAGCCCAACGCGTAGCGCGTCACGACGCGCGCTTATGATTGGGACACTTGCTGGAGGAAAACTTTGTATTTTTGGATTTTTCATGGTAAGTTATGCATTCTCAGAAATGGCCGAAGCATTTCACCAAGTTCTGGATGATCAAAAGGGCCAAAAACACCATGAAAATCACCTTTTTGCCACCTTTTGCACCAGCAGGAAGTACTTGTGGGAGAATGAAGTTTTGGAGGGGCAAATGAGCTCCAAATTGGAAAATTCCACTTGGGTTGGATAGAAGACATCCAGGGATTTCCAACAAGCTATCATGAGCTTGAGTTTGATGTCAGGAAGTGCCCCAAAAGCAGGCTGAAAGGCACGCGACGCATAGAGCTCAGGCGCGCGACGCATAGAGAAAATTGGTCAATTTTTCATTTTCCAGCTCAAGATTTCGGCCAGTTGGACCAGTTTTGATTGTGGATGTAATTTTTGAGTTATCTTGATGTAATTTTGTGGTTGGCATGTAACTTTGATTCACTTTACCTATTCTAGATGATTCACTCCTAAAAAAGTAAAAATCAAGTGTAAGAATCAGTTTCCTTCCTTTTAGAGGCAAGTTGTTTGGCCGCCTAGATTCTAGCTCCTTGTTTAGAATTAGTTGAAACTGCTCCTAGAAGGAGGAATTCGACCCCTAGAGGCATGGGAAGGGGTTTGGATGGTCTATATGATGTAATTTCTGAGACACTATCAGGGTTGGACTCTTGGGAAAAGTTTGGCACACTATTGTACATATTTTTCATATTGTGGCTAAGGAAAGATCAGAGGTTTTGCAGCACCTGTTGGGATTCTTGTGGCTTTCAGTTCTTGATGGTGTTTTCTCTCAGTTTATTGTAAGTTATTTCATGTTTAATGTATTCCATTCTCTTCTTATGCTTCTGAAACTAAATGAATGAGTAAATGAGGTTGAATCCATTGTTTCAGTGCTCTGCCTTTAAATTTTTTTAGTTTTACATGTTTTCGCCTGTTTGGAGAGGATCCATGTTCTCCCTTGCCCTATTCAGCTCCTTGTCATTCTGATCCATCCATACACCTGATCAAAAACATCAAGACTATTTCCTACCTCGCCCCAACTCGAATTCTGCAAAAATCTGGCCTTATCCCCGGACCCAAAATTGTTTTTCCCATTTTTTCAACAAAAAACCCAAAAATCAAAATCAAACTTTCCTATCTCTTTACTAGCCTAAAATCAGTACCAATTATAATTCATCTCGCACCCTATTGCTCAATTTATCGAGATAGACCCAGAGAGAGCCCTCTCCTGTCCTCGTAGGGCTAGCTACGAGGCTGAGCGTGATTTTATGTAGCCTTGAATTTTACCTTATTTCAGCCTAAGGTAGATTTGAGCGCTAACACTTTCCTTGATGTTCTCATCTCTAGAAATAATAATGGCTCTTTCTTGCACCGTGTTTTTCGGAAGAAAACTCACACTGAGCAGTATCTGCATTCTGATTCTCATCATCCTCCAGCTCAGAAATTTGGAGTTCTTAATACTTTAGCCACGAGAGCTCTTAGAATTTCTGATAATGATCCTTTAGATGAAGAGAAGGCCCATCTCCTTAGGGTCTTTGGAGAAAATGGCTATAGTAATAGTCAGGGTTTGAAGGCTTTCATGAATACGAGCAAAGGTCTGAATAAGAGAAATGTTAAAGAAGATTTTTTTGGTAGAGTTCATTTGCCTTTTATTCAAGGTACCACTGACAAGATTGCTCGGATTTTAAGGAAGCATAATATATCTTCCTATTTTAAACCTTTGAACACCATTCGTGGTTCCCTTAAATTGGTTAAAGACCCGTTGGACCCCAAAAGCGTGAAAGGTGTTTATTTGATCTCGTGCTTCTGTGGGATTCACTACATTGGTGAAACTGGTCGGTCGATTAACAAAAGGATTCAAGAGCATTCTGCGAATATTATGCATGGTAGAACGAGGTCCTCAGCACTAGCTAAGCATGCCGAGAAGACAAAGCATCACATCTATATGGAAGAAGCTAGAGTACTTTCTAGGGTTGAGCATTTCCATCACTGTAAATTTAGGGAGGCTATTGAGATTGAGAAGAGGCCCCATACGTTGAATAGGGATGATGGGTGGAAAGTTAGCAGTTGTTGGATTCCATCTATTTGCTCCCAGTAGGGGTCCTTCCTCTTATGTTTTCCTCTCTGTTTTTCCCGTTGTTTTTAATTTATTAATTCTATTGCTAACATAGTTTTATTATAATTTCTTCTTAGGTAATATTATTGCTTTATTCTTTTTATGTAATTCTTTACTTTAATTTTGTTCTTAGTTTATTGTATATATATATTTATATATATATATAGTTTATCTATTTATCTATTTTTTTATTTTTTATTTATTTATTTTATTTTTTATATTTTTTGACTTTTTGACTTAATCTTTATTTTTAGGATTTAGGCTATTGGGTTAGTTTTAAGTTTGAAGATTTTATTTATTTTTATTTGACATGGTCCTTATTTTACTATTTTATTACTTTAGGGAGGAATTTTATTTTATTTTATTTATTTATTTATTGATTTTTATTTTTGACTTAATCTTTATTTTTATGACTTTGGCTATTTCGTAAGTTTTAAGTTTGATTATTTTAGGTATTTTTATTTGACTTGGTCTTTATTTTATTATTTTATTACTTTAGGAGGGGATTTTTATATTTATATTTATATTTTTAGTTTTATTTATTTATTTTTATTTTTGACCGTTTGTAACATCTATATTTTTGACCGTTGCTTCTCTCTGCTTGTTATAAAATTGGATAGTCGGATTAGCCAGTCTTCAGTATCTTGATGATGAATTACAATCAGTAGTTCAAAACACGTCAGTTCCAAAATTTCTCATGTGATTTCTCAGAAGATTTATTTTAATATGATATAGATTACAGAGGCTTGCACTCTCAAAAATAAAAAATGTTGAAATTAAAATATCAATACTATATGTGTTAAATATCCCATTAAAAATGACAAGAAAAAGACATATCTAATATGATAAGAAGAAGATACATTACAAACTCTATATTAAATCTTGAAAAATAAAGAGAATACACAATTTTTTCTATATACCTCTAGGAATATGATATGATATAATAAAGTAAATCCTTACTCCACAATTGCTTGATTAAGGGCAATGAAAACAACTATTTCCACTTCTTTGCTTAATGAAATTACAGTTCAATCTCCGTGTTGAGTTTTGTAAAATAAGGATAAAAACCCAAAAAAAATTGATTATAAATTGAGTAAACTAATATATTGTAATATCAATGATATATCACCAATAAATATTACACAACATTAAATTTCCCTAAATATCCCTAGATTTTAAGATGTAGTATATGGCCAATAAATATAATACTAAATATTATACAACATTAGGAAAGTTATGTTTATTATTGAATATTAGAGAGTGAAAAGTCCCACTTTTCTAAATATAAAATTTGGATTAAATATAAAACTTGGATTGCATAAAAAGTACAAAGTCACTCGATGTAGCGTGTAGCGTATATATATATATGTATATATTAATTATGAGGTTCTAAAATTACATTTCGTTAAAATAGTTTTGTATGAATTTTTTGGTTAACATGTAATAATTTAAAAAATGAGATTGACAAATCTATATTTTTGTTGAATTTGCTTTTTTCTTAATTTTGACAAAGTGTAATTTCTCAAAAGGGAAAGCAGCAATATTTGAACATAATAATGGAAATAACAGTGAATTAATCAACACACCATGATATGAGACATATGTACAACCATCTTATTAAACATATTAAAAAATAATAGGCACAAGATCTTGAGGATCAAGTCACTCAAACAATGGAAAACAAGCCTCTACTAAACAAATATGTCAATATATGAGAAATAGCAGCCACACAAATGCCATGAGCTAAAACAATGCAGTTTTAGGGCACAACTGCTACAAAAATGATATATCAATATGGGTTTGTTGTTATATAGCTCAAACAATGCCGAGAGTGAAGATCTACGTTCCCAAACACATTTCCAAGACAACCCAGGAAGGGTTCCCTGAAATACCAAAAAGTACAAAATGTCGGAATGCAGCTCTAGTGCCGAATAACAGCTGCAATTGAATAACTGGATGGAGATGGCTGAATGTTAGGTCCCTGTATTACTAGTATAGTCCCTTATTGTTGTTAGTGTAACCCCCTTATTATTATTATTGTACCCCTGTAACCTCCATATTGTTATTATTGTGCCCTTAAATTATTATTGTTAGGTCGGCTAGGATTACATTGTGGCCCCACTAGGATTACATTATGGCCCCATGGACTCCTATATATAGAAAGAAGGTTTTGTAATTTGTATCATCCAAGAATTGTTCATTAATGTAATGTATTGGAGGTTTCCCCCTCGAAGTGACTTATTTCTAAGGCATTGATATCTCTTTTCTTCTATTTTTGGAGCTGGTTTCACAACATTTGGTATCAGAGCTTTGGATTCTAGGGTTTCACTGCTCCAAATAGGTCATCGTGGAATTTTCGCTATAAATTTTTTTCTACGAAGTTTTAGAAACTGAAATTTTTAGGGTGGGAAGCCGAAATCCTAAGGAACATCGTCGAAAAATTTCAGAACTTGGTTCGCAATATTTTCGGAGGTATGATCTATGGAAGTTAGGTCTTTTTGCAGGTTCCTCAATTTAATCTAAACAGGTCATTGTGGAATTTGCACTATAACTTTTTTTCTACGAAGGTTCAGAATCTAAAATTTTTAGGGCACTAAGCTGAAATCATGAGGAATTTTTTTGAAAAATTTCAGAACTTTGTTCGCAATATTTTCGGAGATATGATCTGTGGAAGGTAGTGCTTTTTCAGGCTCCTGAATTTCATCTCAAAGAGGTGATCATGGGAAAATCTTCATAACTCTCTCTCTGAGCATCGGATTGGAGTGCCGTAAAAAGTGGTTGCAAGTACAAAGACTGTATTTTCTTTGCTATTAATTTCAGAGCTAAAAGATGAAACAGTGACACGTGGAAAGTCATACAATTTCGCTCTACTGAACTAGTCCATAATTAGGTCATTGTGGGAGATTGGACATAACTTTGCCTTGGAGAATCCAAATCAAGTCAGACCTGTGGAATTCGAAAGATAATTCAGAAGGCCACCTCAGTGCCCAATTTCAGATATTGAAGAGTTGCAATCATAAAGATAATCCAATTTCAATATTGAGCTCCTCAAAAGCAAGAAAAATGTGTGTATTTTATTTTTACGAATTGCATAAGTCTTGTTTGAAGAATCAATTTGAATTGATTCCAAGGGCATATTGTAGAGTATATATCAATATTGGGTTAAAAAAAATGCCTCGTAAAAATAATTTAACACCCATTAAGCCTTTAGAAGGCTCTACTATGACTAATGAAGATGAAGAATTGCAACATGATCTATCAAAATTACAAGAGCAAGTGCACCAAATTTCGCTCTCGCAAGGAGCAACAAAAAATCAAATGGATGTTTTGAAGAAAGGCATGGAAGCGAAGATGGATGGTTTGAAGAAAGGCGTGGAATCTAATATAGATGGCATTGAATCTAAGATGGATGACATGGAAGATAAGATCGATGAAAAAATGAAAGACAACATGGAAAACATGAAGAAGGATCTAAAAGCAGACATGGAAGGTTTGACAAAGTTGATACAAGAAATGTTTCTTAATGGTGAAAAGATAGTAGAGGACACTCATGATGAGAACAAAACAAATGTTAATCGTGACTTCATAAACTCTAATGTTGGTGGGAAGAACCACCATATTCTAAAAATGGATAGGAGGAAGTTTGATGGAAAGGATCTTGTAACATGGATACTACAGATGGAGCAATATTTTGATCTCCATAATGTGCAAAACACACAAAAGGTACGCATTGCAACTTTACATTTAGAACAAAATACATTTGTATGGTATTGATGGATTTTCTCCCGTAAAAAAATTGTCACATGGTCAATTTTTACAGAGGAAATGATAGCACATTATGAGGATACAAAGAGCAACACCTTCTTTAGCCAATTGATAAATCTCAAACAAAAGGGCTTAGTGGGGGAGCACATTAAGGACTTCCAAAAATTGAATATAAGGGTAACTGATATTCCAGAGGAACACAGGATTGATCTCTTCATAGGCACTTTAAAGGATAACATCCAACATGAAGTTCGCGTTTTGGAACCCGATTCATTGGAGAAGGCATTCAGGTTGGCAAGAAAAGTTGAATGTAAAATTATGGCGACAAGGAAGCCTACCACTCAATTCTATAAAGAAGGAAGTGTTGCTACGCCTAGATTTCCACAACCTACAAGGTTGACACCACAACAATTGGAAGAAAAAAGAGCAAAAAGGGCTTTGCTACAGTTGTGATAGCAAATACACTAAAGGTCATAAGTGTGCTGAGAAGAAATTATTTTACATAGATTGTGAAGAGGAAGAAGAAAATGAACAAGAAGAGGATATACACCAGAAACCAACCCTAGAAGAGGAAGAAATGAGTCCGACCATATCGTGTAATGCATTGGCAGGAATTACCACTCCTCAAACTCTCAAGATAGAAGGACATATCAAGAAGAAAAAGGTAATAGTGTTGATTGATTCAGGTAGCACCCATAATTTTATTCATTGTTAGGTAGCCAAGGAATTGAATTGTTTCCTATACCCAACACCAGAATGTCAAGTGATGGTTGCAAATGGAGGAATTATAAATTGCTCTGGAAAATGCCATAATATCAAGCTAACCATGGGGGAATATGTATTGAATAGTCCAATGCTTTCCATTCCTATGGGAGGTGCTGATGTTGTACGAGGAGTACAATGGTTACAATCTTTGGGGATGGTAGCTTTTAATTTTCAAGAACTTTTCTTGAAATTTTTTTCAGAAGGAAAGGAAGTCGAATTACGGGGTATTGCAGGTTAGCCAAGAAATATAATAAGCTCTAATGTCATGACAAAGCTTATAAAGAAAGAACAATGAGGCATAATTTCACAATTATGCTCACTAGAAGTTCCAACATCAAAATCATCTATTTCTGCAGATCTCCAACAAGTCTTGGACAATCAATCCAAAGTGTTTGAAACTCCCAAAGGACTCCCACCTATTCGTGATCATGATCATGCTATTCATTTGATTTCGGGAAGTGTTCCTCCAAACATCAGGCCTTATAGATATCCTTATGTCCAAAAGAGCGAAATTGAACGTATGATTGCAGAAATGTTAGAGGCGGGTATAATTCAACCTAGTCAAAGTTCTTTCTCCGCTCCTATAGTATTGGTACACAAGAAGGATGGATCATGGCGAATGTGTCCGGATTATAGGGAGCTCAATAAGCTCACCATTAAAGATAAATTCCCCATTCCTGTGATTGATGAATTATTGGATGAATTACATGGAGCAATTTATTTTACGAAGTTGGATCTTCGTTCAGGATATCATCAAATTAGAATGAAGACTGAAGATATTCCAAACACAATATTTCGAAATCATGAGGGTCATTATGAATTTTTGGTCATGCATTTTGGCCTTACCAATGCACCTTCTACATTTCAAGGGTTGATAAATTCCATTTTCAAACCCTTCCTTAGAAAATTTGCGCTAGTATTTTTTGATGATATACTAATCTATAGCAGGTCTTGGAAGGATCATGTTGAACATGTTGACAGGGTGCTAAAACTATTGTAGGAGAAACAATTATATGCAAAAACATCCAAATGTTTCTTTGGAGTACAAGAGGTGGAATATCTGGGTCATATTGTATCTCACGAGGGTGTTAAGGTAGACCCTAACAAAATTAAAACCATTAAGGAATGGAAAGTCCCCACAACCATAAAGAAGTTGCGAGGATTTATTAGGTTAACAGGGTATTATCACAAGTTTGTTAAGAATTATGGGAGAATAGCAACACCTCTAACAACATTATTGAAGAAAGATGCATTTTCATGGACTCCTGAAGCAACTAAGGCCTTTGAACATCTTAAAGAGGCAATGTGCCTAGCACCGGTCTTAGCTACGCCAGACTTCACAAAAACCTGTGTTGTGGAATGTGATGCCTCAGGAAATGGAATTGGTGCTATTTTAATGCAGGAAGGAAGACCCATTGCTTTTGAAAGTCGTCCAATCAAAGGAACGTATTTACAAAAACCTATTTATGAGAAGGAAATGTTAGCAATACTGCATGCAATAAAGAAATGGCGAACTTACCTAATGGGAAGACACTTCAAGGTAAAAACTGATCATGATAGTCTTAAACACTTTTTGGAACAAAGACCATCTTCAGAAGAGCAGCAAAAATGGGTCACAAAGATGTTGGGTTATGACTTTGAAATAATCTACAAAAAGGGAAGCTAAATGTTGTTGCAGATGCACTCTCAAGAAAGAATGAAGAGGTGGAAGCATTGTTTTGTGCCATTTCTATTATCCAACCAGATTGGATAACCGAAGCAAGAGATGAATGGAAGAAGGAAAAAGATGTATGGACACTCATTCAAAAGTTGCAGCAAGATCCTAGTACATCCGATACATTTAGTTGGAAAAATGATTCCTTATGGTACAAAGATCGCTTATATCTTTGTAAGAATTCCCAACTAAAACAAAATATTCTTCTGGAATTTCACACTTCTCCTTTAGGAGGACACTCAGGATTTTTAAAAACTTACCACAGGGTGAAGAAAGAATTTTTTTGGGATGGCCTTAAATCTGATATTCAAAAGTTTGTGGCGAAATGTTTGGTTTTCCAGCAGAATAAAGTGGAAACAATTAAGACCCCGGAACTTCTACAACCTTTATCCATTCCAAGTCAACGTTGGGAGGAGATTTCAATGGATTTTATCATGGGTTTACCTAAGTCCGAAGGAAAGAGTGTCATCATGGTGGTAGTTGATAGACTTACCAAGTATGCACACTTTTGTGCATTATCTCATCCATTTAAAGGAAGTACAGTTGCTACTACATTTATGGACACAATTCAAAAGCTACATGGAAACCCAAGGGTTATTGTGAGCGACAGAGATCCCATTTTTACTGGAAATTTTTGGACGGAGTTATTTTCTTGTTTGGGTACTCAATTAGCTCATAGCTCATCTTATCATCCTCAACCTGATGGTCAATTTGAGATAGTAAATAAATGTTTGGAAGGATATCTTCGTTTTTTTGTATCTGATAAACAAACACAATGGGTCAAGTGGTTACCTCTCGCTGAATGGTGGTATAACACTTCCTTCCATACTGCAGCAAAAATGACCCCATTTATGGAATTTTATGGATATCATCCACCATCCATCACACCATATTTAAGAGAAAATTAGAAGGTTCAAGCAGTGGAAGATCACATCGAGCATCAACAAGATGTTCTCCAACTCTTAAAGGATAACCTGAATTCGGCACAAAATCGAATGAAACAACAGGCAAATCAACATCACAGCGAGAGAAGTTTTGATGTAGGAGACTGGGTATTTTTACGGCTACAACCATACAAACAAATGTCCCTCAAGCAAGCTAAGAAGGATAATAAATTATCGCCAAAGAACTATGGTCCTTACAAGGTGTTGCAAAATATTGGTACTATGGCATACAAATTGGAGCTTCCTGCTTCTTCGCGAGTACATCCAGTTTTCCATGTTTCATGCTTAAAGAAGGTTATAGGTGAAAATCTTCCAGTTCAAACAATATTGCCAGAATTTGATGAGGAAGGAAAAATCATATTGGAACCCGAAGCGGTCACGGAAATCAGAACTTGACAGCTACAGAATCGATCAATTTCAGAGTATCTCATCAAGTGGAAGAACTTACCCACTGAAGATTCTACATGGGAGGATGAGAATTTTATACAGAAGCACCCAGAGCTACTCAAGCGTCGAGGACCACACTTTTTTGAAGGAGAGGGGCATGTTAGGTCCCTATATTACTAGTATACTCCCTTATTGTTGTTAGTGTAACCCCCTTATTGTTATTATTGTACCCCTATAACCCCCATATTGTTATTATTGTGCCCTTAAATTATTATTGTTAGGTTGGCTAGGATTACATTGTGGCCCCATTAGGATTACATTATGGCCCCATGGACTCCTATATATAGAAAGGAGGTTTTGTGATTTGTATCATCCAAGAATTGTTCATTAATGTAATGTATTGGAGGTTGCCCCCTCGAAGTGGATTATTTCTAAGGCGTTGAAATCTCTTTATTCTATTTTTGGAGCTAGTTTCACAACACTGAAAATTATATCTAAATGAATAGATCCCCTCCAATAGATCCTTCAAGTGAAAGGCTGATCCCAACACTGAAGATCTCACCCTCCAAAACAAGCACTGAAACCTCCACTGCAAATGCTCACTAAAATAATGCAGTCAAAGAGGGAATCTGCGCTGTATATGATGGTAATACGATGTGAAAGAAAGCTCAAGAACCTCCCATGATGATCTTCCAATGAGGAGAATGCTTCCTCCCCTGAAAAACTAGCTCAGAAAATGGGTTTCTCAACCCTCCACTGCAACACATTGCAACACAACACAAATCTGAACAGATACTGCGCTGTAACTGAAGAACGAAGCTTGGCCAGAATTTCGGAGTGTGGAAATGATAGTTCAATACTCTTCCTAGAGGCTACCTCAAGGGAAGAGGTGGGATCCCCGCTCAGGAAACCTTGGTGCTAAACAACACAACAATCTCAGTTAAAGAGCTAGAGAGTGCAAGAAGTCATACAGAACACAAAATCAATAATCAATAACATAACCCTCTATGGCTTCCTCGCCCTCCTTATAAAAAATGTGAGCCTTCTCACCTTGGGTCCCACTCATTAGTGTTTCCACTATCATGGAGACTTCCTCCCATTCACACTGCGCTGTCTCTTATTGATGATCCAGTCCCTCCATACCAACGCTGTTGACTTGGTCAAACTTGACCTTGTCCACATGCATTAGCCCCTGTTCACACATGAGGGTGCTTTATCCAGCTATGAAGATGATCCATTTTCACATTAAGAGGGTTTTTATTCCTATTAAAGAGATTTATGGGTCTCCATACCCATTTATTCATCTAACTAAATGACAAGACAAAATTAATATTCCAATTAGCTGCATGCCAATTTAGGAATATTACAGTCCCCCCCTCCCAAATTTTTCTTGTCCTCAAGCAACTGCAAGGATAGAAATGAAGAGCCTCCTCTCCTCCTCCTGTAGCATCCTCATATGATAAAATCCCCCAGGGAACAAGATGATGTCTCATCAATAAACCTCCAAGTTGCTCCTCCCAAGTATGCCAGTTAGCTTTTGGTGACCATCCCAAATAGCTATCATCGTGAAGAAGTAAAATACCCATGAAGGTAAAAATGTGCTATCTAGAAGCCTTCTTAAGGCATGGAATCTGAAACATATTGGGAACTATCATTCCCATGTGAAACCTCCATCCCCAAGCTATCATCCATACAAAATGAGTCACCCTCCGACATGACAACTCGTGAAAGATCCCCTCCACCTTAAGCTCCTGCAAAGTAGATGGGATGCATAGTTGAATATGATGGATCAAAATATCCATCCCACACTGTATCTCTCTCCACTTATGATAAGTGTAGAGATGTTGCTGAATTTGGGCTACAATAATGTTGCCTCCATGAAGCAAAAAGGAAATTGGATCCTCAAAGACCCACTCTTTGGTGCTTGCCCAGATCATCCCATATAGAATGAATATGACATTATCCTCATAGGAATCCAATGAGAAAAGTACTGAAGGTTTCATGTAGTGTTGGAAGGTACCAACAGCTTCCCAAGTGGTCACAACGCAGTTTTTCTAAATGCTGTTTCAAAACATAATATGGCAAGCTCTCTCCCAACAAGTTGCTAGTTGTGCAAGTTATCTCATCCACTAGTAAATAGTAGATGGCATTTTTTATCAACTGAGCATACAAATAATAGTACAAACCTTTCCCAAATCCATACAAGAGATGGCTATTCCCATCACTGATGTTGGTCCCAAAATGACCATGAAGCCCAAATAGAGGCTTGCCCTCTTGTGGAGAAATGCACTGTATATAAATGGAAAGAGAATGCAAATACTGTGTTAGATAATCAATAAGCGCAAAATCACAACTCTTACCATGTACTGAAAGTAGGTTTATAATAAGATCCATGAATGAGCCCTCCATAGTGGTATGGCATATCTCCATGAGAAGGAATGAACCATGTGCCACATGCAAGGCATTCTTCTTATGCTTGGAGATCCAAGTCAAGAAGATCATATCATGGTAATAGATGTCTCCATCCACTTCTCCATCACTCTCATATCCTATTTTTCCATCAGCTGCATCATATGTGAAGTAATCCTGGGAACACTCCATCAACAAACCCAATCTCCCAAGTGAAAATGCTGTTGGCCTTTGTAATAAGGCTCCTGTCATCTTATAGCTCCATTCTTTGACATGCCAAATGTCAAAGTAATCTACCATAATGCTACTATATATGGGAGATTCCCTCCAAAGTGGAAGTACCTCCTGATCCTCCAAGGCTAAGGAGTAGCCCCTTTGCACCATGATACTGCCATCATCTACTCCTGCAACATCATGCAAAGCATGGGAGAAAATCAACCCATACTTTCCCAAGAGCTTCCAAAGAAACAAAAACTCTTGTTGCCTCCCCACACCATCACCATATAGACTATGGAGCTACAACATGATGGTTGACATGAAAGATATCACATCACCCCAATACACCCAAACTCCTTGCTGCCATATGATGTAAGTGCCATGCCAAGTCCCAGCGACTAACACACCCTCAAAGGTAGGATATGTTACATGATGGCCAAAATCTTTCAAAAGTAGCCAACGCAACCATGCCTCCTTCTGCCCAGTGTCATAGATATGCAAGTGGCTCACCAACCTCATACTCACCATCCACACCCATTCATCCAAATGTGGGTGTCTCCTACCATACTCCACTTTGGTACTCCTCCAATGGAGAATACCATCCTCCAAAATCAAATTTCTATTTTTTCATTTCATGGGATATTGAAATGCAATCTTCTGGATATATCCAAATGAAGACCACTCATCAATGACCAAGTTGACCCCATAAGGATCCAAACAAGATGTAGGCAAAAACTTCTCATCAAGATGTGAAGTGCTCATCAAGAAGTATCCATCATAATAATGGAAGATGTCATTCACCATAAGATGTACTCCATCAATCATCTGCCTATCCCATGTCACACAAGTATAATGGTCATCATAATGCCCCAATAATAGTTGGGCCCCAAAATCATCACTGCTGCTCAATGACAGCGCTGCTGATCTCCATGATGGTGCATCTGTTGTCTCATGATCATGCATAATGCTAAACATACAACCAAGGATAATGTTCATCCTATCCTCCAAAATTCTACACTCCAACCCCAAGAGTTGTGTGCAACTCAACAATGATATAATAGGATGACTATATGTCTCCTCCTTGAAAAAATCAAGGTTCCTCAACGCAGTGATAGTCTGCTGCTCCAAATCAGCAATGTGCTTTGACCCTAGGTCATGCATTTGCCATGATAGCATGTTTGCATAATCCTCCATATGATGTGATGAAATGATATAAAATGGACATATGTGCATACCTTGGTAAAGCTTGGGAACATCTTGTACTGCTACAAGGGTTCCTTCCTCCGGTGTGATGACTTTTCCAACTACTGATGATGATGGCTGCTCCTCTATGGCTGCATCAGCACTGGTACAAGTCTCCTCCTCCTCATGCATCTCTATAATAGTGCATGGGACTCTAAATGTTAAGAGATTAAGACCACTTTGCAAAGGTGCAAATGTTATTTCTCCTGATGCAAGTGCTCTTGCAGCAAGTGGTGGTGGAAGCTCCTTCTCCTCTGATTTATTCTTGCCAAACTTCTTGGTCAACCTTTGAGTAAAATTTGCATATGTAGTCACTCTTGCATGACTCAAATGGCTGAACCACCAAATATTTGCTTCACCCTCAAGGTGTAGCGCTGTAATCTCAACAGCTTCTGTCTCTACCAATGAATGTAGTAGGAAGAATACATCCAACTTCATTCCCCAAGCTCTTGCTGTGCATGTGGATGACCCATCAAATGTAGACAACATAATCTATTGCTGCAAGGTCTTCTTTCTTCTTTGAGCTTAATGAACTGTGGGAGAGTTAGATTCTCCTTGAAAGCTCTAGGTTGAGACTTATATTCTGCAAGATACTCACTTAGAATCTCATGATCTAAGTGTCCTCCATCTCCATGCCTCTTGTCTTCTCTTACAAAAGGAAAGGCCATAAAATTTTTCTTTGGAGCTCTATGCAATACGAGTTCTTCTTTTTTCTGATAGGAAGTACATGGACCTTCCTCATCTTGAAACCCTTTAGAGGTCTCATTGTATCTCTCCTCTTTCATCTGCTTACCTCCTTGGAGAGGTTCTTCATAGATCTGAAAAGTGATGAGACAAAGCTCATTCCTTCCATAATTTTAGGTCTCTTCTTCTTCTTATAGCATATTGGGTGAAATTCATAGGTTGAGCCAAGATTATGCTACAATTCCACTGTAATATTCCCAAATGGGGAAGCAACAATATTTGAACACAACAATAGAAATAGTAGTGAATTAATCAACACACCATGATATGAGACAAATGTACAACCATCTTATTAAACATATCAACAAATGATAAACATAAGATCTTGAGGATCAAGTCACTCAAGCAATGGAAAACAAGCCTCTACTAACCAAATATGTCAATATATGAGAAATAATAGCCATACAAATGCCATGAGCTAAGACATCGCAATTTTAGGGCACAACTGCTACAGAAATGATATATCAATATGGATCTTCTGTTATATAGCTCAAACAATGCCGAGAGTGAATATCTAGGCTCCCAAACACATTTCCAAGACAACCCAGAAAGGGTTTCCTGAAATACCAAAAAGCACAAAATGCCGGAATGCAGCCCTAGGGCTAAATAGCAGCTGCAACTGAATAAATGGATGGACATGGCTGAAAATGGTATATAAATGAATATATCTCCTCCAATAGATCCTTCAAGTGAAAGGCTGATCCCAATACTGAAGATCTCACCCTCCAAAAGAAGCACTGAAACCTCCACTGCAAATGCTCACTAAAATAACGTAGTCAAAGAGGGAATCTGCACTGTAGATGATGGTAATAGGTTGGCCTGGTGCCAAGATGTGAAAGAAAGCTCAAGAACCTCCTGTGCTGATCTCCTAATGAGGATAATGCTTCCTCCCCTGAAAAAATAGCTCAGAAAGTGGGTTTCTCAACCCTCCACTGCAATACCTTGCAACAAAACACAAATCTGAACAGATGCCACGCTGTAACTGAAGACTGAAGCTTGGCCAGAATTCCAGAGTGTGGAAATGATAATACAATACTCTTCCTAGAGGCTACCTCAAGGGAAGAGGTGGGATCCCCGCTCAGGAGCACCCGGTGCTAAACAACACAACAATCTCAGCTAAACAACTAGAGAGTGCAAGAAGTCATATAGACCACAAAATCAATAATCAATAACATAACCCTCTATGGCTGCCTCGCCCTCCTTATAAAAAATGCGAGCCTTCTCACCTTGGGTCCCACTCATTAGGGTTTCCACTATCATGGAGACTTCCTCCCATTCACAATGCGCTCTCTCTTATTGATGATCCATTCCCTCCATACCAACGCTGTTGACTTGGTCAAACTTGACCATGTCCACATGCATTATCCCCCATTCACACATAAGGGTGCTTTATCCAGCTATGAAGATGATTCCTTTTCACATTAAGAGGGATTTTATTCCTACTAAAGAGATTTATGGGTCTCCCTGCCCATTTATTCATCTAACTAAATGAAAAGAGAAAAATTAATATTCCAATTAGCTGCATGCTAATTTAGGAATATTACACAAAGTTATCGATTAAACGAGAACTATTACCTCAAAAAGAGAGTTTTAGCAAAAAAAACCTTCAAAAAAATATGAAAAAAGTGTCTGAAAACGAAAAGTGTTGATGCTGCATTACAATTTTTTTTGGGTAAAATTTCAACATTTTTTAGCAATGACGTTAAAGATAAAATACCACGGCTCCGAAAAAATTTAAATTTCCAACATTTTTCAGGCATGACATTAAGGATAAAATGTTTATAACTATTTTCAACCATAGCATTAAAGATAAAATGCTTATAACTATTTTCAACCATAACATTAAAGATAAAATATTGTGACTCAAAAAACCCTTAAAATTTTCAATTTTTCGGCCATGGAATTAAAACCAAATATTTAGCGAAATGTATTGGGCTACTTCTTCTGGCCATCACGGTGGGAGGTACCCACGCTGTGGACTTCGAGATCATAATTGCAGCCAATGGTAGCGACGACGGGAAGAGATTTGAGAACGACATAGGGAGGAAATATGCGAATGTGATGTTTACATTTTGGATTCCACTGAGAATGCAGGTTTGGAACTTCCATACTCTTGTAGTGCTGGTGCAAATCGAAAGTCGTGTAGCACGATTGTTTTTTTTTTAACAAGTTTGGGTAAATAATATTTTTATGGTGCAAGTATTTTGGAATTAAAATCAATATATATATATATATATATATATATTGAGATTAGCCATCTCAATATGAAGTTACTTTGTTAGAATTGGCTACTCTAACAAATGACAGGTGAAACATGAAGTTCCAAGTTTCAATTGAGAAAGAGACAGATGCCCAAGATGTGAGCAACGATAAGAGGAGGCAATGAAGTAGCAACAATTACTATGATGGAGATCAATCTAGTTTGTGTGAATTTTTTATGAGTTTCGTGGAATAGACTCAATAGCATGTTGTATAATGAGTCACTCAGTTTCATGGTAAGCAAGTCTAGGATGGTTTTGTAGTGGTCATTTTATGTACCTGGTAATTCCAAAATATGGAGTATGTAAGCCTTATAAAGGCATGTGTATCCCTGTAAATGTTCGTGGTAATCTCAAAACCACTTTGTAACTACAGGTTCGTGGTCAGCCATAAACCATTTTGCAGTGTCAGTTTGTGGTAAGCTAAAAACCACGTATAATAGTGAAGCAGACTGGAAACAGGTCTGTGTCAGTGTTAGCCACTGAAGGAAGAGCATGGTTACGGGTCATCCGATAAAACCCCGATGAAAGAAGAGCATGGTTACGGGTCATCCGATAAAACCCACGTTGGAGGGGGATATGTAAATACAGGTACATGTATGCAGTGATAATGGTTGACAGAACCATGTATACGAAGGACATCCTACAAGACCAGCGGTTGCAGCGGTTGGTACCCATGCATTCCGGTGGACGGTTGCTCCTTTATATGGACGTCGACATATCCTTTTTGTTATGTTTGACCATAACTAGATTTTGCGAAGTGATATCGAGACAAGTAGTCATTAAGGGGGTGTGTTGAAATGTGTAATTCCTACTTGTCCAGTTGTGACTCTCTATGAATAGAGTCTGTTCCTATTTCCTAGGTTAGCTAAAACTAGTTTCCTTATTTGGTGTGAGGTTGAGATATTCCCTCAACCAACTTATTGTACGTCCAAGATAGATTTCCTATCTTGAGACTAATTCATGTATGCATGTGTGTAATCTCTTTGATTAATGATATAGTTTTCATATTGAAATTTTGTCTCAAAAAACTTAAGTTTCCAATATATTTCAACCATGGCATTATGGAAAAATTATATGACTAAAAAAAACTCAAAAAATGAACACCTAAATGAAAGAGTCGTTATATCAAGAATAATTTCTTTTTTAAATGCTAAAAGTATAGCTTTTTGAAAATCTTAGCCTAAGACAACTCGACACATTGCAACAAAAATTTAAAAATCAACCATCAAATTGACGCTTAGTGTAGGTGAACTCGACCTATTGCAATGAAATCTTAAAAATCAACCATAAAATTGACACACTGTAGGGGCAATCTTGATCCATTATAATGAAAACTTTAAATCAACTATCAAATTGACATATAATGGGGTCGGGTTGCTAGTTGAGGATCGACATAGACCCTGTGAAAAATAAAAATAAAAATGAAAAATACAAAACAAAACAATAATTAAAAGCTTGAAAAAATTTAAAAGTAAAACAAAAAAAGTTAAAAAAATAACTAATAAACAAAAAATTTACATTAAAACATAAAAAAAATAAAAAAGATAAAAAATGACCAAAAAAAATCAAACATAAAAAATATATGCAAAATATCTTCTAGAGAAATGACAAAGTAATTTTAGGGTTGACACGTTTTGAACCTATTACTATGGTTCATCATTAGGATGGAGATAAAAAAAACACAAATATATATATATATATATATATATATATATATATATATATATATATATATATATATATATATATATATATATAATTAAAAAAATATAAAATTAACTCACAAAAGATAAAATAAAAAAAAAGAAAAAAGAAAAAAGAAAATACAAAAAAGGGAAAATATTTAAAAATTGAACACCAAAAAAATAAAAAAACAAATAAATAAAAACAATTTAGATAATTAAAAATTAAACAGATAAAAAAGTTTAAAAAATATATTAAAAAAAATTAAAAAAATAGAATAAAAATAAGCAAAAACACACTTATAAAATAAAAATCATTAAAAAAAATAATAAAAAATAAAAGCGTTAAAAAAATTATATAAAAAAAAGCACTAGTTTTTTTTTTTTTTTGAAAATAATTAAAATTAAAAAAAATTGCCCTTAGCCCTTACTTGGAGATGGGTTGATTTTCGGAATTGACCCTCGGCCAGGCGGGGTCTGGAGGGCCGCTGCAGGATCGACCTCGAAATCAGCCCTCAACTAAGCATGGGATGGAGGGCCGATTCTTGCAATCGGCCCACGACTAGGTGAGGGTCGAGTGCTAATTTAAAAAAAAGAAGTTATTATTATTATTGTTTTTTTAATTTAATTTAACTTCTATTTTTAATGTGTTTTTTTTGTTTATTTTTTAATATATATATATATATATATATATATATATATATATATATATATATATATATATAGTTTTGTTTATTTATTATTATTTTAATTTTATTATATATATATATTAAATTTAATTGTAATTTTTATTTTTAATGATTTTATTTATTTTTTACTTACTTATTTATTTTTGTCAAGTCCCAATAGCACAATCACTCGAGGATGAGCTTCGTTAGCAAGGCAATCCAGGATCAAACCTCATGGAGGTTGTTGTGCCCTACTAGGGGGAGGAGACATGCTAAAATCCAGTCAACTTAGTGCTATTTTGGCCTAGGAAAAGTGCGATCCTGGGTGACTTTGACGGATTATATGCCCCTGGGTCGTGGTTTCTCTAGCCACAGGTCAAGCCCGGAGGATCACAAACAACTTGACAAAAATAAAAATATTATTGTTTTTTTTAAAACTTGTATGGCTTTTTTTTTTATAATTTTGTTTTTGTTATTTTTACTTGAAATTTTATCTGAATCAATTTTTGGAAACAAAACTTCAAATGCCATCATCTTTAGATATTAAATTCATAAAATTTTTATAAAATTCGCTATTTTCCAACTTTTTTTATTCTAAATTTTCATAAAAAATCTTTTATTTAACATGTCATTTTTAGCGAAAAGGTCATGGAATACTTATTTTTTAATTATATATATATGTAAAATGTGTATTTTTTTGTTGTGTGTTTAAAATTATTATTTTTTTAGTGACAATTATTTTATTTGTATTGAAGTATTAATTAACGATATATAAATTTATAAAAAATCATAATTTTAAAATATTAATGTTATTATTATTTTTTTAAACTTTGCAAAAAATTTTAAAACTTTCATTATAAAAAAACATTGCAAAGAAAAATAAAAAACGCATGTTTGGAAAACTCTTAAAAAACAAACAACTTAAGACAAAAAACAAGAATATGAATAAGACAATTTGAAAAATGGTTAAATAATCAACATTTAAAAGAAATTGTGCATACTTAGGACATAGAAAATTTAAACTGTCTAAAATAAAAAATGTTGATGCTTTTCAAAATCAACATGAAAATCACCTACATTTAAAAAATATTATCCACACTTAATACATTAGAAAATTTAAATTGTCAAAAATAATCCCTCTAAAAAAAGGGGGTTGATGCTGCATTGACACTTTTCAAAATCAACATGATAATCACTAACATTTAAAAAAATGTTCATACTTGATTGATAAGAAAATTTAAAAGGTAAAAAATATGCTAAAAAAAGGTGTATTATGAATCAACACTTCTCAAGATTGGATAATTTTTTTGCTACCTCAAAAGAATAGGTAACCGGTAAAGTTCTCGTTTGATTGATAACTATATATTTTATAGACCTTTCTTGTATTTTCCTTTTTTTTTTTTTCACTCTTTAACATTGAATATAACCAATTTGGAATGACATATTTATTTTTCTGTGGAAATATTTTTCTGGGTAAACATTGGGATACTTTGTTTTGAAAATAGTATTTAATGCAAAGTGGGTGGCATAGGCTTAGTATGTTTGACATTATGGGAATTGGATTAAGGACTGCACAATGTCTCGAATCACTAAACAATGTATCGTGAATAATGACACCAACATATTGAGTTGACCCTCATAGCTATTGTGCTTAATTGTTACATATATGTCATTTAACTTTGTATGCGTGTTCAGGCACTCAAACCTATGATTTGATGGCACAATGAGGAGTGTATGCTACTTTGGTACCTATGGTTTGTTCTCTCTTATGACTTGCATCCATTTCTTCCACATGTAGAACTTACAAATGCCTCCACTGTAGGAAACCAAACTTTATCACTGCAAAATATGAACTACTTGAAGTCCTTTGTCATATATTTAATGTCTTTTGATGCACCCCCTTCCTAAGCACATTGCTCTTCCACTTGAAAATTTTCATTATTCCTTGATTCTCTCATACCCTTATCTATGACGCGCTTAAGCGAAATTTGGTCCACATCTCCTTCCTTTTTTTATTGTTATTTATTTTTCCAAGAGACATAAAATTCATGGTTAGTAAGAAGTATCTAGTTCATATCTCGTTCTCACTATTCTTATTATTTGTTTTTCCAAGTAACATCAAATAAATAGTAAAATTACGAGTACAAAATACATTTTAAACAAAGAGAGCCCATAAATAATATTATTCTAATACAATTAATTTAATCATGTTTTTTATTTAGAATTTCTCCCCATTCATCTATCCATTTCATCCATCCACTTCAATTTTAGATTGAAGAATACATCAAAGCTTAATAATTATAAACTTAGAATCAACATGCATACTATCCATCTCATTTTCAAATCAAAAGATACATCAAAATTTAATAATTAGAAACTTATCATTGTTATACACACGATTGACCAAACACGTGTTCACCTATCTTTGTGGTAGTGTTGCATATGTGGAATTTGACTAATCAAAGAGGAGGAACTTTGTGTTTTTTTTAAGACTTAAGTCCTTTGGATCTGGTTACCATCACTTGTATAGCTAATGTTTCATATGCTATGTTATTTTTCCCTTTTCCCCTACCAACTCATTTGGTTTGATAACATGGGAAGGATCATCTCTTTATTTGAAGTAGGAAAGTAGTGATATCGTGATGTGTCCAACTATATTTGAATCCATCGCCCTTTTTTGAAGATGAGATTGGGAAGAAGTGGTTGATAATTGATTTTAAAGTGAATATAAAGAGATATTTTTAGATATTTTTTTAAAGGATATCTTTAAGGTTTTAGTTTTAAATGGATTTAGGGATTTTTATCGCATAGTCACTTTGATGGCCACTAATTGAAAATGAAATACTTGATGTAGGGTCTATGACTAGAAAAGTTATTTTTGGAGTGCCGTGGCCTATTGAAAAGGCACACCATGGACATGCTAGACACCTTTGCTCATAAATTGGGTGCACCACAAACCTTGTAGCTCACATTAGTTGGTTACATCACCTCTACAGGGTTAATCCCTCTCAACCTTGAGTAGGCCCCAGCCATTCCGGAAACTGTCGCAAACATCCCTTCAAAGGAAATTCCCATCGCAAAGATGATGGTTACGACCAAGAAAACTAAGAGAAAAGGAAAGAAGGTGGAGAATCCCACCACGCAATGGGACTCACCATGCTGCTCCATATGCAATGTAGTATGCCACCCTACTCATATCTTCCCTGATATGGATGAATTAAAATCACTCCTTAGCTCTGCTGTAGACATCGTGGCACTAAGTTCCCGTAAGAAGGAACCTGCCACCAAAAGTCAAGGCAGGGCATTGCGCACTAATCACGCATGCATTATCTGTAGCAATTATGGACACTATACCCATAATTTCTCAGAGATCCCTCAATATAGGGATGCCTTACATGCCATTGAGCGATCCTATCAAGAGGATCCCTCCACCCAGTCATCTGGAGGCGAACCTTGCGTCATCCTATACCTACAGGAGCAATGACAGTCACCAGAGAGACTCCTGTTCATATTCCCCCCTCCTGTCATACGATACACGCTGTGCGATGAACATGGTCACTTCATCGAGGAATGCGTAGCCCTGGAACTCATCCACAGATGGTATCCTATAGAGTGCGTTTACTATGTTGGTTTACGAGCAATGCAATTCACATGTCCTTTATGTGTTGACAACCACATATTAGAGCAATACCACTATATACCCCGATTCTGCTTAGCGCTCGCTAGTTTGCGCTCAGCCATAGTCCGAATCTCCCAAGAAGATGGATCTGACTTAGAATCTATGAACATCTTGACAACCCAATAAGATGAGACGAGTAGACCCATCCTCTTTCTGTCACCTGAAAAGTGACCAATCAGGGAACCCTTAGTTACCCCCAACCACCCTCTGTAGAGGAGACCAACATGAGCGTTGTGTAAAATTCCCAATCATGTGGTCACCACTTACCTTGACTTAGAAGTGCTACGCCACTGGTACCCAGTCACGCCACCAAGTGAGCAGGACGAGAACCCCATATCTAGGCTGTTTTTCCTAGTATGTCAGGGAAATCACCATGAAAAAAGTTGTACCTATATCCTGCGAGTACGTCCTCTAACTAATATGATACATACGTCAGAAAATAAATGCGACGATCTCCTCAACTGATATAGAAGGTACATAACCCCTAGACCATCAACCCCACACCCACATCGGTACAATGGGAAAACTGGGATGGCACACCAACCAAGCATGACCCAGGTCCAACCTAGGATAACATGCAGAATATGCTACCTGATTGGCCACCGAGTCAATTAGTGCAAAGAAATGAAGCACCAGGCAAACAGTTTTTGCATAGTCTCTTCTCTCTTGCAAAAACTTCTCTCTAACCAAGAGAAGATCACACACACTTATTGCCGGATTTGTTCACACTTTCATAATACAATAAAATGCAAGCATCTCTCTAAGCTTAGAGTAGTAAGAGCAGCGTTAAGTCTACACTCTCCAAAATAATTAGACATACCCAAGCCAAAAACTAGGAAATGGCAGCAGAAGACCTCGTATTCTACAACAGATCCTTTCCAAGCGTCAACTTCTGGGACAAAGAGTAGTGTTGATTCCCACACCATCTACTCAGTTGGAATAGTGGTGCCATGCGCTATTTGCACTGGCCATAACCACGAAGTAGAGGCATGCCTGCTAATGGAAACATTTAGGCACCCCTAAACTAGGCACAATTTCCACCGACAGGAAATTGACCATCCTAATAGGGGACCCAGCCTTGCGCTCACGCAAGCTCCCATCATGAAGATTCTCCCCCCACCAAACATCAATGACATGATACACCATACATGATTCGTATCATCATGTATTGGAACCAGGACTCGGGCCACCCACACATCTTGGGTTCCCAACCCTGCTCCCGTCGTAAAAAATCAGGGCACCCTACACTTTTGCATTGATTTCCACGAGATCTCGAATATACATGCCATCATCAAACTCATCGATGATACCCACCATCTTGAACAATGCCTAGTACAACTAGAGTTCATTGACGAAAGCCGACGACAGTCGCTGCAACACAATGAGGGCCACAAGAAACGGGTAAAAGCACTGTTCGATCGCCACATCACCCCTCGCTCATTCACCGAGGGAGAACTAGTCCTCCGCTACGATGTCGAAAAAGAAGCCCTAGGAACAGGAAAGTTCGAAACCTTGTGGAAAGGACCCTACATCATAAAACATTTCCTTTTCAAGAGGGCATACATATTTATTGAGCCAGACAGAACATGCCTCAGCAACTCCGTCAATGGCATTTACCTCAAGAAATTCTACCCATAAGGGCTGAGAAGGCCCTCCACTAGAGTCAATGTACATGGACCCAACCACTTTAAATTTTTGACCAAAAAGACTTGTTACAAAACGCGCTCTAGTGTCACAATGGATTACCAACCCGACCCTTACTTTAGATTTGCTGATGGAGCATCGCGATGGTCTTAAAGTTTAGTAGAATCCGCTTGGGTTATCTATCACCCTGACCGATCACCACTCTACACCAATGGTGTTTGTATCGGCTCAACAACAAAAAATCAGGCAGAATATGACGCCGTCATCAGACTTATGTGCGACACCCTCAATTAGGGTATACGTCACCTAAATATCTACCTTGATTCCTAGTTAGTAGTGTTGCAGTTAAACGAAACATTTGAGATAAGAGATTCACATTTGTTTTGAAAATAATTGCATGCAAAAATATTATGCATACAATTTGACTACATTACATTCACACATGTACCAAGGAGTCAAAACCAAACAACTGATCGCATAGCTAACAATATTCTAAACTGGAATGCATCTCGGATAAACCATCATACATAAAAAACAAAAAATAGAAAACATATATATCCACCAGCATAGCATAATCCATAAATAGAAACAAGGGGCACACTATGTAGAGCAGCAAAAAATATCTCTCGCATATATACCAACAATGTATGTGTCTGAGTACAAAAAATAGTATCTCTGACCCATAATTCAAAACAAAAGTATACATATATACAAGTCAACAAAAATAGGGGAAGCATCCTCATAATGGGTGCTTTCCCCGTGTACAAAAATACTCTAGGGCGGTGCTCACCTAGGTGGGGCACCTGGACCCATTGCCTCTCCTGGTACCAATACTGGAGCCACCGTCAACACAGAGATTGCCACTCGACGTAAAATCGGCTGATAGCCCCTCTCCCAAGCCATCGAGGTCTCCAGCCACTCATCCTCAAGGTCATCCACAAAACCTCAGGTAGCTCATCCCCTGGGTCAAGCAGTACACTTGACCCCATGCATCCTCTAAAGCTGCCACCTGCTCGGTCAACTCTGCAACACGAGCCTCTACCGCATCGGCACGAGCTCGCTCAACAGTAGTCTCGGCAGTAGCCGAGCTTCTACCCTCCCCCGAAGGGCCAGCCTCACCACCCGATGCTCCACCTAGAGGCTGTGTAGGAACTCCTCCTTGTCCTCCGCGAGCTCCTCGAGGTTGGTAGATCGGATGGTGCCCCACCAACCGAGCCATAGGACAACTGACCTCGCCAACATCTGCAAGAGTAACCAAGACAATGTTAGTGACATCATAATACACATATAAACATAAATACTCAAGTAAATTCAGAAAACACAAAGACATCAGGCATTGGTGCCATATTCAGGAGGTTGTTTCTAGCATTTAGCTAGGAAACTAGTGGAGGATTCATCCTACCACTTTGTTCTTCAGATCCAGCCTTTCAGGAGTAGTAGATCTACATCCGACATTCAGGCCATTGGGTTTTACCTCCATGCAGCAACAATCCCTTCAAGGATTGCACAGTTCAGTCCTGTAGATCTATTGGAGGAAGGAAGTTTCTAGTATTTCAGCTGGAAATCCTGTGAGGAATCATCCCCTCACATTGGATCTATTGTTTACATCATGTTAGCCACCTATAAAAAATTGTCATATCAAATGGTGGCTAGATATTTTTTAGACTTCAAGAAACAATTTCATGGCCAAATTGTGAGTTCTTAAAGTATTATGAAGATAACTAATCTTTTAGTTAATCTTCACTGCTGTTTCCCTCATAAACCTGAAAAATCTGCTGTTTTCCTAAAGAAGACTACTGAAAAAACCCAATTTTCCCTTCATTGTACCCCTCCTTTCATTCATAATTGACCTCCATTTTCATCCCCTTTTCCTTCATAAAATCCCTCCATAAGCCTCATTTAACCTTCAAATTCACTTCAAGACCCTTTTAAAACCATTTGCTCTCCTTCCATTTGGTTTAAAAAACTCCTTTTCCTTCTACCGAAACCCTCAAATTGGCTTAAAAACCCTGTTTTTAGCCTAAAAACACTCATATTACATTATATAGAACTTTAGTGCCCGAGGGCTTAACTCCTATAACCCTCGCTTCTCATAAAACCTATAGCCCCGCAACCGGGTGCTAAGGGCTTAAAACATCATAAATCCTTGTTGCAAACCCTCATTCCCTTTATTTCTTCGTTATTTCATAAAACCCGATGGTTTGTTTTTTTCAGTGAATATCCACCGTTGATCTTTGCAGATCAACGGTTGTCATTAAACCTGATCCTGCTCCTACCATGCTTTCCTCATTTCATAACTCTACCCTGAAGATTAAATCCGACTGTCCAATTCATCAGATCAAACAGACAGGATTCAACCTGATAGGCCCAACTTCTATCGGGACCTACCTTCCGCTCACAAACTACCACGTGTACTCCACTAACTCCCCAACCCGCATCTTCCTCCGTCACGTGCAATCCACACCGTCGGATCTCCAACCTCCCATCCAACGGCTAGGAATCGTTTTCACATTTTTTTTGCATCTGGGGTTTAACGACAAGAAAAAACGCAAAAAAAGTGGTTTTGAAGGGGACGCGTGTCAGGCAGCGAAGCATATCGCGTTTTTTTGAGAATTTTCAAAACCACCTCAGAGCTGCGTGAAACCAACAGTTTTCCGCTAAAACCACTTCTCCGCAATATAATCCTTCATTTAATCCTAACCGCCGATTATTTTAATCGGACGGCTCCCACTTAACGCGACCACCATTTCATTCACCCTTCCATCTACCTCCCAAAAGAGTTCACCAGGCAATCCTAACCGTTCATTAATCTAGATCAACAACTCTTATTTAACTTCAACCCCCAGATCTTTGCCCTCGCATATTTTTTTGGGCATTTTATCGAGTCTTCTCCACCGAAGATCGACGGTCCTGATTAAATCCTCCCCCCATTCATTTGCCCATCATCTAAATCCCCAAGCACTCCGTTCAATAAATCCCGACCGTTGTTCATTCTATATCAACGACTCTTATTCATCCCGTGTCCAAACTTCATTTTAGCCTCTTTTCACTTCCGCCAAAGACTTTTTCCCGTTTTTATTACATTTTCTTCCATTTTATTATAATGTTACCCCCTCCGCATTATAAACTTCCTGATTGATCTCAGCCATTGATCAATCTAGACCAACGGCCTGGACTTAATCTTACCTCCACTTACCTGACCGCCTCCCCATCAAACTCATCGAGCAATCTTGATCATCAATTGATCTGGATCGACGGCCACGATTAAACCTCGCCTCCAAAGCAGCCTAAACCTATTTTCATCAGATTTTTCTAAAATTTCGTGTGTTTTTGCAGGTTTATAAAGGTTTCTTCGAAGTTTTAAAAAGAAATGAAAGGCCAAGGATGACGATCCTCAGGCCATTATCCATGAAGACAAGGAAATCTACAGGGTTCCATAATCTTACCATGCCTCATGAACATTGGTAATGTGATAAAACCTTTTGTGCGCATGCAAAGCAAAAAAACAAAGTAAACCTTAATTAGACAAAGAGTATCAGTTACAACATAAAATCAAAGCAGAGATGAAGAATTAAAGGTTTTAGCACAGTTTTGAGGGATTAAGGCATAAAATTCGACTATCAAAGGCCTAATCCACACAGTTAAAGACAATATGAAGACCTGAAGACAAAAATTAAGCCTAATTAGACCTAAAACACAGATCAAAAGCAAATTAATAGTGTTTTAAGGAAAAACAAGGAAATCTATCAGTCCGAGAAACCTCCATTGCCACATCAGAGGCTAATTGAATCCTCTCCAGCTACCAAAAGCCACCTACAGCCTCAATAAATCAAAATAAGGCATAGTTATTTCCAAATCAGTGATATCTTGCCAAGAGTTATTTCCAGCTTATCCAAAGAGTTTTTAAGTCAACAAATTCTGCCAAATAGCCTAAAAACTTAATGAAGACCAATTAATACAGAGAAATATCAGAAATCTCCTCTGTTGAGTTCCTCAAAAGCAGAGAAGCATTAACTTGTATTAATAAAACCTAAAGATCTTTTCTTTCATTGGACCTCCTCATTCTCTTATAAAATCTCATTGAAGAGCACATTGAAAAAGGTTGGTCAATGCATATTTGTTGCCTGTAAATAGTTTTCTGAAGATGCTGTAAGCATTGTTTGTAATTGAAGATACCTAAGTTGAGATGAGAAGTTTGAAGCTGTAGAGAACCACTGGACTTGATGATTGTAACTGGTTTGAACATCAAATACACGCTGATTTATGGGATCCCGGTCTATGTCAACGGTGATGTTTGTCTTATTGTAAATTTTTTTTTGTTTTGTTTCCATTTTGTCCATTTTCTCTGATAAAGAACAAAAAATATAGAGCTAGGATTTACTGGTTGCAGTACCCTATTCTCATTGATAATCTTTATCTTTATGTTTTCCTCCTTTTGCTTATTTAAGAATGATTTAATACAGTCCAAGCAGTTAAGGAATGTTGGTGAGCCCATGTCTTACTGTCTAAACTTCAAACATTGTTCTTGAATGATATTTTCAGCTTATGCTAAGTAGAGTTGAACTAGGGAAGTCTATGGTTAGCCCTATCCTCCGGTTTCTCCTCTAAAGGTTGTCTGAAATTTTTCCTAAGATTATGTTGAAAGCAGGCTAGGTTCAAAGTCCTTACCTGATCTTAGACTATTCTTTGTTTATCTTAAATGTTGTCTTGAAAAGTTTGCTAATTAAAGAATGAACTAGGGAAGTCTATGGTTAGCCCTGTCCTCTAGTTTCTTCTCCAACAATTGCTTTGAAAAGTTTCCCTTTGAATATGCTGAAAGTAGGATAGGTTCAAAGTCCTTACTTGATCTTAAGATATTCTAAGTGTTTTAAATGTTTTCTATAGAAAGTGCATCAAAAGAAGGCTAGTTTCAAAGTACTTACCTGATCTTAGATTACTTTTATGTCTTTTCTTAAGCGCATGCCAAAAGCAGGATAGTTTCAAAGTACTTACTTGATCTTATGCTGCTCTTTGTTCCTTCATCTGTTTGATTTCCCTTCTTATTGTTTCATTCCATAAAATCAACTTAAAGAGATCCTTTGACATAGATGACTTGCCCCATGGACCACTCTTGAACCTTGCTGTTTCAATTAAATCCTCTTATGACTCCATAGCCCAATGGATTGAAGCTGCTCCTTGCCTATCTTATTAGCTGAATCATCCCTTCACTTTCATACACCTTCACCTTTCATTTAGACTTCCTTAACCTTCATTATATCTTTGTCCAACCAAATCCAAAAAAAACCTTGTCCTTCATAACTAGCCTAATATCACATTTCAAACCTTAAAAGATAAATCAGTCTTTGCACTTATAGAGAGATCCCTCTCTGGATTCAGGAGGGCTATATCCTAGAATCCCAAAGTGGTTCAAATGTTGTCTCTGCAGCTTTAGTCTTGCCAATCTGCTAAAATTACAGAGGCCTAACATTTCTGGCGACTCCACTGGGGATTCTGAGTAAAATCCTTAAAAAAATACACTCAGTATTTAGTGCAGTATAAGTAGCTTTCTCCAAGCACTACCAAGCAAATGGTAATCATGATACGTTTTATTTGAATCAGTGACAAACTAAGTAACCCTTAGGATTCTCATAAAGTTTATCAAACCTTGGAGGAATCAGCTAGCTAAGCCATAAGAGTAAAATCTTTTGTCTCATCACCCTAGCTGAGTGTTGAAATAGATTTAGGACACTCTTATAACTCATAGGACTGAAAAAAATCAGAAAACCCAAAAATATTTCAGATTGGTTTCAAATAAACATCGTGGTGGACCATAAAACATTTTACCTCCAAAAGAGCTAAAAATTTCCACCTGGTGACTCCACAATCCTAAATAGACCTTAAGACTCCACTGGGAAACCCATTATCATCATAAAATTATTTAGACTCAGTTAAGAAGACTTTAAGGATTAAAGTTTTCTTGTTTAAAGATCAGTTAGCCTCCTAAAGATTGTCATATTTGGTTAAAATTTTCTTGTAAGTTGGGTCTGAAAAACATAGCATAGTGGCTTCTAGAAGAGTTCATACTAGAGCCTATCCTGACCCAAACCCTCCTGAGTTAGTTGATAACCCTGAAAGAATACTTAGGAAGTCTCCTAAGGCCAAATCTTCAAGTATTATCAGATCACTCCATAGAGCTAATTTTGTCCCTGAAAACCTTACAACTCCACAAGATTCACAAGTTGACTTGAGAAACCCATTCAGAACTAGGTCACTTGATGATATAGATTAGATATATTTAGAGCCTTCAGTTTCATCCCAAGATAGAAGTGAACATCCTAGTAGCAGAGAAACTACTCCACCTGATTCACATTTCATTCATAATTTTGGTTTCTCTCATCCTAGATCTGCTCAACAATCTCTTGCTGGTCCATCCACTTTTTTCACCCATACACCCATTTTTCAAACCACATCATTCCATCAAAACCCTCCCATTTTACATCCTCCACTTTTAAACCCCCCACTTTTCCCACAACGTCCTATCATGGCAACATGGTATGCTCCCCTAGTCCTTCCTTTACCTCTAGTAAATCTTCCACAGGACTATCAGTCCAAGATACCATTGTATGATGCCAGTGGTGCTACTATTGCTTCACAACATGTGGATAAGATGAATGACTATTTTGACAGAAATGAGATTGATGATGAAATTGTCAAACTTAGATTATTTGCTCAGAGTTTAGGGGGAGAAGCAAGAAAATGGTTCAAAGGCTTAACCCCTAACAGTATCAATGACCTTCAAGCCCTCCATCAGTTATTCCTAAACAAGTGGGAAGTCAAGAAAAACCCTCTCCAAATACTTTCAGACTATAACAGACTCAAAAGAAATACTGGGGAAAGCGTCCAAGCTTATTGCATTAGATTTAATAGTGTGTATAATGCTCTTCCCCCAGAATTGAAACCTCCACAAGGCTTAGCTTTAAACAAGTTTCCTGAAGGTTTTGATCCTGAAATGGCCTATTAGCTGAGAGAAATAGATCCTTTGAATCTTGAAGATATGCAAAAAGGAGCTCTTGCTGTGGAAGTTAATTTAATGGAGAAAAGAGAAAGAATGAGGAATGAGAAGAAAGTGTCCTTTAGAGAGGGATCTACACCTTCCACATCTAGCTCAAAGATGGAAAGAATGATGGAGGAGATGATGAAAAATATGAGCATACTTGAGAGAGCACAAGCAAGTCAAAATCAATCAGCTCCTCAAAATAGAAACCAATCTCAAAACCAAAATCAGAATTTCAGGAGAAATCAGCCTCAAAATAGACCAAGAGACCCTGATCAGAAGATTATACCTCCTTTTCATCAAAATTATGTGAGTGAGGTTGAAGAAACAATAGAAAAAATAGAGGGAGATGACATAAACATGTTGGGAGTAGACAATGACAATTTTGATGTTCATTACAATAGGAAACAAGGTCTTTACACACCCTATGATGATAAAAGAGCAGAGGATGAATATTACTATCAAGAGCTGGAAAATGTCATCATAAAAACTCCAAAAGAGTATGACCTTAGGAGTAAAAGAAATTAGGAAACTCCCAAGACTAAGACCTCTGAAAATTCTGCAAAAAATAGCCCTGTAAACAAACCCAAAGTTACAAAACAGAAAGACAAAACAGTGGCTGGAAATTCTGATAAAATCAAAGAAAAAGGCACTCAAATTAATGAAAAACAGAATGCAGATATTAGCAGCATTAGCACCTCAGCTAGTGCTCCTATTAAAACAATTTTTACCAATGTAAATAAAGGAAATCAACAAACTGATTTTTCTGATAGAGTGGTGGTTAATAAGGCTAAAACAAACACTGTAAAAAGTCAGCTGCCTTTTAGTTTGGAATAGGAAATTGCCAAGATAAAAATCTCTGTTCCTCTCACAGAATTAGCCAACCAAGACGTATATAGATCACAAATTTTGAAAGCTTTCAACAGAGAACAAAATAATGATACTGTCAATCTTAATGATGACCAACCAGAGCTTTTATTTGGTCCTAAGATTGAGGGAAGATACCAAGAAGGGCCAGTTCCTCCATTTTATGTTAGTTTGAAGATTCATGACAAAATTTTACACAATGCAATGCATGACTCATGGGCCTCTCATAACGTAATGCCCAAAGCTGTAAAGGAGAGCCTAGGCCTTGAAATTACTAGACCCTACAAATATCTTTACTACTTTGACTCAAGCAGAGTGAAATGTTTAGGTTTGATCAAAGACCTCTGTGTAAAGTTAGCACAAATTCCAACCAAGTGTTTAGTGATGGATATTGTAGTGGCTGATGTCCCCCCCAAGTATGGTATGCTGTTGTCAAGATCTTGGGGAGCTAAGTTACAAGGAACAATGCAAATGGATATGACATATGCAGCCATCCCTATTTGTAATCAAACAAGAAGACTTTATGGGGAATCTCATATGCAATACATGGTTACCAACCAAGAGAGACCAAACAACTCTCCTCTTTATTCTGTACATACAGGCCTTGACTCATCATTCTTTTTAAGGATGAAATAGTCAACGAGCAAGAAAACTCAACCGTTTTAGTGGACACTTCTCACTGTAACATAGTGGAAGATTTAGAAAAAGAGGAAGACAAAACAGAGACTTCAAAACAGTTGGTCAAATCAGAAAATCGCAGCCAACAAGTCATGGGTCTAGAGCTACAAATCAGTCATCCATTGATTTTCAACCTTGAGAGTCAAGAAAAGAGTCCTCAACACAATGAAAAACATGAGGAACTAAAAAAAATTCAACATAGTGTTGACCTACAAGAACAATCCAAAAGCACATTAGATGAAGAGGATAGTAGTCAAACTAGTGAATTTGAAACTAGTCCTCTTTGGAGTATGAACTTTGATGGATCTTGCACTAAGAATGATGCAGGTGTAGGAGTGTGGCTTCGAAATACAATGAAAAATCATGCTGAAGGGCATTCCTGCAAATTAAACTTTCAATGCACCAACAACATAGCTGAGTATGAAGCCCTCCTCTTAGGCCTACACTTATTGAAGAAATTAGGGGCCAAAGGATAAAGGTTCATGGTGATTCTGAATTAATAATTAGGCAAGTGAATGAGGAATATAGTGCCAAACATCCCAGACTTAGAGCCTATAGAAATGATGTCATGGATTTATTGAAAACATTTGAGGAATTCAAACTTATCTTTGTCCCAAGGAACCAAAATATCCAAGCTAATGGTTTAGCTTTTGCTGCTAGAACATGCCTAACTCCTTATGAAACCAAACAATGCACCACCCAAATCAAATTTAGATCAGCTGTCCCTGATAATGAAAAATATTGGCAAGTGTTTGATGGAGACAAACAAATAGAAGACTTCCTACAGTCCAGAAATGAATTTGAGCTACCAAGTTCGGATTCAGAGTATGAAGATGACTGTCCTACTGAGGAAAATTTACTTGATGAAGAAGTAAACTCTCCAAAAATTGCTGTTATAAATCTGTTAGCTAATAAACTTGAACATAACACAGAGATTAGTGCAGATTTACCAAAAGAAGACTTAGAAACATTGCAATCTAACACTCAAAATTTTCCAAAAGGTCTGGTCCCATTAGAAAAGTTGTTTGATTTCAATGATGTTGCCAAGAAACCAAAACTGGAGCCTGTTGAAACTGAGGTAGAAGAGTGTAATATAGGCAGTGAACAAGAACAAAAAATGATCAAACTGTCTAAAACTTTACTAGCTCACATCAAACTGAAATACATAGAGCCGTTTAAATAATTTTTTGATGTTTTTGCATGGAGTTATGGGATCTAAAATCCTATGACATAGAGATAATCCAGCACAAGATACACCTCAAAGAAAACCAAAAACCTTTTAAACAAAAATTGCACAGAATCAACCCTGTTCAATTACCTTTGGTTGAGAAAGAAATCAAGAAAATGTATGAAGCTGTAATTATTGTCCCTATTAGATACTCAAAGTGGGTGTCTAATCTTGTGTCAGTGAGGAAGAAGACATGAGAAATAATGCTTTGTATTGACTTTAGGAACTTAACCAAAGCCTCATTAAAGGAAAACTACCCTTTACCCAAGATGGATCACATTTTACAAAGGTTAGTTGGTTCCAAAAGAATTTCTTTACTAGATGGCTTCTCAGGTTATAACCAGATATTAGTACATCCGATGACCAGCTCAAGACAACTTTTACCACAACTTGGGGTACTTTCATGTATGTGAAAATACCCTTTGGTTTAATGAATGCTGGTGCCACATTTTAGAGAGCCATGGATATTGCATTCTCAGAAGAATTAGGCTACTTCATCATTATTTGCCTTGATGATATCACTGTTTTTTCTAAAACAGATGAAGAACACCTAGAACACTTGAGAAAAGTCTTTGAGAAATGCAGAAAATATGGGTTATCTTTAAATCAAAAGAAAACAATGTTTGGTCTCCAAGAAGGTAAACTACTTGGATACATCATATCAGAAGAGGGAATAAAGATAGACCCAAAAAGGATTGATGGTATTTTGCAAATCAACCATCCAAGAAACATCAAAGAAATTCAATCTTTCATTGGGAAGATTAATTTCTTGAGAAGGTTCATGCCCAACTTAGCTGAACTCCTTAGAAACATAACAAACATGTTAAAGAAAGAAGAAGGAGTTAAATGGACCTTAAAAGCAAAGAAATCATTTGAACTGGTAAAATAAGCATTAACCAAAACACCAGTTTTCATTAGTCTTGACTTTATAAAAGATTTTTTCATTTTTTAATTTTCATCAAAACATACAGTGGCTGCTGTCCTATTGTAGAAAAATTGAAGGGACAAGAGCAACCCATTGCATTATTTATTAAGGCATTAAGAGATGCACCTCTGAAGTACAATATCATGGAAAAACAAGCCTTTGCCTTAGTCAAAGCCTTAAAAGACTTTAGAGTTTACATTTTACATTCCCACATAATTGCATTTGTGCCAAATTCAGTTGTAAAATACATTTTAACACACGATCCAGATGGAAAAAGAGGAAAGTGGATAGCTGTGATACTTGAATATGATTTAGAAATCAAGCCCACTAAGCTTGTTTGTGCTCAACCTAGTGTTCCTAAATTGAGTTCATTAATTGTCAACCAGGGTTGGTAAACTGCTGAAGTGTGGTGCACTATATGTGCCTAGGTATTTGTTTCTCACTACGTTGTGTCTAGTGTTTTATGATTTTTTTGGTTTTTATGGTTTTATGTTCACAGGGGAAAGAACTAAATGCTGGTGAAAAGAAGCTACTGGTTAAAAATAGAGTGAAGCCTAAACTATGGATGGCAAATGACAAATGCAAATACTAAAACAGAACAAAGCCTAAACTATGGCTAGCAAAAAACAAATGCAAAGCTTGATAATGACTTCAAGGAAATAAATCACAACATGAGCTTAAACTTTATCCAATTCATTCATTAAAGATGTGTTGGAAGAGCTTGGGGAATGGACAAGTTAAGTGAAAATGAAGTTCTCCTAACTAAACAATCAAAAATCAACTTACAATGTTACAACATCTCATCCATGATTAAAGGTTTATTGGAATATATTTGGAAAAGAACATTTGTAGCATAATAAGATTTCTACTCTAAAATAGCTTCTAATTCTGTTCTGCAACTCAATTTAACACCACTAGGCCTCACTCGAAAGTTATAGATTTCCTTTTTAGAATGGTCTTTGAGAAAAGGCTTGTTTGTGAAATGGTAAAAAGGTTGCAAAATAATCTAGGTCTTAGATTGATACTAACTTCTGTCCAAATGATTATGTATTAATATGAGGTTGGAACAAAAGAAGTTTTGTAAATAATGAAGACCGTGGTATTTAAATTTAACAACTAATACAATTTAAAAATGAAATGGATGACAACTAAACTGGAGTGATAATACAGTGAGCTAAGACTAAACTAGAGTGCCACTAGTCTATTTGAAGTACAGTGAATAGTGTTAAACTGAAAAGCCATTATCAAACTGGAAATGAAATGACAGAGCTGAACCAAATGCATTCTACCTCCGGAGTGCTATAACTAAATTAACATGCAACTAACCTAAGGAATTCTACAGCCCATCTCATTCAGTATGAATGATATTTTGGAAGAGTTTGTGAGAACAAGTATGGCTGTATTATTCAATGCAATTGAACATAAACATAAGACTGAAAGCAAATACAGCTAAAATCTAAGACACCACAGCTGTTTCTTATTCGTTGTTCATGATATTTTGGAAGAGTTTATAAGAGTAAGACCGGCTGTGACACTTAGTGCAAACAAGCAACTAAAACCTACAATACCACAGTTATGCCTTATTCATCATAATGATATTTTGGAAGAGCTTATTAGAGTAAGTCCAACTGTGATAATTAACGAAAGAAAATGCAATTAAAACCTACAATACCACAGCTATGCCTTATTCATCATAATGATATTTTGGAAGAGCTTATTAGAGTAAGTCTAGCTGTGATAATTAATGTAAACAAGTATCAACATAAACTTCAGAAACTTGCCTAAACTAGAAATAAAAACGAGACTAAAATACTTATCTATTGTATAAACAAGGCTGCTCAGGAGGCAGGGGCCCTCTACCACCAGAGTAGCACAAAATCTACTTTAAGATCGACTTCAACGCTTTCAAGGAAATGCTGTTTCTTTCATTAAGGAGAGATTACTTCAAAACATAGTGTTTCCGGGCTTCAGAAATCTAGCAATCAACCATAAAATCTAACCAAAATCTAACCTTGTCCCTCGGTTTCCCGAGCTACATTTATAGAAAATTTACATAACAGAATCCGAGATAATCCAGGGATAATTGTCTTTCCATATTAAAATCGAACTAGAACTCTAGAGGTGGCATCGTAATATGACTAAGGACATCTGGACTGTCCTTGTCCTATTAAGAGTCTATCTCCTAGTTTGAGTTCCCACGTGCATAACCACGTACAGAATTCCATTCAATCTTCATGGAGAGAAAAAAATGCTGAGGGCATGATTTGGAATACGACCATGTGTGGTTTTCTCTGAGAGGACACCTGGAACCTGCTTAGACATGAAGACAACTGCAGAATTGGCAACTGGCTACAGAATGTCTGCATTCTGCAGCTAGTCCTAGTTTAAAAAGCACTACAATGACAAAATCATAAAAACATAGCCAGTTAGTCATAATATTCATTCTTAAAGAAATTTTAACTAATTTCATTGATCATTTGAGCCTGGGATTAATAATGGACAAAATAAATGGAGTGGAATGTGGTGGAAGAAAGATCATTCTTGGAGCTCAACATACCCCCACTGCTAGATTCTTACATGTCCTCATGCAACTATTCCATGAACTCAGAGACCTCTGCAAGAACATCCAACCCTCTTCTTCTGCTTTACCTGGTAGTTAAAGGTCTTCTGGGCTTCCTGATAATTAACTTGAACCTTAAATTGGTAAGTGTCCTGATTAACTTTTTGTTTCTCTTTTTCAACTTTTCATTGGCCTTTTCCACTTTGTCCATTTGTAGAGACAAAGTTGAGTTCATACTGGTTTTTAGTTTAACTTGCTCCCTCAGAATATCATTCTCAGTCCTGATATGTCTATTAAGTACTTCTAGCTCGTACTTATCTCTTATTAGCACATCTATTTCAGACTGTGGAGGACTAGGGGTTCTGTCTCTACTCTCTGAAGCTTTTCTCTCCAATGTTTCAACATAGTTGTAAATTTCTTGCTGTGCAGGATCAATTTCTGGAACTTCTTCATCAAAATCCTCCTTAGTAGGTGTTTCTTCATCTTCTATGTTTATAACCCCAGTTTGTTTAACCTTTTTTTTCCTTATTATGCCCCTTAGTCTGTGGCTCCTCCTCAGTTGAGATGGCCCTTCTCCTTTTTCTCTGGCAACTCTTCTTATGATTCTCTTTTCCTTAAGCTGCTCCTTAATCTGAACTAATTTTTCAGAGATCATTTCTTCACTACTTTCTTGCATTGACTTACCAATTTCAATTTTTGAGGGTCTCCATCTTCTGCTTCTTTTTGTAGGTTCATGTTCAGGTGAAGGTTCTTTTGGTTCCTCAAAGTGATTTCTCACCAAGAAGTTATCCCAATTATCCCCTATTTTGCTCAAATAATGCTCAATCAAAATCTTGACTAAACCATGGTGGTATAAGGTTGTCTCCAGAAATTGAATTCTCTTTTGGACACTTGAAGCCATTTTCTTTAAACTTTGAAGCAAGAAATAGGGCAAATTAAGTTCTTCTTCTAGGAAATGCATTATCAACCTAATATGGTAAACATAGAAAGTACCATATCTACCTTCACAAGTGATGAATTTTTGCAAGATAAGCAACATGTTCCTCCATTTGTTCTTTAATGCAGAACTAGGGATGCCCTTTTTAAAAACAGTGACATCCATACCTGGTGACTTGAGTATCTGCTTCCATGCTTCGTTATGGAATTCTCTGTTCTTAAACCACCTTTCTCCTTGTCTAGGCAGTCCTGTTGCTTCTGCAATAAAAGCCTTTGTGATAGTGAATTTAATATCTCCAACTTCAACCTCGGCCCCATTAAAAGATCTTGCAAAAGTTTTAGTAACCTCTTTGTGGAAGCCACTGAATTTTTCAAGGAATTGCAACCATCCTGCTTGTTGTAAGATTTCTCGGATTTGGGGATAGCCTTCCAAGTATTTAGTGCCAATTGGTTCTGTTCTCACGATGAGGCCCATAACTCTTCTTCAATCTTCAATTCACCAGCCTTCTGCTCACGGTGAGAATGGTCGTTAACAAGTTGTTTTTGCTCCCCAAATGTTTCCTCTGTTCACGGTGACAATGGTTATTACAGAGATACCTCTGTTTTACAGAATGAAATGGTTAAGAGTTGGCTGCGGGAAAGAGTGATATGGAGTGGTTACGGAATGAATTAATGAGGTGAGGTGAAGAAAACGAATCAATGAGTGAAAAGACCGCGGAGATATTTTGTAACGAATTCAAAAATCATCATTAAATGCTTAGTGACGTGACCAATCCAATCACTTTAGCACTTTAACCATTTAGATTTTGAAATGATGATCGGATATGGGTTTTGAAGTGGTGGAATCATAAGGAGTTTTATCCAAAGTTTTTTTCCGGAGATTTGATAGGCAAGATCAACAAAATTAATTAAAACACTTTTTGAATAATATACAACTAAACTACGCTAAAATTTTTCATGATATGTCATTATAATCACTTCATACCTTTGCCTTTGCTTTGATTTTCTTGTGATCTTCATATGCTTTGCTCTCCCCTGAAAATCATTACTTTTTTTGAGTCTTCATCACATTCTTGATTTTGCTTGTTCATGGATATGTAGGATCATTTTTTTGCGAATCAAATGATTACTAGCCAGTGCTTTCAGGCTCTCTGACTGCAGAATGTCTGCTTGGCTGCAGAATGTTTGACTAGCTGCAGAATGTCCAACTGATTGCAGAATGTACCTGTAGAGGACTTGAAATATGGTTTGAAGCTGGAATGTTGAAAGGTTGTATGAAATGGATAATGAAATATGGTAGGATGGAGTATGAATGAAGTGAATAATGGAGTGGAATGGATCACAACTTATGAAATGGAGTGAAAAAGTGCCCTGCAATTTCTATTGTGTATTATTCAATTGCAGAAAGGAGATCAAACTTAAAGATCTGAAATGGAAATGAAGTGGACCATGAAGTGAAATGGATGAAGTGTGGATGAATGAATGGACTAAGATATGATATGAATGAATGGAATGAAATGAATGAAGTATGGAATGAAATGAAGTGAAATGAGATGGATCATAAGTGAAATGGATCTGCACTTATGATTTTGTAACAACTGCTTGCAAAAAAAACAAAATGGAAAAGTTAGAGTGTCAGAAAGATTCTGATTTTCACTCTATCTTTTCTGTATAAACATGCCAATCAGTGATTGGTTTTCATGTCTATACTTTATTTTTATTTTTTATTTTTTTTTAATATGTATGACTTCAAAAAATTCAATTAAGTTGATAAAGAAGAAAGATTCTTCTTCATTAACTTCACATCACTGTTTTCCTGGAACTTCTTGAAAAATTCTTCTCTTGAGAGTGGTTTGTGATACAACTTCAATCTATGACCATTCACAAGAAAAGTAACCTCTTCTTCATCTATTGTCCTGATTTTTATTGCTCCATTGTCAAAAATTCTCACAATTTCATATGGCCCAAGCCAATGTGTTTGAAATTTACCTTGAAAATACTTGAACTTTGAATCAAACAAGAGAGCCCAGTCACCTTCTTTAAACTTCTTCTCCTTGATGTACTTGTCATGCCATCTAGCCTCCGTCGTTGGACTACAATTGCTTTATGAATCGTACTCCGTCGATCTCATCCAATTCATTAATCTACTCAATCATGGCTATGGCTTCAGATCAAGTTCGAGCCGAACCGCCATTTTAAAAGTTCGAATCCGGAACCTAGGGAAACAAAAATCGTTTTCCAAGTAAACAAGTTCATATGAGGTAATTGTGTCCATGTAGTTCTATAGGCCCACAAGGCTTCAGGAAGCCTATCTACCCAATATTTTCTATGTAAATGGACAGTCTTTGTTAGGATCCCTTCAATTAGACCATACATCTTCAACAAACAAGAGAGGAAGTATACAACAGAGCATTACAAGAGCAAGAAAGCATCAAGAAGCTGTTTGATAGAAGGACAAAGGCCAGTGATTTCAACATTGGTGAAAAAGTTTTAAAGTGGGATTCCAGGAGAGAAGATAAGGGCAAGCATGAGAAATTTGATAACTTATGGCTTGGCCCTTATCTCATTCATTCTACTGCTGGTAACAATGCTTATTTCTTGCAAGAATTGAATGGAGCTGAACTTTTTGGAGGACCTATCAATGGCAGGATGCTCAAACATTATTTTTCTTGACCATATCAGTTTGGAAGCCTTTTTATTTTTCTCATTGTGAATATCATACTCATCATTGCATTCAAAGTTAGAAAATGAAAAAATACAAAAACAATAGAAAAAGAAAAGAGGGCAGATTGTAAAAACAAGAAAGGTACAGCCCCATACCAAAAAAGAGAAATAAAGTCTGAAAGTGTGCAAGCTCAAATGCCACTCCTAAGAAACACACTCCTAGTTAGTCATACAGCCTAATCATGACTAATTAGTTTTCAATTTACTGCTGATAGGTTAGTAAAACAGATTTTCCAAACAGTTTAATCTTGGCTTATCAGTTAGGTAGATTAGGATGGAAGAAAAAGGTTCAAACAAGCTCAAAATATGAACCTATGAACTTCAAAAGATGAATGGCTCTAATTAGATCAAAACCTGAGCCAAGGATAGAAGCAAACTGGTTATAATATGCCCAAAACTTGAACCAGAGAACAAAGAGAAAAACAACTCAAACAAGCCTAAAAATAGAGCTGAAGAAAAGAGAAGGATGTTTTATAACTTTCAGATCTTAAGCCTTCACCATTTTGCTTTAATTTTCTGCAAATTTTAGTCTATGTGAAACTTGTTTTTATGCCATAGATCAGCAACAAGTTAGACTGTTCAACCCTGGCTTGTGTGCTTTTAAATTTCTGTCTTAGAAATTAGAGAATAAAATCTGTCAGACAGTCTAATCTTGACAGACAGTAGTTAGGTAGAGAAGCTTATGAACTTAACTGCTTGATCCGAGTTCATGGAGAAATAAGGGGAGAAATAGACTAGTTTTATGTTTTCTCAAAAGAATAAAATGTTTGTAAAAAGAGTTTTCCAATCCAAATTCACTCTGAAAGAAGAAAAAATGTTAGATCGTTAGGATTGGGTAGGTAGAAATCTTGTTTTGATAGAATTCCATTGTTTTTAATGGATGCTAACATTGTCAGAGAAAAAGAAGATCAACAAAGGAAAGAAAGTTGCAGCCCAATGGATGAGGCATTGATCAGCTTCCAAAGAAGATAGGTTTGAAGTTCTTGACACCTTCAAGAAGGTGCCATCCCCATGTGGAGCCACTATTAGCCACCTATAAAAATTTTTCATATCAAATGGTGGCTAGATCTTTTTTAGACTTCAAGAAACAATTTCATGGCCAAATTGTGAGTTCTTAAAGTATTATGAAGATAACTAGTCTTTTAGTTAATATTCACTGCTGTTTCCCTCATAAACCTAAAAAATCTGCTGTTTTCCTAAAAAAGACCGCTGAAAAAACCCATTTTTCCCTTCATTTTACCCCTCCTTTCATTCATAATTGACCATTTTCATCCCCTTTTCCTTCATAAAGTCCCTCCATAAGCCTCATTTAATCTTTAAAATCACTTCAAGACCCATTTGGTCTCCTTCCATTTGGTTTAAAAAACTCCTTTTCCTTCTACCGAAACCCTCAAATTGGCTTAAAAACCATGTTTTTTAGCCTAAAAGCACTCATATTACATTATATAGAATTTTAGCCCCCGAGGGCTTAACTCCTATAACCCCCGCTTCTCATAAAACCTACAGCCCCGCAACCGGGCGCTAAGGGCTTAAAACATCCTAAATCCCCGTTGTAAACCCTCATTCCCTTTATTTCTTCATTATTTCATAAAACCCGATGGTTTGTTTTTTTCAGTGAATATGATCCGGATTTATGCAGGACCGCAACAGAATACAGAAATAACCATAAACATAGAGATGCTACAGAAATAATGCGTCATTTCATTAATATCAAATAACAGAAATATGCTTACAGACATAATGGAAATACAATAGCTAGGGTGCTGGTAGTGAATCTCTGAGAAGAGATGTGGTGGCTACAGACCTCTGAACTGTGTTACAATGAAGCTCGAGGGCCTATTTATTGTTGAGAAACAATGTAGAATTCGAAACGTCCAAAAAACCTAACCGTAGGAGACGAGGCGCCAAAACTGTGGGCGCCCGTTTGGGTAAATTGGTGGTTCAAATTCCTAGGGGCGTAACTTTGGCATCCAATCTCCGTTTGACGCGCTCAATAGCTCGTTAGAAAGATCTATCCGAGGAATAAAACTTTCGGCATGAATATCATTCCAAAATGGAATGATATTCGCTGGAGGAGCGATGCCCAAAAAACATCGTTTAGGGTTCAATGCCCCTGTTGTTTCAGGATTCTGTAAGCAAACTACAAAGGTTATAAGTTCCTGGCAAACTTGGAAAACCAAAGAATCAAGGATGGGGTTCAATGGGAATAGTGGGGAGCATCAGGACCACCTCCTGACCATTGTTTCCAAAATGTTCAGAGGATGACCCAAAACTCGCTAAAAATAAAGTTGTAAATTTGGTAGAAATTTTTCTTTTTAGGTAATCACATGCAAAGAACTTAGGTCGTATGCGTTTCTCAATCAAATGGCAGTGGTTCATCATCGTGACTAGGTGAGAGATCAGATCCAGAAGACATGATAAAGCAGACAGAGAAATGACTCAACCAGTCACAGATAACGGCTAGTTTGACTTTGAGGCCGAAGAATGAAAAGCTGCAAGAATTGATGGTGCTGGTCCAAATGGAATAGGTGGGTGGCTACCGATATCCACCTGGATCATTCCTCCCTCCTTAGGAAGCAATGGTCCCCATTGCGTTGAGATCCTCCATGAGATGAGGCAAATTCTGTTGAACTGAGTATGAGATGTGTTGAAGATGTCATGGACCTGCGGGTGGACATGCTGGATGCGTTTAGTAAATTTGGTTTCTTTATCAGCCTCAGACAGTACATGTTTGGATCCTGTATGTGTAGTTGCAGGATGTATGGCAACATCAGGCGGTGGTGCATTGGGAGTCAGATCAATGGAGTGCTTGTCCTAACAGTGTAGAGGAACCTCTGGGAGTGAGGAGAAAATGTCCTCGTATTCCTCCATGAATTTTTCCATTTGCTGCAGCCGTACAGGGGAGCCCTGTTTCGAGGTTGTGGCCCCAATATTCTTCTTTCCCTGTGAGCGAGTTGTAAGGAAAATGAATTTCCTTGTTTGGGAAACAATCTTACTACATTGTTTTGCAGTAGTCAAAGAGAGGACAGGAGGCAGTACTACCTCTGGTATCCTGTACAAGTTATTTCCCAAAGTAATAATAACAGCACGAGGCCTAGACTCATACACAGCATGTCACCTCCACAAGTATGGTTGGCCCAATAATACATCAGCTACATCAAGAGGAGCAACATCACATAATACCTCATCCGTGAACGGTTTGATACTATACGGAAGATGGCACTGCTGGCGGATGCAAAGATCTCTCCCTGGGTGGAGCCAGCTGATGGTATATGGCTATGGGTGTGCTATGGTTGGTAAGCCGAGCCGCTTTACGACCTCTGCTGAAATGAGGTTCTTTTGGCTTCCGCTATCAACGAGAAATTGCAGCGGAGAACCCTTTACCCACATCTGCGACTGGAAGAGGCGCTCCCCCTCCTCTGGATCCTTTGGACCCTCCTTCTGGATCTTGGTGGTGGCAACAATGGCACTGGGATCCGCATCAATGATCTGCTTCCATTTTTCATTGCCTTTGTTTGGTTCTAACTCAGGATCAGAAAAGGCATCTGACTCGGGTGCCTTTAGTTCGGCCACCAAAGACTGTTTGGCCCGACACTCATTTGTGCTGTGAGTGGGGCTGTTATGAAATTCAAACCACTTCCCTGTTTCCTTCTTTGGATTTGTGGTGTTGTTTTGAGTCGCATTGCTTTGGCCTTGCCCCTTGTTCTTCGGTTCGGGGGCACCTTTCGGATTTGCAGATCCAAAGTCTCGCTTCTTCTGCTTAAATTTCTGCTCGATCTTGGTGGCATAGCGATATGACGTGCCAAGCGATGTAATGTCGAGGAACTCCATTTCTTCCTGAATGTGTTTGTGTAGACAGCCGCGGTACTTGAGCACCAAATGTATCTCTGAATCTTTAATACCCAACTTTGTGCGTAGGGTATGGAACAGATTCGTCAGTTCATGCACGTCTTGGTCCTTTTGTTGCCGCAGCGTGGTCCATTGGATGTATTTTTCCTCATAGCTCCCCACGGGGTAATATTGTTCCTTGATGCCGTCTCGGAACGAATTCCAAGTGGGTGTGGTCGAGAACAGAGAGGGTTCCCCTTCGCCCTCTTGCTCACGGTAGGTTTCCCACCAGTCTTTGACATGGGGGGCGGCTTTGAGGAGTGAAAAAATAATCTTTTCTCGGTCGGAGAAGTCATGGACCGAGAAATACCCTTCCAACAAATTTAACCATCTGTCTACAGCGTCTGCATCTATTTTTCCTTCAAATATAGGAATGTCAAAGTTTACCTGTACCTTGAAGGGAGTGGCGCCTCCAGAGTGGCTGTTGGATGCAGATGCGCCATATGTGGGCAGTCGTTAAAGGATTTGAGCAAAGTTATCCATCATCGCGTTCCTTTGTTTCTCGAGGGCCTCCTCGAGCATTATTTTGATAGGATCTCCTGCTCCCTCGTCTTTCTTTTCTTCCTCCATGGGAGGTCGTCGGGGTTTGCGAGGCTGATCTTGTAAGGGTTCAACCAGATCGAGCCCTAACTCCTTATACCCTGACCGCGTTGGGGACATGCAAAGAAAAACAAAGAAAGAGCAGATCCGCTCTGATACCACTGATCTGGATTTATGCAGGAACACAACAAAATACAGAAATAACTATAAACATAGAGATGCAGTGGAAATAATGCGTCATTTCATTAATATCAAATAACAGAAATATGCTTACAGACATAATGGAAATACAATAGCTAGGGTGCTGGTAGCAAATATCTGAGAAGAGATGTGGTGGCTACAGACCTCTGAACTGTGTTACAATGAGGCTCGAGGGCCTATTTATTGTTGAGAAACAATGTAGAATTCGAAACGTCCAAAAAACTTAACCGTAGGAGACGAGGCGCCAAAACTGTGGGCGCCCGTTTGGGTAAATTGGTGGTTCAATTTCTCGGGGGCGTAACTTTGGCATCCAATCTCCGTTTGACGCGCTCAATAGCTCGTTAGAAAGATCTATCCGAGGACTACAACTTTTGGCACGAATATCATTTTGAAATGGAATGATATTTGTTGGAGGCTCGATTCCCAAAAAACATCGTTTAGGGCCTCAAAACGGCCCCGGAAGTGCAGGACTCGAAAAACTGCTAAAAATAGTAAGTTTTGTTGCAACTTGAAAACTGAAAGAACTGATGATGGGGGTTCAAATGGAATAGGTGGGTGGCCACCGATATCCACCTGGATCATTAAGCCCCCAAAACGGCTCCGAGAGTGGAGGACCCAAAAACCTACTAAAAATAGTAAGTTGTGCTGAATGTGAAAAGCTGCAAGAATTGATAGTGCTGGTCCAGATGGAATAGGTGGGTGGCCACCGATATCCACCTGGATCAAAATATCCACTGATGATCTTTGCAGATCAACGGTTGTTGTTAAACTCGATCCTGATCCTACCATGCTTTCCTCATTTCATAACTCTGCCCCGAATATTAAATCCGACCGTCCAATTCATCAGATCAAATGGACAGGATTCAACCTGATAGGCCCAACTTCTATCAGGACCTACCTTCCTTCTCGAAAAGCACCCAGCCACTCACAAAATACCGCGTGTACTCCACTAACTCCCCAACCTGCATCTTCCTCCGTCGCGTGCGATCCGCACCGTCGGATCTATGACCTCCCATCCAACGACTAGGAATCGTTTTCGCATTTTCTTTGCATCCGGGGTTTAACGCCAAGAAAAAACGCGAAAAAAGTGGTTTTGAAGGGGACGCATGTCAGGCAGCGAAGCATATCGCATTTTTTTTGAGAATTTTCAAAACCACCTTAGAGCTGTGCGAAACCAGCAATTTTCCACTAAAACCGCTTCTCCGCAATATAATCCTTCGTTTAATCCTAACTGTCGATTATTTTAATCGGACGGCTCCCACTTAACGTGACCACCATTTCATTCGCCCTTCCGTCTACCTCCCGAAAGAGTTCACCAGGCAATCCTAACCGTTCATTAATCTAGATCAACGGCTCTTATTTAACTTCAACCCCCAGATATTTTCCCTTGCATATTTATCTGGGCATTTTATCGAGTCTTCTCCACCGTCGATCTCTGAAGATCGACGGTCCTGATTAAATCCCCCCCCCCCATTCATTTTCCCATCATCTAAACCCCCAAGCACTCCGTTCAAGAAATCCCGACTGTTTTTCATTCTAGATCAACGACTCTTATTCATCCTGCGTCCAAACTTCATTTTAGCTCCTTTTCGCTTCCGCCAAAGACTTTTTCCCGTTTTTATTACGTTTTCTTCCATTTTATTATAATGTTACCCCCTCCGCATTATAAACTTCCTGATTGATCTCAGCCGTTGATCAATCTAGGCCAATGGCCCAGACTTAATCTTACCTCCACTTACCTGACCGCCTCCCCATCAAACTCATCGAGCAATCTCGATCGTCGATTGATCTGGATCGACGACCACGATTAAACCTTGCCTCCAAAGCAACCTAAACCTATTTTCATCGAATTTTTCATAAATTTCGTGTGTTTTTGCAGGTTTATAAAGGTTTCTCCGCAGTTTTAAAAAGAAATGAAAGGCTAGGGATGACGATCCCGAGGCCATTATCCATGAAGACAAGGAAATCTACAGGGTTCCATAATCTTACCATGCCTCATGAACATTGGTAATGTTATAAAACCCTCTGTGCACCTTCAAAGCAACAAAACACCATAAACCTTAATTAGACAAAGAGTATCAATTACAACATAAAATCAAAGCAGAGATGAATCATTAAAGGTTTTAGCACAGTTTTGAGGGATTAAGGCATAAAATTTGACTATCAAAGGCCTAATCCACACAGTTAAAGACAGTATGAAGACCTGAAGACAAAAATTAAGCCTAATCAGACCTAAAACACAGATCAAAAGCAAATTAACAGTGTTTTAGGGAAAAACAAGAAAATATATCAGTCTGAGAAACCTCCACTGCCACATCAGAGGCTAATTGAATTCTCTCCAGCTACCAAAAGCCACCTATAGCCTCAATAAATCAGAAGAAGGCATAGTTATTTCCAAATCAGTGATATTTTTCCAAGAGTTATTTCCAGCTTATCCAAAGAGTTTTTAAGTCAACAAATTCTACCAAATAGCCTAAAAACTTAATGAAGACCAATTAATACAGAGAAATATCAGAAATCTCCTTTGTCGAGTTCCTCAAAAGCAGAGAAGCATTAACTTGTATTAATAAAACCTAAAGATCTTTTCTTTCATTGGACCTCCTCATTCTCTTATAAAATCTCATTGAGGAGCACATTGAAAAAGGTTGGTCACTGCATATTTGTTGCTTGTAAATAGTTTTCTGAAGCTGCTGTAAGCATTGTTTGTAATTGAAGATACCTAAGTTGAGATGAGAAGTTTGAAGTTATAGAGAACCACTAGAATTGATGATTGTAACTAGTTTGAACATCAAATACAAGCTGATTTATGGGATCCTGGTCTATGTCAACAATGATGTTTGTCTTATTGTAAATTGTTATTTTCTTTTTGTTTCCATTCTGTCCATTTTATTTGATAAAGAACAACAAATATAGAGCTAGGATTTACTGGTTGCAGTACCCTACTTTCACTGATCTCCTACGACTCCTGCTCTCTGATCCCTACTAAGCCAACCTCCTCTTTCCATTGATCGGCTGCCTATTTGTTCCATCGCCAGCGCGACTGACAGTTCTTCCTTCTTTTCTGCTCGACTGTTTGCTGCTTTCCCTGATTGCTGGGAGTCCTACTGATTGTCTTCTGCCGCTTCCCTTTTCCATCTATACCTGCTTCCGCAACAGCCGTGCCACGTGCCCTGCACCTCTTCGCAACCATGACAGCTCTTTGTCCACCGTGGTTGCGCTCCGCCACTTGTTCTATGCAACACAAAACTATTTAATTTCAAAACAAAGGCCCCAACAGGCCCCGACCACATCCTATTGACTCGTCCCGAGTCAATTGGTTCCTGCCGCCTCGATTTCCATTGGTCCGCTTGAATCCGTGGCCCATTCTGTCTGCTCCTTTTCCTCTGCGTGCCCAAAAAAGGGCCCCAACTCTGGGACCTTTGTTAGTGCGGAAGCTTTCTACTCTCGAAAGCTGTCAATGGCTTGCTACCATCCTTGCATAAGCAGGTCCGTTTCTGTTGTGATCTAGGTGACCTCCTCTTCTCCCGCGATAGTCAATAGATTGCCAAAGACATTTGAGATCTAGACATTGGCCTTGATGGCTATTTGCTGTATTGTTTGTGCCGTGGTCTTCACCAGCTGCCTGAGCTCCCGTAGGGCTTGTTTGGCTGTGGTTGAATTTTCCTCAATCTGTTGTATCTGGACTTCAAGCTCCTCCGCTTGAGCATACAATTGGTCGAGTCCGTCCGGGTTATGGCTTATTATGGCAAATTTATTGCAGTATGGGTGATGCTAATTATGGAAATTATTTTTCAAATCTCAGTAATCCTATGGACTGACATGGGTAATATGAGTAATGATGATGGAATGATGCTCAACACGATTTTCCTTCTGACGTGGTTGACACGTTGGACCTAACTCCCCCGACCACAATCGGTTGCGCTATGGTCTCCGCAACGCAACAGTGAATTATTCTTATGCTACGAAGTATTTTTATTGGGAATCCTATCTAAGCTCTTCTTGGGTGCGAGAGATTTATTGACTCGATCTATTCTAGCCTACTCAACCCTACTGACTTCTCTTAGTTGCGAGAGCTTATTTGAAAAAAAAAAAAAAAGCAGAACTTACTCATGGTATGGTTTTAGGCATTGTGCCGTTCACCCATCCTGGAAGTATTTGGCCATCTAGCTGTGCTAAGCGCATTTCTCAAGACTCTTTGATTTCGATTACATGATACGGTCCTAGCCAATGCATTTGCAGTTTCCCCAGAAACCTTTGGTACTTGCTATCATATAGTAAAACTTTTCCACCAACCTTGAAAGTTTTGTGTTTTATGTGGCGGTCGTGCCACGCTTTTTGTCTTTCCTTTTGGACAGTTTGGTGGAATTCTGCTAAAAACTTGTCTTCTTCCAACACTTGTAGCTCGTGTAACCTGTCCTTCAAGGATTCTTCTTCTGATAGCTGGAGTGAGGTTGCGATTAGGAGGCTAGGTATTACAAACTCTGCTGGTACTACGGCCTCTCTTCCATACACAAGTTGGAACGGAGTTTGCTTATTAAGCCTCTTGACAGTCGTCTGGTATGCCCACAAAGTTGCTGGTATATGTTCATCCCAGTTGTCTCATTGAGCATTGCAGATTTTTGTTAATCCCTTTTCAAGGATTTTTTTGAATGCCTCTACTGTGCCATTAGCTTGTGGGTGGTAGGGGCTGCTCCTGTGATGTTGTACCATGAATCTTTCGAGCAGGAATTTAATGGTGGCATTGAAGAAATGCATACCCTAATCATTGGCCAGACTTTTCGGGCAGCCATATCGGCTGATTATGTTCTCAAATATGAACCGTGCCTCTATGTTGGCTGTGAAGTCCTTCACCGGTATTGCCTATGCCCATCTTGTCAAATAGTTGGTTGCGGTGATGATATATCGCGCCTGCGAGTTTCTTGCCATAGGTGCAATCGGGCCTATAAAATCAACTGCCCATTTCTCGAATGGTTGTAGTGCTTTTAATGGGTATAGTGGAAGCTCATCTCTATGCGATGGATGTCTTGTTCTCTGACAAACATCACATTTCTTTACGAACTCCTTACTGTCAATGTGTACTGTCGGCGACCATAAGCCCGCTTGTAGTACTTTTCTAGCCATCGGTTTGGCTCCTACGTGTCCTCTCGCAAATCCAGAGTGGTAATCCCATAGTATGGTTTCCCTCTCATGGTCCATGACACATCTTTGTAAGATCTGGTCCAACCCCATTTTTTACAAGTGTCCTGTGATGAGCTGGTATTCTGCGGCCCGGACTACTAAGTGTTTCTTCTATACTGCGGTATATTCCTTTGGGCACTGTCCTGTGGTTAGGTAGGTCGCGATCTGATCCAGGTACTCTGGGATGGCTTCTACCCTAAAAAGATCAGCATCTGGAAGTTGATCATCCAAATATCCTTCATTTTCTCTGGTTTCGAGCCTTGACAGGTGGTCTGGTCCCACGTTCAATCGCTCAGGTTTGACTATCACCTCGAAGGTGAATTCTTGAAAGAGTAGGAGCCATTTGCATATCCTTCCTTCCAAAACCGGTTTTTTCACTAGATACTTCAGAGCTAAATGGTCTGTAAAAAACTTGAACATTCCTCATAGTAGGTAGTGGCGAAACTTTTGGAGGGAGTACACCATTTCTAGTGCTTCCCTTTCTGTCGTGGTGTAGTTCCGTTCCACTGTTGATAGTTTATGACTTGCAGAGTACACTAGGTGATCAACTATAGTGTCCCCTGGTTGGGCTAGAATCACTCTGAGTGCGATGCTTGAAGCATCAATGTGGACATGAAATTTCTTGTCCCAATCTGGATGAACCAATATTGGCGCACTTGCCAATTTTTCCTTCAAGGTGTCTAGGGCCGTTGCACAAATTTCTGTCCAGTTGAATTGTTTCGATTTCCGTAACAGCTTCTCCAATGGGGCTGTTATCTTCGCGTAGTTCTAGATGAATTTCCTGTAATAACCTGTATGGAATAATAGTGACCTTAATTGTTTCACAGTTTCTAGAGCTTCCATATTGATTATCATCGCTACCTTTGCTGGATCTACGCAGACTCCTTGTTTGCATACAACGTGTTCGAGCAATGTTCCAAATGGCACTACAAAGATGCGCTTCTTTAGGTTCAATGAGATCTGTAGTTGTCTACACCTATCAAACATAATTCTCAGTAGTGTGGCATGGTCTTTCAACAGGCTCTAGATGGTCCAGTCGTCCATATAGACCTCTAGGAATTTGTGGATATAGTTGCGGAATGTTGCTATAACAACGCGCGAAAATACTGCTGGCGAATTTTTCAAGCCGAATGGAATTACATGGTATGCGAAGGAGCCCCATTCGGTGGTGAAGGTTGTATTTTTCTTATCTTCCTCGGCTATCCTGACTTGATGGTACCTTGAGAATCCATCTGTAAAAGAATATGCTTCGTTCCCCGAAACATTGTCTAGGACTTCATCACTGAATGGGGTGGGGAATGGGTCATGTATACATGCATTGTTCAAACTTCTATAATCAACACGAACTCAGATTTCTGCCTTATCCTTTTTGCTTTGTATAAATATGGGACTTACCCATTCCGCTTCCTCCACTGGGAATATCAACCCTGCCTTCAACATCTTGTTGATTTCCACTTTAACCTTTTCCTTTACCCTTGGATTCAATCGATGGGGCCTGTGTTTGATTGGTCTTGCATCAGGCTTTAGTATTATATGCATTTATCCCAGGTCCCCTTTGATTCCTTTCAAGTTGGCTATGGATGACGGAAGCAAGTCCTCATATTCTTGTAGTAGACTGAATATTTCCTTGGTCGTCTCAGCATCCCAGTAGTCCCCGATTGATGCTAATTTGGGCTTCTCCTCGATCCCAATATTCATTTTCTTAGCTTTGAGGGGGAGCAAATGAATTCCCTCGGTTGTTAGGTTTTCCTGAATATTCCATTCTCCCTCCGTTTCTTCAAAGTATATATGTTAAAGTCACTCTAGATTATCATCGTCCATTTCACTGTCTATTTTCTTGCATGCTACTGACTGCCGGATGTTTTGGTTTGGGAGTGGTTGCTCGTCCTCCTCCTGATTCTCTGGGAAAAACAATACTTTTTTAATGGATTATACGACTTGGGTAACTGTATCTATATTTCCTTCAAATAAGAAGCACTGTGTAAACTTCTTCGTAACTTCTTGCCAAGTGCCAATTCCCCTTTTCCTCTCCTTCATTAGGTACCAGGCCTGTGGAATCCTATCGAGGGAGTGTATAAATTTGTGGACCCACAGCTCGTGCAGGTATCCTGTAGTTTTCCATTGATCTTCACACTTCTTCAAATGCTTTGCGGGGTCTGAATTCCCCTGGAACTTTCGAGTGCATCGGGGTCCTTCTTCTCCCTTGAACCTAGCTTTCTGTGCTTCTGAAATTCTATCCCATCGCAACAGTGAGTCACGGTGGTTTTTCCACCATCTTATAGTCATGGATTGCAAGGCCACGTCCATGAGCGAGACCCTCTGATCCTCGGGTACATTGTCTTTTGTTTTGATAATGAAAGTATTTACAAAGTTCGTATTGGACAAGGTTGGGTAGCCTCTTACCTCAGTCCCGATCCAATTGATTCTTCTAATGGTGGCACATCTCCTTGTACTGGTCTCATATCCCCCTTGCTGCCAGTCCTCCCAGGCTATCTCTGAGCCCAGTTCTGAGTTTTTAATGCTCCTCTAGCTCACCGATCTTGTCGCCATCGGGTTGATGTAATATTACCTTCTTCCTGCAGTCATTTGATAAAGATGGTCGAGAATCTAAGCATCTTCTCTGTTATCGATAGACTTTGTGTATTGGGGACCTTGATATGGGTCGAGCGGCTGGGTGAATCTAACCTCTCCGTCCTCAAAGGTCATCAGTTCCTTCTTTAAATCTATTACTGCATATTTTTCAAAAGCCCAGTCGATCCCCAGTAATGCTGTTTATGGATCTTTGTCTCCTATAATGTTGATGACCTCAAAGTCCGTGTACGTATTTACTCCCGCAACTTCGACTTCGACCTCCTCCAGCCTGCCTATGGGCACAATGTAGTACTTGTTTTCCATACGAAGTTGAATTAGTGAGTATGTTAGTCTTGGTTTTCCCAACGCTTCCCACATTTTTCTGGGAAAGATATTTACGTCAGACCCCAGATCAAGCATTGTGTCCTTGATTTGGAATCCCGTGACTTGTGTATTCACTCGAAAATCTTTTACTATCCTTCTCTTATTTCTCTTCAGTATTTGTATATATTTATCTTTCATTCCAGATGATTCCTCTCGATCCGTCGTCTTCTGCACTACTCTTTCCAGGTTCTGTTTTAATTGTTCCAGCATGGGTGCATTGTTAACAATTTTTAGAAATAGATCTAACCATTCTTCAATTGTAGTGCCTGTATTGGCTTAGTTTTCATCCCCTTCCTTCGGTCAAGGCATTTCGATTCCTTTGCTTCCCCCAAGATGGGAAATGCTTCTGCTACCTCTTGAAAGAATTTCTTCTGTTTCTCTGGCCTGAATGTTGGGTTTGGAGATATTGGTCTTACCAGTTTTATTGGGTCCATCCTTTGTGCATCTTCCCCAGTTCGTTTGCCTCCCTGCGTCACTATAGCTAGAATCTGCATGGTTTGAGCCTCGATTTTTCTTGGCTCAGCATTTACTAGATTTGTTCCTCTTTGTCTGGCCCTTTCTTCCCATATTTTTATGAGCTCTGGGCAGTCTTCTGTTGCGTGCATATTAACCCTACATTGAGAGCACCAGGGTCTTCTAGGAAGTGGACATTCCCTAGCCACATGGCCCTCTTGGTCACAATTGTAGCATCGTACTGGTCCTCTTCCTCCCGCTCGGCCTCCTCTCTTGCCACCCCCTCATCCTCTAGGAGCCTCATTCACTCTATATGAAGGTCTGTCTAACCGTTCTTCCAAAGCATCCAGAGCTCTGCACTGCTCTGTGCTGTGCGTGGTAGATGCACAGAACTCAAAGTATACATTATTCGCGACATTGGAGTACTTTTTCAGTATGGCGCATAAGCGGGGTGAGTGGCCCATGCTTTTGCAGATCCCGCAATACTCAGTGGTTGCTAAATTTTGTTGCGGGGAACCCTGTGTATCAGTGTTGCAGTGGATATAATCCTTGGGTATTTATTTGCACAACCCCTCCTGCTGGTGGAGATCCTGGTGCCCCTATTGTTGGTGTCCCCATGTTCTGGCTTCGTAATCGAGGACATTCGGTTACCACATGTCCTTCCATTAGTCAGTGCGTACACCATACATTTGGCCTCGTTGGATGCAGGGGTTGAATTTCCTTTATTTTTTCTGTCAGGCTAGCTATTTGATGCTGTAGTCCCAGTATGGAAGGGTCCTGAGCTGATGCCCCTCCTCTAAACTCTTGCAGGTATCCTACCATGGCCTCTATCTTCATGGCCTATTCTAATGCATATTGCAACATCTCGATCTTTTGCTGTGTTAGCGGGGTCCTTGTCAGCGGGAGAAGGGCCTTGATAAACCAATCCTTTTGGTGGTTGGGATCAATCGGGTAGCTGATTTTTCCAACCGCATCCTTGAATCTCCTCATCAGATCCCATGAAGTTTCCCCTTCTCGCTATTTTATCTCCCACATCTCGGATAAACCCTGCTGATCTGTTTGGGGTAAATTGAAATCTTTCACAAAATTCCTTTTTTACATCGTCTAATGCTGGATTCTGATGATTCTCAGACCACTTTATAAACCAGCGTAGAGCTCTCTCTCAGAGAGTAGTTTGAAATTATACCAACTTACCTATGTCTGGTGTCTGTCGAGCCCTCCATATGGCCTCACAGAGGTACCAGTGTTTCTCCACATCATCATTACCCCTCCCCGAAAAATCTGGGTACTGAGTAAACAATCCTGCCATGTTTCCTTGTGTGGGGATGACTAGAAAAAATTCCCTTACTCCCAGCTATGAAATGGTAGTAGCAGTACAGTTGCTAGAGTGTATTACTGCTGTGGAATGAACGCTACTTGGCTTACTTAATTCCCGTAACTTAACAAAAATTTCACCTAGTGGCTGATAGAGTACCAGGGGAAGGTCAGGATTAGAGCTACTTGAGCTTTGGGGAATAGAGTTACCTGGGATTATGGGTGTTGGCATTTCTCGGAATAGTTGCTTCATCGCAACATGCAACTCTACATCGGATGTCTCCTCGGGGCGCGCGTCATTTTTGTCATACTCCTTTCCCTCTTCTGCTGGGGCTGGGCTCCTATACACCTGCCGCACTTCCTTGGTGGTCCCCCTATATCCTGGGAACCTGTTTGACCTTCCATCTGCTTCATCATCTGAGGCACCTCTCCCTTTTCTTTCCCTTTTCCTTTTTTTCTTTCCAATTCTTTCATAGCCCTTTCTCGCCACTTCTCGTCGAGTTGCGCCCTCTGATGTGCTCATTGTTCCCTTAACCTACTAGAGGTCTCAGCATCCATATCCCTATTTCCATTTTTCAGCTTACTTGTAGCATCTCTCCTTCAGTCCCTTCCCCCAGTACTGGAGGTTTAGGTCTCCATCTTAGCTTTATGGAACTCCATCAGTCCTTCATCCACCATCAACGCCTTGATCCATAGAGGGATCTCTCTCAGCAGTCCTCCGCGCATCCTTGATCTGAATACGTCCTCCACTTTTGAGAAATACTGGTAGAATTCAGTTGCGAACTCTACTATGTATCCTTCTAAGGTAGATTGCACCCATAAATCTACAGCTCGGGTCAAATCGGTATCTAAACGATGGACCAGGTTTGAGTGCACCCACTTGTGACGGATGGTCCGCAACCCTCTCGGGACTGCCTTGATCTATAATCTCCGCAACCAGTTGTAGAGCTCCTCAGGAAAATTTCCCCAAAAGATCTCGTAAATATCACTGGCGAACATAGATAAGAGAATCCGGTTTTTGAAAGTATTCACTTTCTGCTGTCTCACTTCCGCTTGTTGAGCTATGAATTGGTCCAGATGGTCATCCCACCATTTCCTTATTTCTTTCTCAAAGATCCGTGATACCATGATCTAACTCTAGAATGATATTTCAGGTCCCGACATCCAAACCATTTGTTGGCATGAAACAAGGTCTCAGAAGGGATACCCAGGTTCAGAAAGGTGGCCAACAAGGGTTACCACAGTAGTCTAGCATAATGCCGGCATTTTCACCCTGCTTTGACGAATAGAGTGTCTCACCTGAGGCGTGCCGCAACCTTACTAAGGCTGGGGTTGGGTAAGGTATCAATCAAGTATGGTAAATACGTAAACCGTCCATAACTTAAGTACTTCGATTAAGTGTAATTACCATACAAATAGCAATACTCGTGAACTTGATCAGAATGATAAAAAAAAATTCAAAATAGTCATGTATCCCACTAAACCATAACACATGACAGAACTTAGAACAACAACCTTCTATTAGAAAGTGATGTATTAACAAAAAAATACTATTACAACACTCCTCAGAGCGTGCATGGCAGAACTGACTACAATCGTAGTACAAGATATAGAACAGAACAAAACAGTGAGAGAGAGAGAGAACAAAACAACATGAACATAGCTCTCCTACGGCTCCTTCTCTCTGATACCTATTGAGCCAACCTCCTCTTTCTGCTGATCGGCTACCTATTTGTTCCATCGCCGACGCGACTGAAAATTCTTCCTTCTTTTCCACTCGACTGTTTGCTGCTTTCCCTGATTACTGGGAGTCCCACTGATTGTCTTCTGCCGCTTCCCTTTGCCATCTGTACCTGCTTCCGCAACAGTCGTGCCACCTGCCCTTCACCTATTCGCAACCATGAAATCTCTCTTTCTACTGTGGTTGCGCTCCACCATCTGTTCTCTGCAACACAAAACTATTTAATTTCAAAACAAGGGCCCCAAAAGGGTCATTCTAGGCCACCCTTGTGGCTTGAGTGTCTCATATTTTGAGCACTGTTGTACTTGATTTTTCACCTCCAATATAATAAAATGGCTGAGCTATTTCTGTGCATTCGGATGTGTATATAGATTTATTGTTTACTTTGCTGCAGTTCTTATATTGTGTTGCAGTATTACTGCATTCTCCCTTTTGGGATATTACAGTGGTATCAAAGCATGATCTTTGGCTTAGCTTGTGGACATTTCATCTTTTACATCAAAAGAAGAAGCAGATAGATGAGATATATCATGAAGGAGGATAATTATACCACTCATTTATTTAGATCTATGCAATATCTCTCCAAGGAGGTCAATCAAATGAATAAGGAAAGGTAGAAAGAAGATCCAAGAAGAAGATTTGATGAGGAAGGGCCAAGCACTTCCTATCAGCAGAAAGGAAGATCGGAGAATCATAGATCTTCTCATAGATCCACTATGCCCACTTTCTTTGGAGAATATGAAGGGTGTAGAAATGAAGAAAGAAGAGAACCTGAGACTCATGAGACTCTCAGCCTATATCTTGAAGAGTACAAAGCACAGTCTAGAGCATTCAAGGAGAAGCTAACTCTCCAACAATTCTTCAAAATCAAAGAAGAAAGAGGATCCTATAGCAGCAATAGAAGAAAGAGGAAAAATCAATTCTATTTGCCTACATTTGATGGATCTTCCTCAAGCACTGTTAAGGCTTGGAGGAAAGAGTTAGATGCATTTTTCAGGCTACATCCTGTAGCTGAAGGAGAGGCTGTTCAAATTGCAACACTTCATCTTTTAGGTGAAGGCAGTGTTTGGTGGTTTGGTCACATGAAGCATGCAAAGGTGACTAAATATTTAGATTTCTTTCACAAGTTGAGGAAGAAGTTTGATATGAGAAAAATAGAGATGCATCACAAAGATACATTCCCTAAGGAAACAAAAGGGGATGTCAATCTTGTCACTCTGGACAACAAGTCACTACTTTCACCACCAGTTGCAAAAGTACTTGCATCCGGAGAAGAGACACTTGCAACCTTGCAAGATAGTCTTGAGCTATTGACACATAGAGTCCCATGCATGATTTAGGAGATGCATGAGGAAGAGGAGGAGGATTCCAGCGCTGGTACACTTGGAGAAAAGCAACCATCACTCTTACTAGTAGTTGGAGACACTATTGTCCCAGTTGAAGGAAATCTTGTGTTATGGAAAGAGGTCTCCACACATCAGTTGATCCAAGGTATGCATGAAATTTCATCACATATTTTTTCAGTAGATCTTATTGAAACTTATGAAGACATGCCATCAGGGCCAATGCATAACCAAGGATTAAAACAAGGTGCTGATTTGAAGCAACAACATATCACAACCCAGAGGACCTTTGATCTAATCAAGGAGGAGATTAAGAATATCCCAGTTCATCATTCTTGAGCTACATTCAACCCTTTGAGTTGAAGTTTAGAGTTTCATAAAATGGGATGAGCATGATCCTATGTACAATAACTAGTTATGAGATCAATATTGTGTCTTGCTTTGAGACAACACATGTATTACCATGCAGATCTATAGCGCTGTCACTTAGCAGTTGTGATAAAGAAGGAGCCCCATCATTCTTGGAGCATTTTGAAGGTAGCTTCACTTATGAAGCAATGGAGGCAAATATGGTAGATGGTAGACATCTTGAGATGAGGAATCTTCTCTCCTTTCTAGATGACACTTTCTCAATGAGAATCTCATTGCTCAAAGAGCAATTTCTACCTGCAGCAAATCCAAAACTTCATTGGTTTTGGAGGGCCTTTGGTGAAAAGAGAATCTCCTTGAGAGATCACATTGGAGGTGCACTTCAACATTTCATGAAGTGAAAATTTCTTCATCAGTATGGGGAGGATGGTATTCTACAAAGGGAGGATACCATGATTATGCATTACATCAATCATCATCCACATTGGGATGAGTGGGTGAGGATGATAAGCAAGGGGTTGCATGACCACTTGCAGATATATGACATGGGCCAACAAGCTTGGTTACGTTGGTTGCTTTTGGGAGATATTTTTCACTACCCAAAGGCTCCTATTTCTTTGATCAATGCCTTGAAAAACACTTATGAAATGAAGAAGGAGGCATGGCTGTGCTAGCTGCTCTTGGGTGAGTATGGATAAACCTAATAGCTCATGTTTTGCTGATTCATGCCTTGTGTATCAATGATAGAATGTAGAAAAAGAAGGCATGTTCATTTTGGTTTCCCTTGAGAGAGTTTTGCCACCACATGACATCTCCTATGTCTATGTGTTTTGTATTGGGTAGAACTTGGCATGATGCTCTCATGATGTGTATTGATGGTGTTTTCTTGTATTGGGCTGATGTGACATTCCACATGTCTATCAGTATGTTTTTAATCCAAGATACACATGAGGAGAAGAGGAAGCAGCAAGACCTCTTGTTGCTTTGGTTGCTTTTGGGGGAGTTTGGTTTGTCCATCTTACATGGAGGAGATGGGGGATGGCAGCAGAGGGCCTTACTCCGGTGGCTAATATTGGGAGAATATGGTTTGACATCCTTGTCTACCCATATATCTCCTTTTCTTCTCTTGCATAATGTTGGAATGATGCTTGGATCCAACAAGGCCAACAGGGCTAAGGATGTGAGCATGCCAATGCTCAATAAAATTCATAAAGCATGGGATGGAAAGATGTATTGTGAGATGGAGCTTTTCCTTTGTGGAAAGAGGCACTTTATTTTCTATATCTCTTGTATTAATGATGATGTTAGACATCATATGGTTGTCACTTGGTATTTCATGGTGGAAGGAGGACATCTAACCATGCAGTTGGAGGTCATTCTATATATTTTTGAAAGAAAAATTTGGAACCAAACATTCATAACACATTGTAGAAAATGGAGGAAGCCTTCCTTATGTGGATGCCATTTGGAGGGGAATAGATGGCTTGCATCTACTTTTGGAAATTGCTTGAGGACAAGCAACATTTTATCGGGGGGAGGGGGTGGGGGGGGGGACTATAATATTCCCAAATTTTCACATCATATTTGGAATATTAGAGTCCTTAATAAAATTAATTACTTAAGTAAATAAAAGGGTGGAGAGACCCACAAACCTCAAAGATGAATAAAATCCATTTTTAATGTGTGTATGTTGATATTCTAGATCTAGATCTACAAACATGGAGTAGTGGACCAGCTCCATTAATGGAGATCATGTCTCATTTATGAGATAGATTATGGAGGATGAAACAGTCAAATAAGATCATGGATCTTAAATATAAAATCACAAGGATCTTTGATAAGGTCAACTAAGATCATAGTGCATTCAAAGAATATCATGAAACACTTATGATAAGATAGTGGAGGAAGTGATGCATTTAATGCACATATGATGGAGAGGGTGATCACCCCATGTGAACATGAAGCAATAGTGCAGTCAAACATGGAGACTTTTTCCACATGTACATCGTAGTTTTGGAGTGGGCCTAGGATATGGAAGGCTCATGCATATAATGAAGGTGAAGGCACAATGGAAGGCATGATTTGGATTATTCATTTCTTGATCTGTTTAGATCTAGATTTGTCTTAGGACATTTCTATGCAGACTTGGGCTGTTTAGCAGAGTTTGCAGTGCTGTTTAGAATAGGGTGTTCCCGAGTGGGAATTCCACCTCTTTCTTTGAGTAGCTCTGGAAAGAGGATTGTTCTTCATTCCTTATCAGGCATTGGTGCCATCTTCAGGAGGTTGTTTCTAGCATTCAGCTAGGAAACCAGTGGAGGATTCATCCTACCACTTTGTTCTTCAGATCTAGCCTTTCAGGAGCAGTAGATCTACATCCGGCATTCAGGCCATTGGGTTTTACCTCCATGCAGCAAAAATCCCTTCAAGGATTGTGTAATTCAGTCCTATAGATCTATTGGAGGAAGGAAGTTTCCAGTATTTCAGCTGGAAATCCCATGAGGATTCATCCTCTCACATTGGATATATTATTTACATCATTCAGGAGCTGATTTGACACATCCAGCAGTAGGCTATTGAGCCTCCCTCTTTGACAGTGCAGTTTTCTGAAGCTATTGTTTATGCAACAACTATTTTTAGTGGAGAATATTGGAGGAGCTAGATCTTGAGCTTTTAGCCCAAAGATCTAGTGAAAGGGTTAGTCCTTCTTGCATATATCTGATTGTGCATCATTGCAGCCATCATATCATTAGATATAGCTTCATATATGCATTCCCAGCAGCATATATATGAATCCTTAAGAGGGTAGTTTTCTTAGACTTACAGATCTGAGAAACCCTTCCTGGGTTATCTTGGGAATCCATCATTGAGCCCAGATCTACAATTTCAGCATCATCGGAGCTCCCATTCTGCCTAGATCTAACTTTTTATATTTTAGGTAGTTGTAGTCCCTATAGTTGTAGGAGGGACAACACAATTTACCTTCCAGCAGTTCAGCAGTTACGCAGTCCCTCTTGGGAAATCTTTGCGGGGTCATTCTAGGCCACCCTTGTGGCTTGAGTGTCTCATATTTTGAGCACTGTTGTACTTGATTTTTCACCTCCAATATAATAAAATGGCTCAGCTATTTCTGTGCATTCTGATGTGTATATAGATTTATTTTTTACTTTGCTGCAGTTCTTATATTGTGTTTCATTATTACTGCATTCTCCCTTTTGGGATATTACATACATGCTAGCATAAACATGAGCTAGGTAAAAGCATGATAATGAATCCCACATACATACTGTGCCTGGGATAACAACCAGGACTTATGCAATAATATATGAGTAAATGAGATATAAGTACAACCAAATTCCCCTATAAACAGGAAAGGGCTCTGAAAATTTAACTGATACATGCAAACTAAAAGGCACTGCAAGCGGTTGAGGCCGACATCATCAAATCTATCGAGCTGCATCGAAGGCTGTAATGAAGAGGTCATTCAGGCATGTGGGGGGCTACCTGAAGGGCCACCCCCTCATGAGGTCTGAAACATTTCACACACACCCGGGAATCACCGGTACAATCTGTTGCATCACTGAACCATCAAGTATACGGATCTCGATCATGTTGTAAGGAGTTGGTGCTAAGAAACAATCAAGTCAAAGGGCAATAAGGAGTCCCTTTGCCCGATCCGAGGCACCGAACAAGAGTGGAAGCTGGAACCAAGGTACACCGACCTCTAGACCTGTCTTCTGGAATGAATGATCTGATGTCGACAGAAGGAGGTCCGCCAAAGGTGAGGCAATAAGGGATCCTCAACTAAGGCACGAGAGAAAGTAGTAGAGCGACTGACAGACTGACACCAGGGATGATGATGAAATGGGGGGTACTGAGTAGCGGACATACGACTTCCCTTGTTATTACATAAAGGGCATGGATGACCTAGCAAAAAATGACACAATATCAAAGGGGATAGGGGATAGTAGGACTGAAGGCCATAATGTGCAACATGAGAGAGGGACCAAGCAAGAAATGATGGAGGACTATAGCAGGATACAAAGTGACTCAGGATATACTCCATGAATGCGATGATGACTCAACTCAGATGCTCTAAACAAGGGAGACTCGATGATGCTGCCACACAGAAAAGGTCCAGTGGGGACCATAAAGACATGAGTACAAGATGGTTACTCACGACGAATATCGACATGAGTATGGACAAGTATGGAGGCAAAGTGGTGCCCCAAGTACAAGTGTTGCAAGTGAAGAAATTCGATTTTGAGGAGTGGTGAAGTGATGCTTCTTGAAAAAAATGTGTCCTAGTGAATCACAAAAAAATAATAGATACCCATTTGATAGATTAGTGAGAGCTTTCCAACGATACTGACAGTTTGTCAAACTGAGCTATGGTTTGGCCGGAACAAGCAAAATAAAAATCAAGTGTTTCTCTTTTAATAAGGAATTTTCCCCCAAAATTCACTCATTTGCAAGTGTAGCTGTAGTGAATGTAGAGAGGAGAGAAGGCCCTAAATATTGCGGAGATCGTAGTGGACAAACCGGCCGTTGGAATCACGATCCATTAGTTATAGGTGAGAGGCCTAACCCTACTCTTTCATTTTAGTAGATTGAAAGTTCAGTTTAAGTGCCCAGAGTTCAAAAACAAACCCCTGCTCCTATTCACTTTTTGGGGCAATATCTGCGACCTGGGTATCAGGTTTGGGGCATAAAAGTGTGACCTGTACTAGGATTTTGCCTGAAAAGTACGACCTGTCAAAGAGGGGTTTTTCTGTGTTGTTTTTTTGCTGAGAGATGGGTTTTTATGGTTGAATGAAGTCTTCCCTTTCTGTACACTGACAAATGTGATTTTTTTGTGCAGATATGGTAGAATTACAGATCAAATGGAGAGAGAGAGACCTGGATACATTACAGTCAGAGATCCAAGAGGATCATGGTGTTCGCAGTGCGTTGGCCAGGTTTGGGGTTTTGAAGTTTGTGGAGAAACCTTTGATGAGATCTAGAGAGCCCTTGTTGGTTCGGATGATCAGTTATTGGGATCCGGACCATGAGGTATTTATAGTGCAGGGGCACCGGATCGAGTTGACGGTCCAAGATATATATTTTCTGACTGGTATCCCACCACTAGGGATGGTAGGGAATACTCAGCTAATGTTACTGCGAGGGCAAAATATCATGGAGTTTGTAGAGCGCCATTGTCGACTAGGTCTCCATGTTAAGGGGACACGGATACCGATCGGGGATCTAGAGAGGTTAGAAACCCGTGCTGTAGCCGCAGCGGTGTTGCGGATCTTGGGAAACCAAGCACTCCACCACATCACTGGAGGGCAGATGATGCTTGTTGAGAGTGTGTTGAGTGGGACCTACTATGGGTGGGCCCAGATGATGATGTCTTCGTTGAAACGACAGTTGTCGCTATGCAAGCGGAAAGTGAACCATGATTGTGCATATGGCACAATCTTGTGCTCACTCTTCTTTAAGAATATCTCGACACTTCGACCTCGCATACAACTCCAGGATGGGGGCCCAAGGGAGCCCAGGATGCGCCGGTGGGGGCGACTACTGTGCAGAGGAGGAGGCGGGGCGGTCGGACGGGTATTCCAACCTAATTTCTTTGCTCATTAGGATCAGATTCCATTGTACATAGACGACTATCCCTATAGTGGGATGAGTTATTGTGGGGACCCAGATTTGCCACTGCCGCCTGGTCGAGTATGGGGGCCTGATGGTAAGTGACAAGTTGCTAATATTTTATGTGCATTGTAAAATTTCAGAATATTGTATATGGTACTGATTCTTTCACTTTTGGTATGCATATACAACACTGGTAAAACCAGATTGGTATATGGGATGACCTGCAGTATCAGGAGCTGCAGGAGCTAGTGGATCGAGAGCATTGCAAAATGAGGATGCAGTGGCCATCCTGGAAGATATCCGTCATAGATGTGAGAGGCTTCTGATCGGTGTTTCAGAGCGCGACTGGAAAGACTTGGATGACCAGTATATAGAGCCATGTATTGTTCTACCCTCAGAGTGGCGAGGGGTCATGCGGCGCATGGCGATGGCTGGACAGGGGATGCACGATCTACAAGCTGCAGGAGCCATTAGGGGAATTTCGAGGTCTAAAATGGGCCTCCTAAGAAAAATGTACAACAAAAATAAACTTTATAACAACCAATAGGATTCAAGATGATGATGTCAACCATGGGGGATGATTTACCATTTTTTAAATAAAAGGGTAAAAATATTAAAATAATAAAACTACTTTTTCAACTCGTATTTTCAACTTATCTCCCAAAATGTTTACTCAAATTTCGAGTGGGAGTACTCGTTGGATGAAAAATTTAATTCCTCATCCAAGGAGTACCCATGTTGCATACTTTCGATGAACTCTACTACACGAAAAATGAGAAATACATAAAAAACGTGATTGTAATCACGTTTTTAAAAAAAAAATGTATTTCTCATTTTTCGTGTAGTAGGACCCATTGAAAGTATGCAAAATGGGTACTCTTTGGATGAGGAATTAAATTTCACATCCAACGAGTACTCCCGTTCGAAATTTGAGTAAAAACTTTGGGAGATAAGTTGAAAATATGAGTTGAAAAAGTAGTTTTTTCATTTTTCCCTTTAAAATTTGATGATGTCATCAAATTTTATTTGATTTTTTCCACTATTATTTTATAATTTCCTTAGGAGGCCCATTTTAGACCTCAAAATTCCCCTAATGAGAGCCATTGGCTCGGGATCCTCCATATAATGATTAGGTGTAGGGGCAGGTGGTGTTTGTGCTCAACCTAGTGTTCCTAAATTGAGTTCATTAATTGTCAACCAGGGCTAGTAAACTACTGAAGTGTGGTGCACTATATGTGCCTAGGTATTTGTTTCTCACTACATTGTGTTTAGTGTTTTATGATGTTTTTGGTTTTATGGTTTTATGTTGAAAAAGGAAAGAACTAAGTGCTGGTGAAAAGAAGCTATTGGTTGTGTTAAAACAGAACAAAGCCTAAACTATGGATGGAAAACAACAAGTGCAAAGTTTGATAATGACTTCAGTGCAAGAAAATAAATCACAACATGAACTTAAAATTATCCAATTCATTCATTAAAGATGTGTTGGAAGAGCTTGAGAAATGGACAAGTTAAGTATAAATGAAGTTCTCCTAATTAAACAATCAAACAATCAACTTACAATGTTACAACATCTCATCCATGATTAAAGGTTTATTGGAATATATATTTGAAAAAGAACATTTGTAGCACAATAAGATTTCTACTCTAAACTAGCTTCTAATTCTGTTCTGCAACTCAATTTAAAACCACTAGGCCTCACTCAAAAGTTATAGATTTCCTTTTTAGAATAGTCTTTGAGAAAAGGCTTGTTTGTGAAATGGTAAAAAGGTTGCAAAATACTCCAGGCCTTAGAATGATACTAGCTTCTGTCCAGATGATTATGTATTAATATGAGTTTGGAACAAAAGAAGTTTTGTAAATAATTAAGACCGTGGTATTTAAATTTAACAACTAATACAATTTAAAATGCAATGGATAGCAACTAAACTGGAATGTTAATACAGTGAGCTAAGACTAAACTAGAGTGCTACTAGTCTACTTGGAGTACAGTGAACAGTGTTAAACTAAAATGCCATTATCAAATTGAAATGTAGTGACAGAGCTGAACTAAATGCATTCTACCTCCGGAGTGCTGTAACTAAATTAACATGCAACTAACCTAAGGAATTCTACAGCCCATCTCGTTCAATATGAATGATATTTTGGAAGAGTTTGTGAAAACAAGTATGGCTGTATTATTCAATGCAATTGAACATAAACATAAAACTGAAAGCAAATAAAACTAGACTCTAAGACACCATAGCTGTTTCTTATTCGTTGTTAATGATGTTTTGGAAGAGTTTGTAAGAGTAAGACCGGCTGTGACACTTAGTGTAAACAAGAAACTAAAACCTACACCACAGCTATGCCTTATTCATCGTGATGATATTTTGGAATAGTTTATTATAGTAAGTCTAACTGTGATAATTAACGAAAGGAAATGCAACTGAAATCTACAACACCACAACTATGCCTTATTCATCGTAATGATATTTTGAAAGAGTTTATAAGAGTAAGTATAGCTGTAATGATTAATGAAACAAGTATGAAACATAAACTTCAGAAATCTACTTAAGCTAGAAATGAAAACGAGACTAAAATACTTATCTAAACTGTATAAACAAGGCTGATCAGGAGGCAGGGGCCCTCTACCACCAGAGTAGCACGAAATCTACTTCAAGATTGATTCAACGCTTTCAAGGAAATGATGCTTCTTTCATTAAAGAGAAATTACTTCAAAACAGAGTGTTTTCGGACTTTTGAAATCTAGCAATCAACCATAAAATATAACCTTGTCCCTCGGTTTCCCGAGCATATTTATAACAAAATTACATAACCGTATCTGAGATAACAAAGGAATAATTGTCTTTCCTAATTAGAATCGAACTAGAACTCTGAAGGTGGTCTCGTAATATAATTAAGGACATCTGGACTGTCCTTATCCTGTTAGGAGTCTACCTCCTAATTTGAGTTCCCACGTGCATAACCGCCTACAGGATTCTGTTCAAACTTCGTGGAGAGCAACAAATGATAAGGAGATGATGTGGAATACGACCATATGTGCTTTTCTCTGAGATGACACCTGGAACCTGTGTAGACATGAAGCCGGCTGCAGAATTGGCAACTAGCTACAGAATGTCTGCATTCTGTAGCTAGATTTAGTTCAAAAAGTACTACAATGACAAAATCATAAAAACATAGCAAGTTAGTCATGATATTCATTCTCAAAGCAATTTTAACTAATTCTATTGATCATTTGAGCCTGAGATTAACAATGGACAAAAGAAATGGAGTGGAATGTGGTGGAAGAAAGAACATTCTTGGAGCTCAACATACCCCCACTGCTAGATTCTTGCATGTCCTCATGCAACTATTCCATGAACTCTGAGACCTCTGCAAGAACATCCAACCCTCTTCTTCTGCTTTGCCTGGCAGTTAAAGGCCTTCTGGGCTTCCTGATGACTAACTTGAACCTTAAATTGGTAAGTTCCCTGATTAACTTTTTGTTTCTCTTTTTCAATTTTTCATTGGCCTTTTCCACTTTGTCCATTTGTAGAGACAGGGTTGAATTCATATTGGTTTTTAGTTTAACTTGCTCCTTCAAAATATCATTTTCAGTCCTGATATGCCTATTAAGTACTTCTAGCTCGTACTTATCTCTTCTTAGCACATCTATTTCGGACTCTGGTGGACTAGGGGTTCTGTCTCTACTTTCTGAAGCTCTTTTCTCCAATGACTCAACATAGTTGTAAATTTCTTGCTGTGCAGGGTCTATTTCAGGAGTTTCTTCATCAAAATCCTGCTCAGTAGGTGTTTCTTCATCTTCTATGTTTATGACTCCAGTTTGTTTAACTTTTGTTTTCTTTAGTATCCCCCTAAGTCCGTGGCTCCTTCTCGGTTGAGATGGCCCTTCTCCTTTTGCTCTGGAAAATTTTCTTATGATCCTCTCTTTCTTAAGCTGCTTCTTAATCTGAACTAATTTTTCAGAAATCATTTCTTCACTGCTTTCTTGTATTGTTTTACCAATTTCAGTTTTGGAGGATTTCCATTTTCTGCTTCTTTTTGTAGGTTTATCTTCAGGTGGAGGTTCCTTTGGTTCCTCAAAGTGATTTCTCACCAAGAAGTCATCCCAAGTATCTCCCATTTTTTCTAAATGATGTTCAATTAAAATCTTGACTAAACCATGGTGGTATAAGGTTGTTTCCAGAAATTGAATTCTCTTTTGAACACTTGAAGCCATTTTCTTTAAACTATGAAGCAAGAAAAAGGGCAAGTTGAGTTCTTCTTCTAGAAAATGCATTATCAACCTAATATGGTAAACATAGAAAGTACCATAACTACCTTCACGAGTGATGAATTTTTGCAGGATAAGCAACATGTTCCTCCATTTGTTCTTTAATGCAGAGCTAGGGATACCCTTTTTAAAAATGGTGACATCCATACCTGGTGACTTGAGTATCTGCTTCCATGCTTCGTTATGAAATTCTCTGTTCTTAAACCACCTTTCTCCTTGTCTAGGCAATCCTGTTGCTTCTGCAATAAAAGCCTCTGTGACAGTGAATTTAATATCTCCAACTTCAACCTTGGCTCCATTAAAGGATCTTGCAAAAGTTTTAGTAACCTCTTTGTGGAAGCCACTGAGTTTTTCAAGGAATTGCAACCATCCTGCTTGTTGTAAGATTTCTCTGATTTCGGGATAGCCTTCCAAGTACTGAGTGCCAACTGGTTCAGTTCTCACTATGAGGCCCATAACTCTTCTTCAATCCTCAATTCACTAGTCTTCTGCTCACGGTGAGAATGGCCGTTAACAAGTTGTTTTTGCTCCACAAATGTTTCCTCTGTTCACGGTGACGATGGTTGTTACAGAGATGCCTCTGTCTCACAGACTGAAATGGTTAAATGTTGGCTATGGGAAAGAGTGATATGGAGTGGTTACAGAATGAATATAATGAGGTGAGGATGATGTATATGAGTTGAAAGATATCATAGAAGGAAAAGACCGCGGAGATAATTTGTAACGAATTCAAAATCATCATTAAATGCTTAGTGATGTGACTAATCCAATCACTTCAACACTTTAACCGTTTAGATTTTTAAATGATGATCGGATATGGGTTTTGAAATGGCGGAATAGAAGGAGTTTTATCCAAATTTTTTGCGGGAGGTTTGTTAGGCATGATCAACAAAATTAATTAAAACAACTTTTTGAATAATATATAACTGAACTATGCTAAAATTTTTCATGATATGTCACCATAATAATTTCATACCTTTGCCTTTGCTTTGATTTTCTTGTGATCTTCATATGCTTTGTTCTCCCCTGAAAATCATTACTTTTTGAGTCTTCATAACTCCTTTGAATTTGCTTGTTCTTGGATATGCAGGATCATTTTGTTGCAGATCAAATGATTACTAGATAGTGCTTTCAGGCTCTCTGGCTGCAGAATGTCTGTCTAGCTGCAGAATGTCCGACTGGCTGCAGAATGTCTGATTGATTGCAGAATGTACCTGTAGAGAACTTGAAATATGGTTTGAAGCTGGAATGATGAAAGGTTGTATGAAATGAATAATGAAATATGGTAGGATGGAGTATGAATGAAATGAATAATGGAGTGGAATGGATCACAACTTATGAAATGGAGTGAAGTATGAGAAGTGGGCTGCAATTCATGATATGTATTATTTAATTGCAGAAAAACATCAAACTTTAAAAATCTGGAATTGAAATGAGGTGGATGAAGTATGGAATGAAATGAATGAAATATGGAATGAAGTGAAGTATGAATGAATGAAGTGAAATGGAGTATGGATGAATTAATGAAATGGAATATGAATGGGTGAAATGAGATGGACCAAAAGTGAAATGGATCTGCACTTATGATTTTGTAACAGCTACTTGCAGAGAAAAAAAAATAAAAATGGAAAAGTTAGAGTGTCAGAAAAATTCTGATTTTCACTCTATCTTTTCTGTATAAACATGCCAATCAGTGATTGGTTTTCATGTTTATACTTTTATTTTATTATTATTATTATTATTATTATTTTTTTTAAATTTATATATATAGATATATTTTTAATATATCTGACTTCAGAAAATTCAATTAAGTTGATGAAGAAGAAAGATTCTTCTTCATTAACTTCACATCACTGTTTTCTTGGAACTTCTTGACAAATTCTTCTCTTGAGAGTGGTTTGTGATACAACTTCAATCTATGACCATTCACAAGAAAAGTAACCTCTTCTTCATCTATTGTCCTGATTTTTATTGCTCCATTGTCAAAAATTCTCACAATTTCATATGGACCAAGCCAATGTGTTTGAAATTTACCTTGAAAATCCTTGAACTTTGAATCAAACAAGAGAGCCCAGTCACCTTCTTTGAAATTCTTCTCCTTGATGTACTTGTCATGCCATCTAGTCCTTTGCTGTTGGACTAGACTTGTTTTTTGAACTGCATCTTGTCTGATCTCATCCAATTCATTAATCTGCTCCAATCTATGCTTTTGTGCCTCCGTTAAATAAAGTCCTAGCTGAACTGCCATTTTGAAAGTTTGAATCTGGAACTCTATGGGAAACAAAACTTGCTTTCCATAAACAAGTTCATAAGGAGTATGGTCTGTTGTGCTTCTCCATGTAGTTCTATAGGCCCACAAGGCTTCAGGAAGCCTATCTACCCAATCTCTTCTATGTAAATGAACAGTCTTTGTTAGGATCCCTTCAATGACCTTATTAGTAGATTCCACTTGACCATTTGCTTGTGGATGATAAGGAGTAGATTTTATGTGTCTGATTCTGTACCTCTCCATAATTTGTTCCACTAGCCTTGATGTGAATTGAGCTCCTTGATATGTAACAATTTCCCTTGGGACACCAAAACGAGTAAAAATATCCTCAAAAAGAAAATTAACTACAGATGCTTCAGTAGCAAAAAGTAATGGCTTGGCCTCTACCCATTTGGTAACATAATCAGTGCAAACTAATATATATCTCTTTTGTCTTGATGGAGGACTAATAGGTCCTATAAAATCCAAAGCCCATTTTTCAAAAGGTTCAATATGTACCTGAGGCTGCAATGGCATCTCACCTGAAGGAGAAGGTTTCCCTACCCTTTGGAAACTGTCACACCTTTTGACATACTCTTTAGCATCTTTGAAAAGGGATGGCCAATAATATCCTAAATTAAGGATCTTATAGGCTGTCCTCTTATCAGCAAAGTGTCCGCCACAAGGTTCATCATGACATGCTTTGAGAATCTCAGGCATCTCATCTTCCCGAGCACATCTCCTAATGATAAAATCTGGACCTGTCCTGTACAACTCATTAGCAACCCATGAATATTTTGCACTGTCATAAATGATTTTTCTTTTATCTCTTGCATTAATTATTGAAGGAAATTTCCCTGAAACTAAATAATTAGCAATGTCAGCAAACCAAGGAGTCTGAGTAGAAATTGCAAAAATATATTCATCAGGAAATTGATCTTCAACTGGGGTATAGTCTTGGATGTTTTGGAGTCTAGATAGGAAATCAGCTACCGTGTTTTGTTTTCCAAGCCTATCTAGAATGGTAATGTTGAATTCTTGTAAAAGTAATAACCATCTTATGACTCTGCCATTAGTGATTGATTTATTCATTAGATATCTAATTGCAGAATGATCTGTGTGAACAAAAGTTTCATAGCCTGTTATATAGTGTCTGAATTTGTTTATGGCATGAACAATAGCTAAAAACTCTTTTTCAGTTACAGTATAGTTTAACTCTGAACGAGTCAAATTTTTTCTGGTATAGTAGATGGCATAAGGAATCAGGTCTTTTTGTCCCAATACTGCTCCTAGAGCTGTATCCGAGGCATCTGTTGAAATATGAAAAGGTAACTTCCAGTTAGGTCCCCTTAAAATAGGTGCTTCAGAAATTTTTGTTTTCAGGGTCTCAAAGGCTAACTGGCAATCAAAATTCCAATTGAATTCACAGTCTTTGGTAAGTAATTTGAAGAGTGGAGATGCTATCTTAGTGAAGTTTTCTATAAATCTTCGATAATACCCTGCAAATCCAAGAAAACTCCTAACATCTTTTTGACAACTTGGAATAGATAAGTTAGAGATGAATTCAACTTTTGACTCATAAACTCTAATCCCATCCCCTGAAATGTGATGTCCTAAAAAAATTCCTTCAGTAAACATCATAAAACACTTCTCATGGCTAAGTGAAAGATTTGCTTCTTCACATCTTTTTAAGATTTTTTCCAAGTTTACTAAGGCTTCTTCAAATGTGTTTCCATAAACTGTGAAATCATCCATATATACCTCTACACAATCATGTATTAGATCTGAAAAAATTCCTAATACTGCCCTTTGAAATGTTGCAGGTGCATTGCATAATCCAAATGGCAATACTCGGTAAGCATAGGTACCCCAAGGACAGGTAAATGTAGTTTTGTCTTGATCCTCAAGTGCTACTTGAATTTGATTGTAACCACTAAACCCATCTAGAAATGAGAAGTACTTTTTTCCAGCTAATGTATCTAACACTTGATCTATGAAAGGTAAGGGAAAATGGTCTTTAAGAGTAGCTTTGTTTAATTCTCGGTAGTCAATACATACCCTCTGTTAGAGCCTAAATCCACCTTAGGCTGAAGGAAGGCAGAGTTCAGGGTAACATCAAACCACGCTCAGCGTTGTAGCTATCCCTACAAGGACATGAGAGGGCTCTCTCCATAAAAGGATATTCAATAAAAACACAATAGTGAACTGATATTAGGCTAGGTAAAATGATGGGAAAAAGGTTTAAATAAATGAATGAATTTTCAGAGATGTGTGGAACAGATGAGGTTGGGCAGTTTGAAACTGGGGAATTAAATTAGAGATATAGGGTATTTCATGGGGCAAGGTAGGTAGGAAATTTAGCAATTAAGTTTAAATAATGATGGAATTTTTAAAGACTGGTGAGGAGCTGAAAAAGGCATAGGAGATGGATCCTTTTCAAACAGAAGAAAACATAGAGCATTGAATGTTTTCCCAAGGCAGAGCATTAAACAATGGATTCTACCTATCTATCTTGAAAGCATCCAACCAGACAATGTAAATAAATGATTGGTAAACATGACAATTAACAGACGAACACAAAAGAAAGAACAATGCTAAAATCCATACCACAGGGATTCCACAAATCAGAGCTGCATATCTTTATTAATTCCCTGCCAAACTGTTACAGCAATAGCAGCCTCACTCTGCTGCAAAAATCCAACCATTACACTCTAAAATTCATAAAATATATACATTTTCTCACCCTTGTACTAAGGGAATTGAGCTCAACCATTTTCTTAAAAATAGAATCAGTTACATTAAACTTGGGCCGAATTTCTGAAAATAGGTGTTGAAGATGAACTTGTATCTCCTAAACCATAGCACCTGTTACAAAACTGAAAGAGGTCTTTGTAGATAAGGTATTTTGGAGAAAAACCTCTCTCAAATTTGGAAAATTTGTTTCCAGTTGCTCGCCATATATTCCACAAAATCATCTCTAAAACAGAAAATCATTAAAAATTTAAATCTGTAAAAATGAGCTGTAAAGATCTAGTCACATATATTAATTCGTGACCCCTTTGAATAAACTGAAAGAGGTTTTTTTTATATGGCTCGTGGTTAACAAAAACCTCCTTGGGTTTTGAAAAATTACTTTCCATATGTTGTAAAATGGCTCTGCACTAAAATGACTAAAATAGTAAAAAATATGAAAAATTTGCTTTGTTTTAATGTAGGCTCCAAATATCACTGTATATCTCCCACATAGTAGCACTTGTGCATAAACTGAAGGAGGTTTTTGTTATTTGGTATGTGATGAACAAAAATGTCTTTCACTTTTGAAAAATTTCTTACCATTATTTCACAAACTGATTTTGTACTAAACTGGTCATTGTGTGCAGCAACTGACCTCAAAACATGCATAACCAAGAATCACTCATTCATTTCGATCATATCTTCTAATCCGGGAGCCAGTTATGGGAGTGTGATATACCGTTGGAAATATTTTTCCGAGCTTCTTCTGATGGACACACTTGTGACATGTTTTGTGCCGAACATCATGTGCAAAACATCTAACAAAACCAGACATATTAAGAGCTCATGTTGATCTCTGGTGACAGGCTGCGAAGACTGGAACTAACACCCTCCATTAACCATTTTTATTTGGCACAATTACCAAAGGAGAAACCCACTAACTATCTGAAATAGGATAGATAAAGTTGACATTCAAAATTTTTTGCAATTCTTCTTTAACAATCTCCCTAAGATTTGGATTCATCCGTCTTTGAGGTTGTCTGATTGGTTTACAATTTTCCTCTATGTAGATGTGATGAGTGCAAGTCTTGGGACTTATCCCTTTCATATCAGTGTACTCCCATGCATATGCAGAAGAATGTCTCTGTAAGATCTTGACTAGCTCTTCTTGTTGAGATTTTCTAGGTTCTTGTTTATGTTTAAAGTTTTGCCTGGAAATATCTCACTTGTAGAGCTGCCAAATTTATCCATAGAATGAAGAGACATCTGTCTTGATGATAAAAACTCAATGTTGGATTCTTCTTGAAATTGTTCATGTTTGTATTCCGAAGAGGATTCAAAGTTTTCTAAAGTATTCATAATTTGACTATCTTCACTAATTTCTGAAATTGTGAAGAGAGGTTGTAAGTCTTCTTCATCCTCTATCCATTGAGTATCATCTAAATCTATAATTGTCCTTGCTGGAGGATACAAAGTGAATTTATTAGTTGAACTACCATCAGAGATGTACATATCACCGGATCTACAACTAATGAAAGCATCAGCTGTAGCTAACCAAGGTCTCCCTAATATAATAGGATGTTCTCCTAGATTATTCTTAGGAGTTAGGATCATAAAATCCACAGGGTACTCCCAAGAATCTAGGGACACTGGAATGTCTTCTATTACCCCATCAAGTTTGATCACAGATCTATCTACTAATTGTAATAATGTGGGTGTAAAGAGAAGATTAGGAAGTTTCAGTTTATCCATGATTTGTCTACTCATGATATTGATTGCTTCTCCTAAATCAATGAGTGTGTTTTGGATCTCAATTCCATTGATGTGAATTTTAACAACTGGATTTCCTGGGTCTAGATACTTTGGAATAGCAATCTTACCCATCATGATGTCTGCTATTTTTCCTGCCGGTTGAATTTTCTTTGTCTCTCTTATTCTTTTTCTTGTTTTCTTCATGCTCAACTCCTTTATTGTCTTTGCTAAAATTGGAATTTCCTTGATAGCTTGTAATAATGGAATCTTAATGCAAACATTTCTCAACTCATCTAGGAAATCATGATAAACACCATAAGAGTTTGTTTTCTGCCCTATCAATTTGTAATCTTTACAGGAAGGGGAGGTGTAGGTGGATAGTGATAATTTGCTCTAATACGGGAGTTAGGTATTGGTTCTTTTTTTGTTTGATTTTCAATGTTTGGAGTCCACGAAAGAAAGATGTCTTCTTCAAGACTTTTTGTTTTCCGTGAAGAGTCTATGAGTTATCTTGTTCTTGTATGATCAGAGAAGGTTTCCTCTTTTCAAGTATTCTTCCAGACCTAAGTTGAACATCACTAAGGTCTAGAGGAGTAATTAAATAAGTTGGAAACTGTTGGCCTTCTATCATGTATGTATTCTGAGGATTTTTGTTGTTGGGGTTTGGTATGGGTTGAGCAGGAAACTGATTTGATTTATGAGGAAATGGTAATGGGAGTGGTTGATTTTGATGTTGTGGATTTTGAGGATTTTGTTGAAAATTTTGTTGAGGAGGAAAATGTGGATATGGTGGATAGGATGGTGGATACTAATAGTACTGAGAGTATCTTCCATAGGGATTTTGTGAACCTTGTGCCCAAGCTTGTGATTGATTTTGAAATTGGGGCCAAGGTTGTTGCCAAGAATTCCAATTTGGTGGGGATTGATTATACATTTGATCATGAAATCCTTGTGTTTGAGGTCCTTGCCAAGGCCTTCTAGAGACAAAATTAAGAGATTCTGTGGAATTTGCAGAAGTTTCCTCGTGAAAGACAGCTTTAAGACTAGGAAGTGAAGGACAACTCTTGGTCTCATGTTTTTCTGAACAAATTACAAAAGTCTCTACAAATTTTACATCCAAAGGACATTCTCTCAAGGCATGCTTCTTTCTACATTTGGGACAAAAGATTGCTAAGGCATCAGATTCAGCTTTTTTATTGTTTTGTAACTTAAGGGTGTCTATTTGTTCTCTAAGACTCCCTAAGATATTAGATTTGAAATCATCAAGCATATGTCCTATTTCTGCCCTACTTACTGTCCCAGAAGCAAACTTACTTGCCCTTGCAAGAGCAGGGTCTCTTGGGCCTTTTATAGTTTTGGATTTCCCTCTTGAAAGGTTAATACATAACTCAGATATTTCAGGTAATGTGAGCTGAGATATATCCCATTTTTCCATCATGTTAAGGATATCCAACCATTCATCCCTAATTGTCTTCAACAAGAGAGCTTTTAAAGTGTCTTGATCTAAGTTCTCCATTTTTTCTCTTTTGATGTTGTAATGAAATCTCTCCAACAAATATCCAAATTTTCATCTTCTTTTTGTAACATCTTAAACACTTCCTCCTTATGATTGATTGGCATACAATAATCCAAATACCTCTCTAGAAATGCTTGTTTCATGTCTTCCCATGTCCTAATAGAACTGTTGATCAAACTCATAAACTACTTCAATGCTGCTCCTTTCAACGTTGAAGGGAATAGTTTAAGTTTTTGAGCATCTTGTAAGTAGTCATAAGTTCTACACAAAACTTCAAATTCAAATAGGAAGGTTTCAGGATCTTCAGTTTTAATTCCATATAAGTTTGGAAGGACAGAGGGTGAAATATTTTTCATAGTTGTATTGGTTTCTTCATCTACTATAGGAAACCCAAAAGAGCTTCCCATCTCTCTTCTACCTCTTCCTCTGCCTCCTTCACCTTCTGCACCTCTACCTCCTTCTCTTCTACCTCTACCTCTACCCCCTCCAAATAATGTGTGTTCTCCATTAAAGAATCCTCCTCCCCCTTCTTCTGACATAGTTGATTCTTCTGTGGAAGTGGAAAAGTTTGTGTCTCCAGCAGGAGTCCTTGAATCTTCTTCTAAGACAGGTTCAGTGGATGAAGTGGAAGGTCTTTCTAATGGAATATCTGATCTTAAGTCTTCTAGAAGTCTAGGATCAGTAAAGGATTGAATGTGGGTCTGAGTTGGAGGTGTGCTGGCTCTAGGTCTTGATGAAACAAGTGGTGTTCTAGGAATCAAACTTCTGCTTCTGCTTCTTATGAATCTACCCCTTGAGTCTCTCTCTCTACGCATATCATTGTTTTTGGGAGTTAAGAAACAAGGCTACCTAGTTACACTTCCCCGGCAACGGCGCCAAAATTTTTGTGCTCAACTTAGTGTTCCTAAATTGAGTTCATTAATTGTCAACCAGGGCTAGTAAACTGCTGAAGTGTGGTGCACTATATGTGCCTAGGTATTTTTTCCTCACTACGTTGTGTTTAGTGTTTTATGATGTTTTTGGTTTTATGTTTTTATGTTTGAAAAGGGAAAGAACTAAGTGTTGGTGAAAAGAAGCTATTGGTTATATTAAAACAGAACAAAGCCTAAACTATGGATGGCAAACAACAAATGCAAAGCTTGATAATGACTTCATTGCAAGGAAATAAATCACAACATGAGCTTGAACTTATCCAATTCATTCATTAAATATGTGTTGGAAGAACTTGAGAAATGGACAAGTTAAGTATAAATGAAGTTCTCCTAATTAAACAATCAAACAATCAACTTACAATGTTACAACATCTCATCCATGATTAAAGGTTTATTGGAATATATTTGGAAAAGAACATTTGTAGCACAATAAGATTTCTACTCTAAACTAGCTTCTAATTCTGTTCTACAACTCAATTTAACACCACTAGGCCTCACTCAAAAGTTATGGATTTCCTTTTTAGAATAGTCTTTGAGAAAAGGCTTGTTTGTGAAATGGTAAAAAGGTTGCAAAATACTCCAGGCCTTACACTGATACTAGCTTCTGTCCAGATGATTATGTATTAATATGAGTTTGGAACAAAAGAAGTTTTGTAAATAATGAAGACCGTGTTATTTAAATTTAACAACTAATACAATTTAAAATGCAATGGAAAGTAACTAAATTGGAATGTTAATACAGTGAGCTAAGACTAAACTAGAGTGCTACTAGTCTACTTGGAGTACAGTGAACAGTGTTAAACTAAAATGTCATTATCAAACTGAAATGTAGTGACAGAGCTGAACTAAATGCATTCTACCTCCGGAGTGCTGTGACTAAATTAACATGCAACTAACCTAAGGAATTCTATAGCCCATCTCGTTCAATATGAATGATATTTTGGAAGATTTTGTGAAAACAAGTATGGCTGTATTATTCAATGCAATTGAACATAAACATAAAACTGAAAGCAAATACAACTAGAATCTAAGACACCACAGCTGTCTCTTACTCGTTGTTAATGATGTTTTGGAAGAGTTTGTAAGAGTAAGACCGGCTGTGACACTTAGTGTAAACAAGCAACTAAAACCTACAATACCACAGTTATGCCTTATTCATCGTGATGATATTTTGGAAGAGTTTATTAGAGTAAGTCTAACTGTGATAATTAATGAAAGGAAATGCAACTAAAATCTACAACACCATAGCTATGCCTTATTCATCGTAATGATATTTTGGAAGAGTTTATAAGAGTAAGTATAGCTGTAATGATTAATGAAACAAGTATGAAACATAAACTTCAGAAATCTACTTAAGCTAGAAATGAAAACGAGACTAAAATACTTATCTAAACTGTATAAACAAGGCTGCTCAGGTAGCAGGGGCCCTCTACCACCAGAGTAGCACGAAATCTACTTCAATATTGATTCAACGCTTTCAAGGAAATGATGCTTCTTTCATTAAAGAGAAATTACTTCAAAACAAAGTGTTTTTGAACTTCTAAAATCTAGAAATCAACCATAAAATCTAACCTTGTCCCTCGGTTTCCCGAGCATATTTATAACAAAATTACATAACCGTATCTGAGATAACATAGAAATAATTGTCTTTCCTAATTAGAATCGAACTATAACTCTGAAGGTGGTCTCGTAATATGATTAAGGACATCTGGACTGTCTTTATTCTGTTAGGAGTCTACCTCCTAATTTGAGTTCCCACGTACATAACCACCTACAGGATTTCGTTCAAACTTCATGGAGAGAAAAAAATGATAAGGAGATGATGTGGAATACGACCATATGTGCTTTTCTATGAGATGACACCTGGAACCTGTGTAGACATGAAGCCGGCTGTAGAATTGGCAACTAGCTACAGAATGTCTGCATTCTGTAGCTAGATTTAGTTCAAAAAGTACTACAATGACAAAATCATAAAAACATAGCAAGTTAGTCATGATATTCATTCTCAAAGCAATTTTAACTAATTCTATTGATCATTTGAGCCTGAGATTAACAATGGAAAAAATAAATGGAGTGGAATGTGGTGGAAGAAAGAACATTCTTGGAGCTCAACAGGTGGTGCCCCCAGTTTTGAGTTTTTGTAACATGCTATGGGCATGTCATATGTATCAGAGTTAATGGACTCTTAACACATGTTATACGACACATATTATGGATATGCATCATTTTTATGATTTTATGTTATTGTCTTGTGTTAAATGCGTGTGCTAAGTGCCAATATAGAATATATTTTACAATGCTATCTACATAGTGATTTTGTGCTCTAGGTACATGAATGAATGTAATGATTTCAAATTCACGTAGCAAAAGCTTCACTCGTAAATATCTTCTAAAAAGGATAAGATTATGCACACGATAAGCACCATTCAATTGCATGACAAGAAGTAGGGAATCTAAATGAAATGAAGATGGAGGATGCGATGGGAAAGGGAATTGGCTAATAAACCTCTCACTGCATCATATTCAACCTGATTATTGGTAGCATTACCAATGCATACACCTTTCGAGAGAACAAGCGAATGTAAGGGGGTAGAAATGGCCCAACTTGCCGAGGCTACATTTCGGGAGTAACGACTTGCACCATTGGCATAACCGATATAAGGTGTGGAAGGCGGGTCAATCTAAAAGGTGCCACAAGACAACATATGAGAAGATGATGAACAATGCTGGCAAACTGAGCGCATGGTAGAAATCGAACAAACACTATGAGAGGGAGTGCTCTGGGTAGGATGTCTACCATCCGCACACCAACAGGAAGGTGGTGTGTGGGAGCTACCTTGGGGGAATCTTGTGCTTAGGGCACGAAAGTCACCATAGACACTGATGGTGCCATTCCGCTTATGGGCGGGAAAGATGAAGTCAGGGGTGGACAAAGCTTCCTTGATGTCGTCATCACAATAGAAGATGGGGTGACTGGAGGAAGAGAGACCACATGACGTGATGAAGCTACCTGACTCATCATCGTGAGAAGAAAGGTTTACATGCGCATCGTCACAGGGGATGATGGAAGAAAAAGAAGATAAGGGATCCATTGATGTTGAGCCTAGGGTGATCGTTGAAGGGAGGTCGAGCGAAACAGAAGGGGAAGTCTGAGAGGGAGCTTCCACCGTGGATCTCATGAATGATGGTAGGTAGAGGATGGTCGCCGTAGGCTCCATCATCTCGACATCAGGAGGGGGAATGTAAATGGGAGCAGGTAAATCCTCAAGCTATCCCGAAGCATACTACGCAAGGACGAGAGAGGCCGATTGGTTCTGTTCTATCTCATACTCCCGAACTACCTCCAAAGAGGTGCAGTAATGCGTGAGGTGGGGAAAATGGTAGGTGTAATGGCCATGGATATCACACAAAGCACAAGGTTGGTTGGTGTGAATAGTTTTAGGGTTCTTGGCTGCAGCCAAGGAAGAAAAATAGGTTTCAAGGACAACAGACTCAGTGAACGCAACATTAACCATGGGATTGATACGAGGAAATTCAGGACAATGATGTGTGGCATGACTGACAACATCACACAAAGCACAAGGCTTTTGGGGCTGAGGAGGAGCAGGGTTAGTCGGGGCAGCCTTGTATTTAGGTGCCTTCTTGTGGGCTTTTCCCCCTTTACCCGAAGCTGTCGCAACAGGAGAAGGTTCCTATTGAGGTGGTTGAGGCACGGTAGCAGCGGGAGGGGTCATGGGGACCGGTTGAACCGAGGTCAAAGCAATATAAGGTTTGGGATGACCAGGTGGGGTAGTGATTGGGGGATCAATGTACTAGACGGGAATCCCTAGGGTCAGGTTAGGAAGGGATAAGGTAGCCATAATAGGTACCGAGAAAAATCTGGGAGGGGGAGCTAGGAACGGTATCTGACTGGAGGGGTAATGGCCAGGCGAGATGATTTCGAGATGGTTAAGGCCAAGAGGAACTGTGCCAAGAGGGTAAAGAGGCTCATGGATACCAGCTGCAATTGAAGGGTTAGGAAGAGGGGGTCCAAAAGGCTGAGTCGAAGTGCTAGGAGTAGGTTGCAGAGGGCAGGGCTGCAGACTAGTTGAAGCAAGCCGCTTAAGGGAAGCCCGAGATGATTACATCATGCAAACATTAGATGAACTGGGATCAGAGATAGGAGGAGGAATACCAGGGAATGAACCAAGCAAAAAGGAGTATTTTTAGACTCCAGGTGAGATACTGGTCAAGGGGTCAATGGTTTGATTATTGGCCACCGAAGATATGATGGACTTAGGGGAGGTCTGAGACTTCGGTTCGTAATATGTGAACTGGTCAATGGTGACTATTTTTCCATTATGGGGAAAGGGAATCTTGTGGTGAACCATAGATGGGAAAACAAACATCGCATAGGTGTAGCTACGACCCAATATAATGTTATAATATAAGGGGGCATCAATGAATTCTACATCAACGTAAACAGTCTTGCCCGCAAGAGTAATAAGACAATTGCGGAACATGCCAATGGGCTTGGAGGAGTGGCCATGCCATGCTCGAAGGGTGATAGTGGAAGGGTCCAACTCAGGTGATTCGAGTTTCTTCCAGACCGAAGTGAACATCACACAGGTGGATTCCCCCTCATAAATGATACAACGGGAAATGTTGGCGTTCTGAATCTTGACGGGGATTGGGAAGGCGACGGAAGTAGGAAGGGGAGGATGTTCTGACCGGTCAACATCAAAGACAATAAAGTGATCATCTGAAGGATCTAAAATGACCATGGAAGATAATATAGCTTTTTGTTGTGAAGGGCACAACTGGAGGAGTTCCAATGTTGAGATGGTAGCAGGAGATTGTGCCAAATCCTCTACTATACTATATGAATGGGCAGCTTTGCCAGAAGCAACATTTCAGCGTAATGGTCATTTAGGGATCTTGGTATGAACCTCTGCCTTAGGATGAGGGATCTGCAAAGGACCATTAGTTGTCGAAAGAGGCTCTGTAGAACCTAAAGAAGGGGACTCAGGGACAGAAGTAGAGGGAGGCTTGTTGTACTCACGAGACAGAGTCTGAAGGTTGAGTTCAAAGGTAATAGGTTAGTCAGAGTTCATCATGAGAATCTGGTAATCGAAGGTACTAGATGGAGGAGGTTGAGTGGCCGCCTGACCTTCAGGTGGTTGGGTAGCCAAAAATCCTTGCTGAGGGAAAGGATTAGTAAAAACTGCCAGCTGACTAGGCACAACATTGGGAGGGAAGGAAGGGGAGGTTTTCTGTCCTTGCTGCTGCTTGAGTCCCCCACATCTGCCACATCTGTGGTAAAAGAGGACAATCGTGCATGTAATGACCATAAACACCATAAAAAGAACAAGGCTTATTCGTGCGAATAGGCCTGTCCTGCCTGGGTTGAGTTCCCTGTTGTTGGTTAGCAGTGTTAGGTGCATTATTTTGAGGATTAGGTCCAGGATTACCGGGGGCAGATTGATTTTGAGTGCCTTTCCTCTTCTTTTTGGAGGGAGGAGGATTAGTCGCACCCTGCTGTGCATACACCTGCCCCTGAGGGGGCGGTGGCTGCTGTTGAGGGGGTTGAGAAGGCAAGGGATGCAGAGGTGATAATGCTGGAAGAGCTGGAGCACCAAGCTATGGGTACAGATAATAAGGAGGTTGGGTAACATTGTGGTAAACATGAGGTTGGGAAAAAGGAGGAGGCATGCCGTATCCTGGATACATGCTACCGGGAGGGGGAAAAGTGCTGGAGGTGCTGGCCCCTCCCTGAGGAAAACCATAGCCCATGGGACGTTGAGCGTATGGATGAGAAAGAGCTCCAACGATACCATCGGCGACATGAGATGCCCCCGGTGCATTGGCACCACCGGGTCTAGGAAGATCAGGTAGAACGGTATAAATATAACCCGACTGAGCATAGATTAGGTCATATTTTAAGGCAATCTGGAGAGAAAATTATTCGGTTTGAGGGAAATGCGATGTGACATATTTGCCGATAGCAAGAAAAAGGGATCTAAGGAACCAGTCCATGTAGACACGGTCTTCGAAGGTAGGGGCTCGACATAGGCTCTTTCTTCGCCACCATTCCTAGACATGATCGGATAGGTGGGTCGCAGACGATTGACAGAAAGAAGTCAAAAGTTTGGTACCAGTGTCATAATGAAGGGGAAGCTGGAAATAAGATAGAAAATCTCGGGCAAGAGTTGCAAAGGTGGTATGAGAGGATAAGGCCTGATCAACATACCACTTAGAAGCTTCGCCAATAAGCATACGTTGGAACAACCGAAGACGGACAGAGTCATCGGTAATAGAGTTAGACGAACACCACATGTGGAAAGATCGAACATGGTTTGTAGGATCTTCTCCAGCAAGACCTTCAAACTTGGGGATGTCGGAAGGGAACTTGGTCGGCATAGTAGGCCAACCAGCATCATGGCTTATAGGGTCATTAATCAACTGGTTAAAATCGAGAAGACTGAGGCCTGCCATATAGGGGGGCAAAGGAGCAGCCGGGGTAGTTCCTGTTGCGGTCCCACTAGTAGTATTCCCAGCATTAGGGCTAGGGCTACCACCAGCGTTAGGTCTTGAAATAGACATCGTGAAGGTGACAGGGGGAGAACCAGGGGCGGAACCAGAAGGGGAACCCAATGAACCAGAAGAGGAGTCAGAGTGTGGACTCGGTGGAGGAATAACTTGAATCCTATGCGAAGGGGTAAGTCTTCCTACCAGAAACTGAGGATGAAGTCCAAGAAGTCTCTGGGATAGATGCCTTGGTGGCGCAATGATGAAGGCACAAACACAGTACAAAGGGAAGAGAGACCAACAAGGGCGAAGAGGTGCAGGATCAACTTATTACAATTTCAAAACAAGGGCAGAGAGGTGCAGGATCAATTGATTACAATTTTTAAAGTCTTTGCTTGGCGGTGTTAACCAAGCTCTTCTTCACTTAGGGCGTGTGTGTTAAGTGTGTAAATTTTAATTTTTAAACCTACATGTTTGTAGAGAAAAATAAAAAGTGTGCTATATAAATGTAAATAAACCTACAGATAACTGTATATGAAACTGAAATAACAGAATATAAACAACTAATAATGCATTAATCTAAACCCAAGGAGGCGGGCCTCTCAACAACTAGTCTGTAGGTGGGAAAAAATATAGTAAAAACACACTAAAATAGCCAATATATCTAAATTCAGGAGGGGCAATGATCTAAAGGTAAGATCTGCTGGAAATAGGTGTAGAAAAAAATAAAAAAATCAGAGGAAGAATTTCTGTAAATGAGGTGGCGAAAGGCTATATCTTGGAGGGAAGCAGAGGGGACCCTAGAGGAAAACCCAAAAAAAACTAAAAGGAGGTGTTTTGGATGGATAAATAACCAATCTGAAGTGGATCTGAAGGTAAGGGATTGGATCTGAAAAATGGCTGAACACACTGAAATTTCAGACAACCTGTAGCAACTAAAACTCTTCCACGAAAGGTGGAGGGTACTAAAGCCCTAGGGGGCTAGGTTCCCACTTTGACGAGTAAAAAAAAAACAAGTATAGGTCCAAAACGGGTGGAGACGGAGGTCAGACAACCCTGAACATAGGCCCAGACAAACCCAGAAAAATCTTAGAAAAATTCACGCAAAAAGTCTAGGTCGCAGTTTCTGACCTGTTTTCTATAGAGGTCACAGGTTTTGGCTTGTTTTCTGTGCCCTGGAGGTTCAAGTTGCAGGTTTTGGCCCAAAAAGTGTGACCTGCACTTCTGACACTCTTGGGAGCAGGTTTCAGAAAATTTTGTCATCTCAGCTATGATTGATGCTTGTCACCTGCGCAATAGGTCCAAAAACACATGGAAGTTAAAATTTTCAATGTTTTAGGGTTTTATAGGTTAAAAAAAACATCAAGAAAAGAAAAATAAGAAGGTGAAGAGAAATCCTAGGGTTTTTCATACCATCACCCTGAAGCATGTGACAAGTAGTCGTCTCGTCTCATCGTAGGCAAGGGACCCCAAGCTACTTCGGTGGTAGTCGTCCCATATAATGGAGTAAGCACCTGCCATTCGAGAAGGGCAGTAGAAAAGCTAGCCATAGGAGCCATCATCATGCCGGTATCTCTTCCCCATCCATCTCATGCCTTTCCCACCCTTGCTCCTGGCTTAGATGCCGACTCAAATGATACTTCCTTTCCCATATTTGGGGTCTCTTTTCACTTACGTGTGGTATTAGCTGGGAATTACAGTCAACTATTCGCTTACTCCTTTTCATCAAGAGTGAACGGATGACCACTTATGCTTAGTATTACCAATAGATGGAAGGCCAAGATATCTTGGACCTTTGTGCGCACGATTCTCTCTGGCCTTGGCGGTCTTCCATGTGTGTGCTTCGGGGTGTCTCCCTTCCTTTTTATGTCTCAGCTCGCCGGTACGCCTTTCCTGCTAGTAGGGAGGCTGATGGACCAAAATTTGACCAAGCAGTAGTAGGTTTCCTGGTCCTAGTTGGATATTCAATGGTAGATTCAGTTGACTTAATTGACACGGAAGTTAGATAGCGAGATCGAGAGCCACCATCAACGATTTTATGAGATCGAAATACAAAGACATTTGACTGAGTTACAGAGTCTTTAGCGGATGTAGTTACAGATTAGGATTAAGTGGTTTCATATTCTCCAGTAGCATAGGTGTTATAACCAAGTGCAAAAGTGATTTTTCCTAATGGCTAAGTAATGGCTGCTGCTAGCTCCACATCTGGTTCTGGTCAATCTGTCTCTATTAAGCTGGCATACGGTAGTGGAAATTTATACCGCATGATGGCATATTATCTGGGAATTTATTATACATTAAACTCGTGTATGATATGTGAAAATATGTATCTATCTGGCATATTATCTGGGAATTGACCTTGTGCAAACATGGAATATGTATGGGGAAAGCTACCCCGTGCGGCTGACATAGGTACTGGTATATACTATTCTGTTAATAATCTAGTTGGGTACTGGAAAACAATAATCTTTGAAGTTGGCTAGGGGACAGGGTGGAAATACTAATACCTCTCATCTATACGCCCAGTTTGTGTAGGATAAATTCCCAGGTCATTTCATAACAGTCATGAACTCATACAATTTTTAAGATAGGAGCTTTCCCGTGCACTATGCCAAACACTCTCCTAGGTGACTAGGGTCAAAGTCTTTGAGATTAGAGCTTATTAAAGAATGAATTTTCTACCATAGCATCGATGATGTGGTCAATCAGATTAATTACTTTCATCCGGGGCCGAATAAGCTAGAGAAGCCAAACCTGAGGTTATCAGTCAAACTCCCCTCCTATGTCCTTGTGTCGTTTCAAGGTGCCCTTCGACAGATGTTCATGTGTTTCATTCGAAGTGGGTAAGCGATTATCTCAGTCGTATTGGTGCTATAATATTGAAGAGGGGTTATTCCTGGGATACGAGCTTGACGTAAGATACAAGTCATTCAGAGAATCCCGCTATGCAAAATGCATTTTGAGGTGCTGGAACTGGGTGAATTATGATGGTCAACCCGTAGGGTCACAGAAGGGATGGAGATGAGGATGGAGGGTTCACCAATAAACTATTATGCATGGCTCAGAAACATGACAAATGCTAATAATCCATTGATGGGAGCAAAGAAGAATCCACATATTTTTATATATCTACTTTAAGAAGGATGGATAAGTAGGCTGTAAGGTATGTATGAGGTATATACCACCATCATTTAGAGTTTCTTAAGGATTGTGGCCTGGCCTATTAGAGGCCATATACACGGAGAGGCTTACAATCTCATTAACACATATTACAAATATTTTCTTCTATTAAGAACTAGCTTTACACACTTTCTTAACACCATGAAAATATATGGGTTCGACTTTGGAGGATGTGTATTACATTATAGGGCTTTGGATGAAAGGTTTACATGATGGATCCTTGGATTATGACTATTCATGAGATGAAGAGGTTGTATTAGTATATGATAGGTAGTAGGAGACAATTTGAAAGGGCTTAGAGGGCTTAAAGGGATTTATTGATGGTTATATACATGGTGGAGTCTTAGTATAGCCCTAACCTCAGAGTATTGATCATGTTGATATGCATTCATTTTAGTTTGCACAACCATTCCCACAACTATTTTGTCCATGGTTAGATAAATTCATCAAGAGATAGAGTAGCCTACTTTATAGTAGTTGTTTCTAGGCATTGCGTATTAGGAATTAGTCTTTAGGATTTTTTGACATTAGATCCTTAATTAGTAATTGGGAAGTAGTCTTCTTAGATAGATATTAGAATTTAGGAAGGATCTAGTATGTATGCTTATTAGATTGAAAGTCTAAAGAGTGGGAACTAGACTTAGGGACTCACACATTCATATGTGTGAGGGATTTCTCTCTCTATTTTCATCAAATAGAGGTCCGGAGGGCAAGGATATGAGAAACGACGGAGTTTGTAATCGTAAACCCTTGTGGAGTTGCCAGTTGTTAGTATGAATATTAGTCGCAAGCGTATGAAAAAGGCTCACTTTAGCCGTGCATAACAAACAAACCTAACAGCAAAGATGGCTGCCAAATTCTTTATATATGCAATTAGTTGATCAAGATAAATGCTGAAAAATATAAACCTATGCAGAAAAAGACATTAAGCAGTAAATAAAAGCAAGAGTTGCTCCATGCATCCAATAGACAAGACAAGAATATTTTTAAATACTTTTTTGTATTTTTGACACCTGGAAAGGGAACATAGAAAGATGTTACCAGTCCCCCTCAATGGGATGGTTTCTTGTAAGTCCTCAGCACTTCAGATCTAAAATCTCTCTCTCTTGATGGTGTAGAAAACCCAGACAAAAAATGGAACTCAAAGGGAGCTCACAAGAAAAATGGTAGCAAAATATGACAATAATGGAGGATTAAAGTCAGACCAAAAGTATAGATCTAGAGTGATCTTTAGGCAAAAAAATGTAGTCAATGAATGGAAAAACCCTTATATTTATAACAAAATATTGACTGTCTAGATATTGGTGCATAACTAGAATATTATTAACCAAATCAAGATCCAAATTTTATGGAATATTTTATTATATTTGTTGGAGGGAAAAGGAATTTGACTTTGGTCAAATCCCTTTATTTGTAAATAATAAATAAATAAATGATTTATGTTAGCCTCTCTCACAAAACAATAATAAATCCAAAATAATAAATAAATAAATTAAATATTCCAAGTTAGGAATTTGTGCCTAACTCTTGGGTTGTTCCTCAAAGATTAGAGTTAGTTTAGCTAACTCCTATCTTGGTGGGTGTTTGGTGAGAAATTAACTCAACCAAAGGAGTCTAAGATAGCACGGACTATCTTAAGACATTGTCTTTCATCTGTTTAAATTGTAACACTAAATTCTTTTAATAAGAGAGAATGATGAGAATACCATGAGGCTGAAGCCTCTTTTCCGCCATTACTTTGTGTATAATTTTTATGTGTGTTTTTTGTAATTTGTCTGAGTTAATTCATTTTCTACATGTGGTATCAGAGCTAATGATCAGAGGCATGTGGGATTTTCCAAGTGGTTATGCATTAATTCTGTTGTAGTCGTTGGCTTCAATGAATCCATAAACTATAGATGTATTTCTGTTTGATTGCTGCGGTGATTTTTGTTCCATGTCTTGGAGAGTTGAAAACTGCGGTGACAAATTTGAATTTGTTGCCAATGCACCACCTGTAGATGTTGTGTAAAATGGACCTGCAGAATAATGTGATTTCCCTGATATATGTGCCCGCACAGCAGGGTCCGAGAAGGGGTTAACTTCTTCTTCCTCGAAGGGATTTGGATCAGCACGATGTGCCATCGATGAATGAAGGCTACGAGTTCACACAGTCCACTTCAACTACAACAACGAGTAATAGACCATCTGTTGTCGTAGGAAATAGCAAATATCCATGCTCCTCTGCATTGGGGAAAAAGAATGCGACTTTGGGCGTAGCTGGAGCCACGGGCATGCAATTCGATTTGTACAAAACTGTGCTAGCATGAAGGGTAGTTAAGAAACCAAGAGACGCTGTCAGATCCGTGACAGCGATCAAGTCGAAAGCCACAGTGTTGCAGTGCTGGTACGTGTTTTTACAAACCGTGACTGTAGGTTTGCGTTTTGGATTGAGTTGACTTCAAATGGAAAGGTGTTGCTATCTCTGCAACATTGGAAATTAATGCTACAACAGCCATGCCGTGGGATTTACGCATGTCTCGGATTTGATTGCATAAAGCGGACAGTAATAAAAAATTTGGCTGCGTGCTGGAGTCGAAACCTTGACCAGTAATTGCCACCATACATACTCCAGTTTCAACCCGCACCCTTCAATTCACAACAAATTTCCTAATCTCTGTCATTGTATGTGTAGATAACGATCATAGCACACATATTTCGTCTCAATCGCTTGCTACTTTGCAACTGTACACTATGTGAAGGTATTGTTGAGATGGACGTTTCTGCTTGGTATTGTTGAGATCGACATTTCTGAGTTTCTGCTGAAGAGGAATTCAACATTGAAAAGTTGTAGCTTGTAGAAGCTAAATATGAACAAAAGGAGAAGCAAGTTGATGTTTAAAATAAAATTGAATATTTAATGCATCTCAAATCACGCATCAAAGTCCTGCAAGCCCAAGATGACTTGGTTGGTTAAATGAAGGAATCTGTAGGAAAGTTAATTCTATAAAAGTCTTCTCTTTCTCGTGAATCGTTTTCACATTATCATAGTCAGTGCCTTCCAACCTGGCTTTTGAAGTTACATACTGAGTACTATATGCAACACCAAAACCAAATACCACACCAGCACTATTGAAGTTAGTGAGCGCCATCCCTTAACTTCGCTTGAAGGACTTCGAGACTTCGCTGAATGATGCACTGTGCATAACAAAGTGGTAATTCTCTGCCCATTATAAGAATTGAAGTATGTAAGTGATAAAATTGATTGGTTTATCAATGATGCAAATTGAAATTTTTTTGTTGGAGCAATAAGGTGAAGTAGATCCTTGTATTTGGAGGAATAAGTAGAATTTTTTTTTTTTTACTTGAAGAACGTTGTAATATTTTGTAATTGAAGTGATAAGGTGTGAGAAATTTGAAGTGATTTTTTAGTGAAGTGTAAATTTGAAAATTGTAAACAAAAATGTTTTTGAAGACATAAGGAGTATTTGGAGAGATAAGGTGTGAGCAATCAGTGCACACGGTTTTTGAAGACATTTGTTTCCAAAATTTGCAAGCGTGAAATTCTCATTGTTTGAGAAAGCTTCAATACTGATATTGTAAAATATGAAAGGTTGATGATCTCAATACTCAATAAAGATATCATTTTTTGGTGATTGTGTCCTAGATCTGCCCGAAATTGAATAAGGGGATCTTGTAGAAATTTGCTAAATAATGATTAATTATCCACTGAGACTATCCTGATCACATACAATTCGAATTTATATGCAACACATAATCTCTTCCACTCAGATCATCAAACATGCGGAAATAAAATCAAGCGATAACACATCAAATCATCATACACATTAACACAGTATGTATGGGGAAAGCCTATAGCTGAAAACCCCGCAGCTATTGTGTATATTATAATGGAGAAATCATGTAAAAAACTCAGTACAATACTCCTCACAAGTACTCAGTACTTTCTCATGAAGTTACACACAATCTAGCTCAGTTTTGAACAGGTTACTGGTTCAAAACTCACCGCCAATTGTCTTGCCTCTATTGCGCAATCCAGGCCTGTCTATATAGAGATCCAAGGTTCGAATCTCCTTGGCTTGACAGCGCAATCATCATGGGAAATTCCTCCAAGTGTGGTGCAAATCTCATGCACAACTGATGTCGCCACCGATAGCTAACTCCACCCTTTCATCTACCTCTTTCACTGGTCTCCACTGAACTGTCCATGCACTGTAGTGAACTGATGTGTTCTTGAGTTGAATAATGAGTTACTAATTAATGAATTAAATAATATTTAATTCACTCCACTCATAACTACTTGATTAGCTAGTTAAACTAATCTCAACCAGTTCAACTAAATTAAACCGAACACAACTCCACTAGCTGTCTCATTAACTCCACCAAACTTCTGCCACTGAAGTCCTAACTGAAGTCAACCATGCATGATGCCATCAAACCCTAGGAATAACGTAATTCCTCTGTCAGATGCATGAGCCACTTCCAAGGCTCGAACTGAAGTGCTCCAAGAGAGTAAACTGAAGTTTATAGTCTAAATATTATTAAGGGTAAATAATATTTGACTTTCCTATTTTTAGGAGAGGCAGTCTAAAAATAGACTTCGACCTCTTCGACCTAAAAAATAGAGTCTCATCTATTTTTACCAACATGACCAATGCTCCAAGAATCTCAAACTGGAATCCCCGAACCATGCTCCATATGTCTAAAAATAGACTTTGCGCCAGAATTCGCCTGCGGGCCCACTTAGTGAAGGCGATTTCATTTCACTAAGCTCCATCATCTTGCTGCATTTTCAACACTCCCTCTCAGCAAGATATGGATTATCTGCAATCCCTATCCTGCCTCTGTGGAATTCGAACTTGCTCCTGGTGAGCGCCTTCGTCAGGATGTCGGCATCCTGATCCTTCGTGGGAACATATGAAAGCATCATGATCCTCCGCTGAACACAATCTCTGATGTGATGATACCGATGCCTGAAACACTGCTGCCTCAACTCATCCTCCTGTCTGTACCATGAACCATATCCCGATGTGCCTCTGATATAGCGCAATACATGCTTTCCCGCCTTCCAAAAGAGCTTGGTAGGCTTAACCATAGCTTGCGAAAGCTGGTTAACTGCATAGCATATATCGGGTCGTGTATTGACCAGATACATAAGCGACCCCACCAACTGTCGATAGACATTGGCATCCACTACCTCCGCTGAAGTAGCATCCTCCTTCCTCCAACCACCAGGAAGAGGAGTGTCAACAGGCTTGCAACCTTGCATGTTGAACCTCTCCAGAATCTCCCGGGCATACTTGCCCTGAGAAACAAACAGTCCTCCACTATGCTGCCAAATCTCCAATCCCAGGAAATAATGAAGGATGCCCAAGTCCTTCATCTCGAACTCTCGTGCAAGATCCTCCTTGCATGAAAGTATCAACTTCTCATCGCCCGTCAAAATCAGATCATCTACATACAGTACGATGATCAACAGCTTCCCCTCCACCACAATCTGGTACAGGTTTGGATCCACCTCACTCTTGGAGAATCCAAGCCCGGTGAAGTAGCTGTCTATGCAAGTGTACCAAGCACGAGGTGCTTGCTTCAGCCCGTACAATGCTCTCTTGAGTCGGCACACATGCGACTCACCGCTGAAGATCTCGAAACCTTCAGGCTGCTCTATGTACACCTCCTCCTCAATAACTCCATTGAGGAACGCAGTCTTCACATCCATCTGATGAATGTGCCACCCCATCTGTGCTGAGAGAGCAAGGATCGTCCGTATGGAAGAGTACCTTGCGATAGGTGCAAAAGTCTCCTCATAATCAATCCCCTCGATCTGTGAAAAGCCATGGGCGACAAATCTCGCCTTGTACTTCTCCACACTCCCGTCAGCCGCCTGCTTCACTTTGTAGATCCATCGCGAACCCACCACTGATTTCCCCACCGGTCTTGGGACAATCTCCCATGCACTGTTCCTGACGATCGAATCATATTCTTCGACCATGGCATCAACCCATGCGGGTTCCTCCACAGCTTCCTCAAAAGAGGATGGCTCTGTCACAACACATTGACTCACAAGAGCCATGTATCCAGTGTACCGATCCGGTGACTGTCTCTGTCTGCGCTGTGCCGTAGGTGGTCCTACAACCTTCTCTGCATCCCGAGCCAGTCGCTCAGCTTCTGTAGTGCGCATGCGCCCTCTGATGGTTGGCGCTGCCTGGGTGGTTTCTTTCACCTCCTGAACCTCCTCTTGTGGCTGATCCACATCCGGAAGCTCCTCCTTAGGAACTAACAGCTCCTCATCTGCATGCAAGTGTAGCTCCCTCTCAAGCGAACACTGCATGGCTTTCTCCTCCCGAAATTTTATATCCCGTCGCACAACAGTCTTGCGACTGTCTGGCACATACACCCGATAGTTGTGAGGTGTATCAGTGTACCCCACAAATATTCCAACTTCAGCAGTTGGATCCAGCTTCCTTCTTGCATCCTTCGTCACATGCATGTAGACAGGAGATCCGAAAATCCGCAAATGGGAAATATCAGGCCTCTTGCCAGAATAAGCCTCCTCTCGTGTACTCATGCCAAGAACCTTGTGAGGACAACGGTTCTGCACATACACTGCTGTATTGCATGCCTCAGCCCACAAGTGAAGGGGTAGGCCCTGATCATGCAACATCACCCGTGCAGCACCCACGATCGTTCTGTTCTTCCGCTCAGCCACCCCGTTCTGCTGTGGGTTATGGGGTGCGATGAGCTCTCTCCGAATCCCTTCTGCGCTGCAGAACTCCTTGAATTCAGCCGAGATGAATTCACCACCGTTATCACTCCTTAGAGCAATCACCTTCTTCCCCGACTCCTTCTCGACCAATGCTTTAAACTCACAGAACTTCGTGAATGTATCGCTCTTCTTCTGCATGAAGAAGATCCAGCACTTTCGAGAGAAATCATCAACAAAGATCACATAATACTCGTGCTTTGCTGTCGAAGCAACTGAGAAAGGACCACACACGTCTGTGTGAACTCTCTCAAGGATCGTCATGGCGCGACTATCCTTCTCGTGAAAGGTGTCTTTCACATACTTCCCTAAAGTACACCCCTTGCATTGATCTGACTGCGCAAGGGTGCCCTTAGGAAGCCCAGTAGAAATCTGCTGCAGAATCTTCAAAGCTCCATGGTGAAGGTGGCCCAATCTCCTGTGCCACAGTTCGCCCTCATCATCCCGGCTCACCACTTCTCCCGCCTTGCATGCCATAGCTGCGCAGCCATCTACCTGCAACTGATAAAGGTTCTTGGTTTGAACCCTTATCTTCCGGGTCTCTCCAGTAGTCTTACTGCGCAGGAAGGCTTTTCCTTCGCTGAAGACCACATCATACCCCTTATCCTCCAACATCGCCACAGAAATCAGGTTCTTCTTCAATCCAGGTACATGCATGAAATCCTTCAATACAAAGGGTTTACCAGACTCCCTCTGAAAGGATATGGTACTGATACCAGTCGCACTGTATCTACCATCATCGCCCATCTCGATGTGCACACCCAAATCTTTGTCCTCCAGATCTGAGAACAAATCCCGATCTCCCATCATATGAAATGACGCACCGCTGTCCAAGAACCACACCGATCCCAACACACTTGAAACCAAGCATGCGATCAGTGAAAATTCAAGCTTGAACTGTGAAGCCAAAGCTTCTCCATCTGTAGATCTTCCCGCTTGCTTGTTCTTCTTCTTCTTTGGACAATTGGTAGCATAATGTCCGTGATCATGGCAGTGAAAACACTTCACTTTCGCCATATCCTACTTCTTGCCCTTTGCACCAGAATGAGAGGTTTTCTTACCCTTCCCTTTCTTTGCTTTGGCCACCAAAGCGCAATTTTCTTCATCAGCTCCCTTTGATGAAGATCCATCTCGAGTAGTCCTCCTTATCTCCTCCTGCATGAGATCCGCCCAAAGGCGTTCCCATCCCGGCAGCTTCTCCCGACCATTGACACTATCTTGATATGAGTGCCAAGCCTTCGGAAGACCAAGGAGAGCCAGGTCGACCATGTCCTCTTCATCGACAATAACTCCCACACTTCCCAGTTCATCTCTGCATTGAGTGAACTTCGTGAGGTATTTGGCGATACTGTCGCCCTTCTCCATCTTGATGTTCCTGAGCTTATCTTTGAGCGCCAGCTTCCTTTGGTCACTCTTACTATGGAATAGATCCGTCAAAGCTTTCCACATTAAATATGGAGAAGCCTTTCCATGCAGGCTGGATACAATATGATCCTTGACGCCCTCCAACAAGATCCTTCGACATTTCGCCATCTTCTTTTGCCATGCTTCGACTTCAGCAGGATCAGTGGGCTTTTGGACATCCGTATCTACGAACTCCTTCAGACCATTATCTTCTAATACCGCCTCCATGCGATCCTTCCATGCAACATAATTCGAACTGCCTTCAAGAGCATATTCGAGTCGCAAACCGTTGAAAGACATTTTCAACACTGGCACCAAGAAAACAAAACTGCTGCAAAACTTCGAATTCCACCTCAAAGCTCAACCGCTCTAGATCGTGAGAACAAATTATTTCTAGCACAGAGATCGACTACAAGGGGCGTTTACCAGACCTTTCACTTTCCGAAGAAAGATGAATCCGGAGGCTACCTGGCCCGCATGCAGACTCTGTCTACCGAAATAAGTTTGTAATCACAGTGATGATCAATCTGAACTTCAATAGCTCCGATACCATGTAGAAATTTGCTGAATAATGATTAATTATCCACCGAGACTATCCTGATCACATACAATTCGAATTTATATGCAACACATAATCTCTTCCACTCAGATCAACTCAGATCATCACACATGCGGAAATAAAACAAGCGATAACACATCAAATCATCATACACATTAACACAGTATGTATGGGGAAAGCTTATAGCTGAAAACCCCGCAGCTATTGTGTATATTATAATGGAGAAATCATGTAACAAACTCAATACAATACTCCTCACAAGTACTCAGTACTTTCTCATACAGTTACCCACAATCTAGCTCAGTTTTGAACAGGTTACTGGTTCAAAACTCACCGCCAATTGCCTTGCCTCTATTGCGCAATCCAGGCCTGTCTATATAGAGATCCAAGGTTCGAATCTCCTTGGCTTGACTATGCAATTGTCATGGACAAATCCTCCAAGTGTGGTGCAAATCTCATGCACAACTGATGTCGCCACTGATAGCTAACTCCACCCTTTCATCTACCTCTTTCACTGGTCTCCACTGAACTGATCATGCACTGTAGTGAACCGATGTGTTCTTGAGTTGAATAATGAGTTACTAATTAATGAATTAAATAATATTTAATTCACTCCACTCATAACTAATTGATTAGCTAGTTAAACTAATCTCAATTAGTTCAACTAAAATAAACAGAACACAACTCCACTATCTGTCTCATTAACTCCTCCAAACTTCTGCCACTGAAGTCCAACTGAAGTCAACCATGCATGATGCCATCAAACCCTAGGAATAGCGTAATTCCTCTGTCAGATGCATGAGCCACTTCCAAGGCTCGAACTGAAGTGCTCCAAGAGAGTAAACTGTAGTTTATAGTCCAAATATTATTAAGGGTAAATAATATTTGACTTCCCTATTTTAAGGAGAGGCAGTCTAAAAATAGCCTTCGACCTCTTCGACCTAAAAAATAGAGTCTCATCTATTTTTACCAACATGACCAATGCTTCAAGAATCTCAAACTGGAATCCTCGAACCATGCTCCATATGTCTAAAAATAGACATAGTCTAAAAATAGATTTTGCGCCAGAATTTGCCTGCGGGCCCACTTAGTGAAGGCGACTTCATTTCACTAAGCTCCATCATCTTGCTGCATTTTCAACAGATCTTAGGTACACCATGTGTGTTTGTGATGGCGAGTGTTTTTATGGCTTCATGTTGTTGCTTTTTGATTTGTGTCTAGTTGTGACACATCAATGATTTCATTTAATATCGCATACATAAAGTTCAATATCAGCAAGCACAACACATGTAACGAAGTAGCTGCGATGAAGGATAATTAAGCTTAACACATGCATTTGCACCACTCCGACAAATAATCAAATATTGTCAACATCAACATTCTACATCAACAAGCAAATTCACTTAGTCAAGTTAATGCATTTCAAAGCAAAGTCTACATTAGCATTCTTGCAAATCCATTTAAGAACTTGTAATCAAATTCATTGATTTAAGTGAATCATTAAAAATTCATTATTAATGAATTTTTAAGCAGACAAGTAAATTCGTTGTTTTAAAGTGAATCATTAAAATCATTATAAGCTTTCTTGGGTGCATTGTTGACAGTGTTCGACACCCTTCCTTTACGCGAAATCAAGTGAATGCACGACTTTTTAACTCTAAATCAAACAAGCAACATGTTCACATCTCCTGCAAGCGAGCGTGATTATTCATTCAAGCAATTTGCGTCAAGACAGTACAAAGTTCAAACCTTCAAGCGAGCCAGAGTGAAGTTCATTGCAGCAACCATCAAAGCAACCAAACAAGTTAAAACAATCAAGCAAGTTGAGATCGACATCAAGCGAGCATGGATATTCATTCAAGTGAGCGTGAAGTCATCAAGTAAGTCAAGTGAGCGTTCAAGCAAACGCGATCGTCATCAAGAGAGCGTGAATTCCAGAGTTTAAGCAAGAAAGTTCTACAACTCTAGCAAGTGCAATAAGCAACAAATCAAGCGAGCGTGCCATTCAAGTCCCATAGCAAGCGAGCCTGTCATGAAAGTAACAAAATCAAGCGAAACAGTTCCAAGTATGACATCTACAACAAGAGAGCCTGATTTCAAGAGCGCAAGTTAACATGGCACAATATATTCAGTTGTTAAACATTCTTCACAGTTTGATCATCTCCAGTGATGAAGACATGGTGCACATCAGCAAAGAAACTCTTGCTGATCTTTCACGGCATCTACAACAGACACATGAAACCATTGAGTTTCTTCAATTAGAGTCGCAACTTCAAAAGGATGAATTGCAAGAAAAGAGTGATACTTTCAAGTATTTGAACCATCCAGATAATAAGTCATTCATCCCAACAGCTTCAAGTGTCGAAGTTGTTCCAGTTCCAATTTCTTCCAAGCCCATCATCAAGCCATGGGAAGAAATTCAAAATAACAAGAATCGACGAGGCTTAGGATATGTCAATGATGACACCAAATTGCATATCCTAGATTATTCCAAACCAATTAAGTTCTTCAGTTCAGGATTTCTTGCACAACTCACTCAGCAAGTTCTGAGCAGAATTGCACGCAACCTGAAGTTGCAGACAAACAGAATTGCACACCACCCAAAGTTGCAGAAAAACAGAATTGCACGCAACCTGAAGTTGAAGTCCAATCGAAATGTTCACATTGTCAAAGAAACAGTCATATGGAAGATCAGTGTTTTGATCTCCATCCTTGTCACCATTGTGGAAAGCTCAATCATTCCTCAGAGAAATGTCGCAACCAACAATAATCAGCGAGATTGAAGATACATTATGAATGGATCGACCCTTGGAAATGGTCATCCACAGTCAAAAGATTGTCTCAATTCCAAAACCGAATAAAATCACACATAGTGCAGCCAAACGTGAAAAGATGATGGTACTCTCATGCAGTTGCACGAGGGAGTACACTAGTGTAAAACTCCTACACCTAAAAGGGGGAGTTCAAGAAACTTTCCAGAGAAGTGTCTCTCCTTTTAGCTGACAAAGGGGGGAAAATGTCAATGAAATTGACAGTGGTTGTCAGACTGAAAGTCTCGACAAAACCAATAAAAGCAGTCAGTGGGAATCTTCAACAACCAGTGGGCATCAAAAAATTTTCCAGTGGGCATAAATTTTTTTGCCAGTGGGCAGTCAACAACAAAGAAGCAGTGAATAGTTTTCAGCATAACAAAAGCAACAGTGAGTTGTTTTTGACATCATCAGCCAGTGGGCTTTGAACAAATTTTGTTAGTGGAAAAAGGATGATGATTTCATGCAAAGGACAGATGGATCCTTTTGCAACTTGGAACTTGATGGAGTTGTCAAACGAAATTCAGAGATGAATCAGACATACAACTAACTCATGGTCTCTTCAGATTGTAGTTTTTTCAGCATCCAACTTTGGCAGTTTTTCAGGCAATGTTTTTGAGGATCAACATGAGAACTTGGAAGATGGTTCCTCATTCTTATTTTGGATTTTTCATTGAAGGGGGGAATGTTAGCCTCTCTCACAAAACAATAATGAATCCAAAATAATAAATAAATTAATTAAATATTCCAAGTTAGGAATTTGTGCCTAACTCTTGGGTTGTTCCTCAAAGATTGGAGTTAGTTTAGCTAACTCCTATCTTGGTGGGTGTTTGGTAAGAAATTATCTCAACCAAAGGAGTCTAAGATAGCACGGACTATCTTAAGACATTGTCTCTCATCTATTTAAATTGTAACACTAAAGTCTTTTAATAAGAGAGAATGATGAGAATACCATGAGGCTGAAGCCTCTTTTCCGCCATTACTTTGTGTCTAATTTTTATGTGTGTTTTCTGTAATTTGTCTGAGTTAATTCATTTTATACAATTTATTTATTATTTTAAGGATGTGGTTGAGTAATAATTAAATAAATAATGATTTATTCAATTATTTATAAATTATTTAGTCAAATTTGACAAGGAATATTATTTAAATAAGGTTTAAATAATTAAACCTAGAAAATAATAAGATAAATAATGATTTATCTAATTAATTTTCCTATTTTGGGTTAAATATGACTAGGAATATTAATTAAACTGTTGTTTAACTAATTATTCCTTGAGGAAAATCAAACAAATGTGGATTTATTCAATATTTCCTCATAGGGTTTCCTGTTTAGACCATAAACAACTTACTAAATGTGGTTTACTAAGTTATTTTTCATAGTGAAAGCAATTTTACTTAGGGTAAATTTGGTCTTACATGGTGTACTTTGGTCCATCTAATTGTAACAGGTTATATGACCAAAAAATTGTGTAACAGCATGCTCCAAAGATGAGTTTGTTGTTCTACCCAATCTTTGTTCATGCGCCATCAATGATGCATGAAGCTCATCAACTGTAAACTTTGAGAGATCCTTTGTCTCTTCAATGGTTGTGACTATCACATCAAACTTTGAGGGTAAGCTTCTCAACACTTTCTCCACTATTCTTATTTCTTCTACTGTCTCTCCATGTGATCTCATTTGGGTAACTAACCCAATCAACAAAGTGAAGAATGAGTCTATTGTATTAGAATCTTTCATGCAAATGACATAAAAATCCCTTCTCATTAATTGAAGCTTTGTTGTCTTTACCTTCTCCATACCTTGGTAGGTTTTCTGGAGGGTATCCCATGCATCCTTGGACCTCTTTGCTGCTGCAATCCTTGGAAATACACTTTCATGCACTTCTTGATAGAGATAGAAGAGGGCTTTTGAGTCCTTCTTCCTATTACTCTTCAACAAATTTTTCTCTGCCTGTGTTAAGGCATTAAAAGAATTTTCATCTGCTGGTTTTTATAAACCATCTTCAACTAGCTCCCATAAATCTTGAGAGGCAAACAGGGCTCTCATTGTGATTGTCCAATAGTCATAGTTCTTCCCATTGAACTGTGGGAGTTGAGTATTTCCCATACTCGTGCTTGTGTTGGCTCCTGCCATGGCTAACTTTCTAAAATATGCTTTTAAAAACTTGACTGTGTTTTTAAATAAACCTTCTCACTGATTTGCTGAAACCTTCACTCTGCTGGAGAACTGCTTCAACAAAATCCTTCTTCTTCCTTTAGCTTCTTTGGAAAATTTCAAAGATCCTGGACTAACTCCGATACCATGTTTGAATTTCTGAGTATTCCAAACACATAGAGGAATAAAAAAATTCCTCAACTCAACATAGAGATTAAAAATGGACAGAGATGCATAAAAATTCTATTTCATTAAGCATAGGAAATCTATTACAAAATAAAGTTTTCTTCCTCAGAACTTCAGTTCTGGATTTACACAAAAATTGCACTTCTTGACTGCTGAAAACACAGTGCCTTCTTTTCAATTCTGTTCTCTGTCTCTCACACTCACATAGTCAAAAATGCACACACAGTGCTCTCTAAAAACTATGCTCTCTGTCTTTTTTTTTTAATACAGAGTCATACTCTGTTTTTCCACACACTGTTCTTTAAAAAAAATACATAGCGGCTTTTCCTTTTGCCTTCGGGCCATTTTTTTCAAGACTACATTACACATGGTCCACTAATTTTTGTTTATTACAATGTGTATATATATATATATATATATATATATATATATATATATATATATATATATATATAAAACATACATTTATAATCTATCTAAAGTCTTTAAAAAAAAAACTTTGTTGTGGCATTAAATAAAAAACTTATTCCAAGGTTCTAAAACCTTTATCCATTGCCCCGCATAACGAAAATACATAAAACATTATTATAAATTTTAAAACTTTAATACATCACCTTTTCGCGGAATTGAAAACCCTTTATGCAAAATGGTTCAATCACTTATCGCATCCATTTTGCTCCAGGCTGACTGGACTCCAAAACCATGTGATCGCCCTCCTATTGGCTGGAGGTGGACCTCGCGCAGACTTCAAACAAACTTCAAGCGTATTTCATAATTCCTCATCGCATCCTTTCTGGGGATGTCCACGTCAGCTCCATTCTATGCGATAGCCTTGTGATTGGTTGAAGGTAATGGTGATGTGGTGTGTTAAAACGAGATCAAATGGCGTAGTAATTTCAAACGGTGGTAGGTGGTGTTTAATGGCAGTGGGTGTGCTGGTTTAAAAACAGGGATGGCATGGTTTTAAGAGCGGTTCTTCAATGAAGAACACAGGTTACGGCCTTAGACAAAATTTTGGTTTTGTAGGCTCATTTAAACCAAAAACTCATTTCACGGTTGTGTGCAAATCAAACCAAAAAAAAATATGCTGTCGCTGCGTTCTTCTGTCCTTTCTCTATCTGTTTGCAGTTGAAATTAATACTTTCAACACTATCATATGGAAATTCATTTTATTTGATATGAAATGACATGTGTCGACTTCACTAGGTGTCATGATAATTTAAGGTAACTGCTTGTTGGCCTCGAAAACCCTTATGTTAGTTTTTTTGTTTGTTTATTTTTGTGACTTCTTTTGCTCAGTGTAATTTTACCTAAATTCTACTAGGTTTTCCAGATAATGGCAGTTCTGGTGTCTATTCTCCCCTTCAACTGTCACTTTTGTAGGGGTTTAAGTGTAATTAAAGCAGTTTCCTCTTTTAATTCCTTATTTATTTTCCAGGTAATTTTCCGTCCTGCCTAACTAATTTCCATGATGGTGCTCAGACAAATCTAGATTTGTTATCCACCATTTTGTGCCATAATAGCTACGAATGAATTCACATGTATTGTGTAAATAATTTCTTCATTTTTTTTATGGTGGTGTAAGATGAACATGTAATATTTATAACCTAGTAGGAGTTCCTATTTCCATTCAGTATCATGATCCCTTCAACAAGGTGGCGTTAATCCCATTCCAGGTAAGAAATTCCTTTTGTAGTGTATGATATTGTCGATCCCTTTACCTTTAAATTGTCTGTTCTTGCTCAGAATCCTTGGTTGTTTTTACAGGTATGAGGATTTTATTTTATTTTTTTGAGTTTATAAGCTTGGTGTGATCAAGGATTAAAAATTATGTTTTCCATCCCAGTTTTAGAGTATTTTCTTTCTAGATGCAGATTCCAGGTTGATGCACTATTTTTGTTCTCCATATTTCCAAGAATGAAATCATTTAGCATCAATCATGTTTTTTTTTTCAAGAAGTCAGCATTAATGGATTGGAGGGACATGGAATGTGTTAGGATCCTATAATAATAGGGTTCATAAATTTTGAATTGAATTTCATAGTCTTGTAAATATGTACATACCTTAATTTCTGCAAGTTGTTTTCCCATATTTTGAAAAAATGAAAAATAATAGAAAACCAAAAAGAGGGTAAAAAGTACTAAAGAAAGATCAAAGGACTTAGAAAAATATAGACCCCAAAAGAAAAAAGAGATAAAATAAGACTTGAAAGTGAGCAAGTCCAAATGCCACTACTTTATTTTTACTGCAAGGATAATGATTATGTGCAGAGTGTCAATAAATGCCATAATCCATGATCAGTTAAACAGTTTAATCTTAACTCTTCATGCTTTCAATTTCATGTTTTAGATAGAGAATAAAGATTTTTCAAACAGTTTAAACTTGACGAATCAATAGATAGGTAGAGAATAATGAGGAGCTCAACAGTTTAATCTGAGCCCTTGGATGAAATAAGGTAGACTTATATAGTTTTATGCTTTGAAATAAAAATGCTTTAGGGTTGCAAGCCTAAATGCACCTATAAAAATGAAGAACAAAAGTTAGAAATAAAGATGGGTAGGTAGAAAGCAGTTGAGAAATCATGTAATAAAGCATCGTCAGGAAAAAATTACTAATTTCCCCTTCCCTGCAAATATTCAATATTCTAAACTATCAGTAAAAAAGGCTCAGAGAATTTCTCTAACTTTTGTTGGGACCGGACCCAAGGCTCGATGATTGGTTAGTTAAGAACATTGAATTCCCTCATTAGACCCACATTCATCAGCATTTACCCTTCATTCATAAATCATGATCCCTTTTTCCTTAAGTAAAAACCCATTTTACTTAGTAAAATCTAAACCCTTAGTAACTAATTTAATTTTCCTTTCAAAAACACTCAAAACCCATGAAATACATTTTATCCTAAGTCTAAATGTAAAAAAATACAACAAAGACAAGATATGCTTATTTTCAGTTTACTTAGAGTTAAAATATGTACCTTTTTATACACTATCCCCCACACTTCACCTTTATTTCATATTAACTTCTAAATATATATTAATTCCTTAAAATTACACATTCCCATATAGTATTAAATCCCTTTTATTTTAAATAACCCATAACCCTTTATTTTACGTTTTAACCAATGTTATAATATTCCATGTGAAAAATATAAATCCCGCCCCTATTCCATTGGTTCAACATATCTATAAGAACTTATCCCGCCCCCTATAGTTTAAAACAATTGTCAAAGGTTAAAAACTATATAAATATTAAACTCACACCCATATGTATGATTTAAACATTGTTAAAGGTTAAATTAATACATAAACCTTACCCCGCTGCATTATCATTTAAACCCAAGGTTTGAACGTATTAAGCGCTTATTTCTAAAGTTTAAACCTCCCCATCATGTTAATATACCCCGGCCCCACTATCAAATTCTGACGCAACTTCCCAACCAATATGGGTCATTCGCATTCAAACCCTAGATCTGACGGCGGAAGCACGATATCGCATAGAAAAGTTGCGCAATCACCCACATGAAAAATCTACGTGAAATGGGCGGTTTCATGGTTTCCTCTCTCCTCCATGTGCCCATTTCTCATTGGATCGTGTGGGTTTGCCCCAAAACCATTTACCATTGAAAACACATGTGGTAACCGCTTACTGTTTCAACCCTTTGAGCCCGAAAACCTCCCATCTTCATGATGTGTTCACCATTAAATGCCATTGGCCGATTAACCCTAATACACATAAAAACATTGGAAATGCATCCATTTATTATCTTTCTACGTGTAAACCAGGCACAAGCCTCCTCGATTGTAAAAAGAGAGTGTTTTCGCCATTTTATGCCCAAAAACATGCAAAATCTACCCTGTGACCATTGGAGACTGCCGAGGAACTTTACATTTCTCCAAAAACTCTACAGAAGCTATTGTTTCATTCAAAAAAACCTCAGAAACTGTTCCGTAGCCCAATACCTGCATATAACAGGTATTTCTCTGAAATTTGAGCCTGCAATCAATTTTAAAGGCCTTTAAAAGAACAAAAACACATTCAGAGCTTAAAAACTAATTAAAAAACCTGTCAAAAAGCCCAAAAAACAGGCCAAACCCTGTCAATTTTTTTCTAGAAACCCTGTTTTACTGCTGCGCACAATTTTGAGAGAAAATTGTGAGTTTGTATAGTTTGATGAACTATTTTAAGCTTTGAATTAAGCCAGAAAACCTCTGAAGGTATCTTAAGCCTCTTTTCCTAAATTCAGCAGACTTTTTAGCCCAACTTCTCATTAAAAGACTCAAGAAACCCTTACTCTTATTTTAAACTAGTCAAAAGCCTGTAAACCTCTTTCACAGACCTAATTGAAAAGAAATCCCAAAGAAAAGACTATACTTTTCCTGTTTTATCCAAGAAGCCTCTGCTAAAAATAAAATTACTTCTACAAATTGTCTAAACTTGTAGAAGTAGCTAAAAATGCCTAAAAAGTAGAGTTCTAGCAAACCCGAAGCTTCCAAATTGCCTAAACCAACCCTTGCCATGAATTATTAGATTTCTATTGTTGTCAATCCTTTACAACCTCCAGTCATAGACATTGAACACATTCCATTGGTTGATGTCGATTATAAGATAGCAGATCCCATTGTTGAATTTAACCTGCTAGATATTCCTAATTGGTGCTTTGAAAAGTCCTTAGATAATGAAGAAGAAATCCATATTTGGGAATCCCACTTGCCCAAATATGTTGTCCCATTAACTCACCCATGCTAGGAAGTCATTAGATTATGTCAACAACATTATGTGCCTGAGCAAAGAGCCATTGTAAATGCCAATAAAGAAGTGCTTTTCACCATTACTGCTGAATCAATTAACCAGATGTTACAACTTCAGCCTAACCCCCAAGCAGTCCCTTTATCCATAGAGGCCCTTACCAAGCTGTATATTGGCCTATATTTTCCAAGGAGATTCATGATTTTTTAGACATTTATGCCCTCACATGTAGAAATTCCTAAACTTAATCCCTCATATTCTACTTCTAAATTACCAGAAGGTTCAAGACATGTGATTTCCATGCTTTCCTTCATCCTTGGATATTTTGCTGATGAACACACTAATGAATCCATCTTGGGGTTCTTATCCATTTTTACCCCAAGGTAACCCTCATCAGTAATCTTTGGTTATGCTGGTTTCATTGCAAATAATATTCATTATCAATTGATCAATTTTCCAATTGAAGGAGTATTCAGATATACTTCCTTCCTTTTCCATATGTTTCTATACTTTCAATCAGATAATTTTCCAGTTACTCTCCAAAAGTTTGACATAGAGGGAAATCCTCTTTCTGTCATTTTCTGGAAATCTTTGCTCAGGAAAGAATGTATAGATTTCACTTATGCAGAATTTTCAAAGTTATTCTTACATCTAGTGATCACAATGTTAACAAAAACAAAGCAGCCAAGGATAAATGAAGAAATGAAAAATATATTGCAGTTGTCAGAGCAGAATAAGGTTGGTGATTGGTATTTATATGAAAAATATATTGAAATCAGAGTATTTGGGTCAAAATTGTTACCTTACAAGTTACCCAAGCATGTTTCAAGGAGGATCTTTGCCTTGGAGTATATCAGGCAGATCCTAAATTCTGATTCTATAAATTTCATGGCAACAAAGAAGAAAACTCAATTCAAATTAAAGAATCAGATAGGGCCATTCATCTGCAATCATAGGGATGCAGAAAAAGAGGCAGCTAAGCAACTATTGGAATAAAATTTGAAGAAAGTTTTCCTTGGAATTATAATCCAAAGGGAATCCTAAGTAAACTAAGGGTTAAATGCAAGTTAACCCCTTTCATTCATGAAGCAAAACCAGAGAGAAAAATTTGCAAATCATATTGAGTGGACTGAAAATGCATTAGTAGATGAAGTCAATACAAGTAATACTAGTCACACTTTGCAGACTGCAAATCAACCAGAAAATTCCACTAAGAGAATAAGGGAAGAAGAAGCCTATGTTCCAGAAACTACAACTGAAACTAAATTCAACATAATATATAATGAAAGGCCTAAATTAAGTTTAGTTGGTAAAGAAAAGATAACAATTGATGTGGAAGAAACAGAGCTTATAGATACCAACACTGATTTGCCAGAAACAGATGTTGCCACTGTGATCATCAATGAGCCAGCCACTAAGAATCATGATGAAGAACAAGTAAAAAATGAAGATGCATAGTTGATAGAAAGACAACAAAGCATGGAAGCCTCTTCCTCACAGGCAACTGAGGAGAAAGATTTAGATATCAAAGAAAAATTTAAACAGATCAAACTGAAGAATGAAGAGATAAAAAACAATATTTATTCTCAATATCTCAAACAAACACCAAGTGTGCAAAACATACTTCTGTCTTTATTTTATTATTCAAATCAAAAGCTAATTATGTCAGTGTTGCATCCCACACCCAAATCCCTAAAGACAGTGGCATATTATAAGAAAGTTGATTTGGAAGTCCAGACAGATAAGATCCATGCTGTTGATCAAATTGAGTTCCATAGACAGAGCTCAGAAATCCTATACTCTACTGTCACAACTAAAGCCATGAGTGCTCAAAAGCTCCAGAACACCATTTCCAACATGCAAGATCAGATGAAAATGGACAAAGCCTCATTATATGCTAAGGATCTCAGAATTAAATCCTTAGAAGAATTGGTAATTAAAGTGGGATATGACCCTGCAAATATCAATGAAATAGAGTTATTGTTGAAGAATAAGAATGAAGACATTGTGACCTTGAGGAAACAGCTTAAAATTCCTCCAAGTGAACATCCCTAGGCTAAATAAATCATACAGGAATAGAATGACAAAGATGACATGATGAACATCATCTTTCAGCTTACAGGACAGATTAAGGAGATGGAGATTCAGATGGAAAAACTTGTCCATGAAAAGGAAACAGTGAAAATACCAGAGCCACCTACAGTTATCCCCATGGTTAATACTTATGTGCCTTCAACTCTAGCTGAAGAGTTGGCACCAAAAGTTCCATTGGCTACTGTAGTGCCAGTGACTTCATCCACCACATTAGCTGCTGAGTCATCCACAACAATAGTTCATCCTATGTATGAGGCCAAAAAATTAGTGAAAGCTATGGAAGAGATGTCTCTAAAGACAAGTGAGATTAACAGGTTAAAAAATATGGTAGAAAATCTTTGTAATTCAACAAATTGGCTCAAATAAATGCAAAAACACATGAGCAAAATGCCATCAGACTTAATGAAGAAATGAAGAAACTGCAAAAGGAGTTAACCTTAAAGGAGCAAATATCATACATAAAAAACTACCTTTGGAACAATGTCATTGAAGCCATCCATGATGTGTGCCCTTCAATTCGGGTAATTTTTGAACAAAGAGAGTTATTACTAGAAGCCCAAGCAGAAATTCAAAAGACTCAAAGTGAGCTGGCTGACAAACTAGAGCAAGCTTTAAGGCTGATCACATTCCTTAACAGCAAAAATAGACAAGAGTTAGAAGAAATCAAGATTACAAACATGACTGAAACTATCCTAGAAATTAGGAAAGTTATTACAAAGAAGAATCTAATGAAGCAATTGGAAAAAAAGTGTGAAAATATGAATACTGCCATAACCAGGTTCATGGTCAAGTTCACAAATTTGAGGAAAAAGGGACTACCTGAAATTATGGTTATTAATGATAAACTGATGCCTCAGAATGACTATGATAAAAATATTAGATAATTTGAAAAGGAACAGGTAAATAAACCAAAAGGACAAGGCATTCCAACAGGAAAGGTCTTACTCAATTTTTTTGAAGATTTATTCTATTTACATCATGAGATCAAACACTTGTTTGTCATCAAGCCAACCTTTGCTAGATACACTAAAGCTGATGAAAACTTCAGGAAATTAAAAAAGATACAAATTCCTAAAAATGAGGATTGGTAGTCACTCATAGTTTTATTATGAAGGATAAAAGACAGACAGATGAAAGGAGGAAAAAACTGTTTGTTGATTTACCATCAAAACAGATTTTTACAGCAGTAAACAATTTTGACTATAGTTAAAGAGTATCCGAGTTTAGAGAATATCAGTGAATAAAGAGAATCAGAGAAAGAGTATCAGACAAGCCAGATCAGATTCCAAAACAATTTAAAATATCTAAAGCCAACAAGGATGAACACCAAGGTAGCCAGCTGCATCTTATCTTCAAAACAGTTTCTATTTCTTTTGAATAGATAGGACAACTTGCTGGTTTATTAAGCAGCTCTCTTTATTATTGTTGTAAAGATATTTTATTTCCCTTAGATAATTCCTAGAAGCATTCTAGGATATTCTGTAAAGAACTATGTATAAATACTTCATCTTTAGAAGTATTTTGGGTGGAATAAATTGTTGTAGATTGTTATAGTCATTTTTTTTGGACTTGAAAGATTTTATGTGTCAAGTTTCGAGTAGCAGGTTGGATCAAACCAATTGGCATCATAATTCAGGATTCCTGTGATGAGCTATTTGGAGTGAAGTATTTCCTTATTTTTCATTGTTATCTTTCTTTTTTACATGCATCCATCTATGTTTGTTCTAAATTTGAATGAATAACTGGGAGTATTACTACAAGATTTGTTAAGAGCACCCTGTTTTTAACTAGTTATCATTTCTATGTTTTCCTCTAATTTCTAGTTTAGGGAACCCTTAATTGCTCCCTCTCTCGTTTGACCTTTTCCTACTACTTCCTTTTTCTGGATAAAGGATTCTTAATTGCCCTTTATCCCGATCATATTAGCTCATAAGAACAACTTTCCAAGATCTTCAAGGGTTATCTATCTTTCCCTGAAAACATTTGACCTTTTGGCCTTGATCCCAATTCTGTTTTCTTGATTTTGACTCCTAGCCCAATGGATAAATAGATCTCCCACTATCTATCCCTTCAAGTGATTTTTTCCCATCAAATCAATCAAAACCAAACCAAAGCTGCACAATCATAACTAGCCTAATATTTTAAAAATCAAACAAAGTTAAAACTTAAAGGGAGAGCCCTCTCTGAACCCTAGGAAGGCTAGATCCTAGAGTTTGAAGTTGGTTTGCGTTTACCTCTAGTGTTCTTTGACTAAAAACCAAAAATCTCACAACTTTAGAATTAATAGAGTGATAACATTACTGGCGACCATACTGTGGACTAACCAATCCTCAGTCATAAAACTAGTCTTAAAGCAAATATTTTTATTCATCCTTTTACTTTAAGATTGCTTTTATAAGTTGTGGGTATTAAAAACTGTAATTCAGGCTTCTAGGAAAATTTACTATATTAGGTCTAACCCAGATCCTAAACCTACTGTTATAGTAGACAACCTAGACCGAATCGGCAAAAAGAAAAAACAGTTAGAAAATTTAGAAGCTGAAGTGTCATTAATAAGAGTCAATTCATTACCAAAAGAGTTAGTAAGTTTGCAAGATATATATTTTGATCTGAAATTTGAAAATTCTTTGTTTAGAAGTCAATCTGAAAGTGATCTTTATACTGCTTTTTTAGACCCTGTTTTTATTTCATTCTTGGAAGAAAAACAGAAAAATATTACAGTAGAATCTAAATCAAAGAAAGTTGAATATCAGACTAAATTTGAAGAAATTAATACTGCTATTCTCAAAGATATTGATGAAGATATTGAATTAGATCAATTATTAGCATATACCACTAAGCCTTTAGTTTTACATTTATATACCACCATAATACCAGTTGTAGATTCATCTCTATATGCTGCTACATCATATATAGCTTCCAATACCAATACATCTATAGATCCATTTATCCCTAGACTACCTTTACAACCTAGAGTACTATTTCCACCATCCACTTCATCCACTATATCCACTATCTCACCTTTTGATTTTCCAAACAAATCATCCTCATTCCCTAGTAGTTCCACATATATCCCAGTTTCATTCCCTAGCACCTCAACTACAGCTTTTAGTTCATCAGCTACCACTTTCAGTTCAGCCCCAAACACTTCTATTTCACCTCCTAGTCAAGCTAAACTTCAAGCTATGGCTGCTAGGTATGCTCCCCTTGTCTTACCAGTAAAACTTCATGACATGCCTCAAGAATATCAAAGTAAAATACCATAGTTTGATGCCACTACTCATTATACAGCTTAGCAACACATTAGTAGAATGAAAAATTTCTTTGAACTTCATGAGATTGATGATTCAGATGTTCAAATGAGGTTATTTGCCCAAACATTAACAGGAGAAGTTAAGAAGTGGTTTAAAGGTCTTGCTCTTGGTAGTGTAATTGATTTAGCTATATTTCATAGACTATTTTTAAATAAATGGGAAAAGAAAAAGAATCGACTCCAGATATTGTCGGAATTTGATGCCATGAGAAGAGCTCCAAATGAGTCAGTCCAAGACTACTGCATTAGGTATAACAATGTTTACAATTCCATCCCCACAAATATTAAACCCACTCCTGATTATGTCCTACTCAAATTCCCTGATGGATTTGACACAGACATGGCTTATCAGTTGAGGGAAAGAAATGCAGAAACCTTAGAAACAATGCAAACACAAGCTGTTAGTGTAGAATTAAATATTCTAGCTAGAAAAGCAAGATTGAGAAATGAGAGAAGAGTGACCATTAAATAAGAGGCCTCAAGTTCAGACACAAAAATTGACATGTTAGCTAAAACTTTAGAGAGGATGATGGATAGACTAGATAATATAGAAAGAAACCTCAATGGGATAATCAACAACAAATCAGAAATCCCAATTTTAGGAAAAACACAAATTCAGGAAAAGAAAAAGAAACAACCCCAGACCAAACAATAAGGCCCCCCTTCCAAGAGAACTATGCTGAAATTTCTCAGAATAATGATGACGATGAGGATATAATAAATCTAATGGGAATATATGATAATAATACTATTTTTCTCACTCAGGAAGATCAGGAATTATTTGAACTCCAACAACTCAAATTAGATTCATGCGAATCCTTTGATTATAAACAAGGTTATGATTATGCTATAAATGAAATACACAGTCAATATAACATTAGAAATAAGAAAAACAATGAGTCTTCTACCAAGAAAATTTCCCAAACACAGAATACGAAAATGGTAGAAGCTCCAAAAACGAAAGTTCTGCAAATTCTCCCAAGAGAAAATAAGCAAAACTCCAGCTCTTCCCAAAAAATTTCTAGTCCTAAAAATGCACCAAGCCCTAAAATTATTGATATTACCGATGAAGTTGCCCAAGCTACAAAATATTCACGGTAATCTGCTGCAAAAGCTTCTAATTCTGTTAAAACAAAAAATTTAGATCTTAAAATACCCTCTGCTGATCGTAAATCAGTGAATCCAAAAACTGCTACTTCAAAAACACCTGCTGATAATTCTAAGTCTGAAAGGACATCTACTGCTTCACAAACAATCCTTGAAAAGAAAAATAGGAGCAGTAAAACACAAGAAACTCAAACAAAGAATGTCAAACCAATTGAAAATGAAAACATAACTGTAGAAAAACAAGATAAACCAAGCCAAACTACAGTTACCAAAGAAGAATTAATTCAAATCAGTAAATCTCAAACTTCATTTAATATACAAACTGAAATTGCAAAGTTAAAAATACCAATTCCTTTGACAGAATTGGTAAAACAGGACTTGTATAAATCAACTATTATTGAGACATTAAACTTAAATGATGGAGAAGATTCCATAATCTTAAATGATGATCAACCAGAGTTGATTTTTGGCCCAGATGTGAATGGAAAACATGTAGATGGAGCAGTTCCTCCATTTTAAATTAGTCTTACCATTCATGATCAAATTTTACACAATACAATGCTAGATTAAGGAGCTTCTCATAATTTGATGCCTAAAGCCATAATGGAAACTCTGAATTTAGAAATCACAAGGCCCTACAAAGATTTGTTTTCATTTGAATCAAGTAAAGTTAAATGCTTAGGTTTAATCAAAGATTTGTGTGTAACACTAGTTCAACATCCTGGTAAGAGTATATTAATGGATATTGTAGTAGCTGATATCCCACCTAAATATGGAATATTACTATCTCACTCATGGGGAGAAAAGTTACAGGGATCTCTACAATTGGACATGTCTTATGCTACTATATCAATTTTTGGTCAGCCTAAGAAGTTATATAGGGAAATATTGATGAAGTACATGGTCAGTAGTGCTGAAAGATCTATAAATTACATAATTTACTCTACACCAACCGACCTTGATTCTTTCATCTTATGTAACTTTGAAGCTAATGAAATCCAAACTGAACTAATAGAGAAAAAGAAAACACCAAACAATGATAATATCTTTCATGAATCATTATGGCATTTAGACTTTGATGGTTCAGTAAATAAGTTAGGAGTAGGAGCAAGATTTTGGATAACCAACATGGAAGCTAATCACTCAGAATGCCATGCTTTCAGACCAATTTCAAATGTACCAATAATATGGCTTAGTATGAAGCCCTCATTTTAGGACTCCAAATTATTAGGAACCCAGGAGGTAAAACAATATTAATCATAGGAGATTCAGAGTTGATCATAAAATAAATAAATGGAGTATAGTCTGTTTACAATCCTAGATTAAGCCGATACAGAGACACTGTGCTAGATTTAACTGATGATTTATTGGAATGTAAATTTGCTGCTATACCTAGAAAACAAAATATACAGGCTCACTGTCTAGCAACTTTTGCTAGTACATGAAATTTACCATTCCAACCTAATCACAGATATACTGCTGAAGTCAAGCATAGACCAATAATTCCAGACAACCTCAAATATTGGCAAATTTTTTCTCAAGATGAACATATTTACAAATTTATGAACAATGAAGGTGAATTTCAGAACTGTAATATAGACACAGATTGTACTATAAATCAAGATTTAGATTGTGAAATCGATTTGAATAGCTTAGATGTAAATAAAGTAAAGTTTGCTAAACCAACTAGATTTATTCAATCAGATATAGATAACTTAGAAAAAGTAGAGATTGAAGAAATTATTGATGATGAATCTGACATATTAAATCTTATGGATAATTTCTTACCCAAAGGTTTAACCCCTTTAGAAGATCTTTTTGACTTAAACGATGTAGCAAGAAAACCCAAAATGGAGCCAGTTAGATCTGATATATAAGAATGCAATATTGGTACAGAGTTAAAACCCAAAATAATCAAACTTTCCAAAATCTTACCTCAACAAGAAAAGGATAAATATATTTCTCTTTTAAAGGAATATCAAGATGTTTTTGCTTGGAGTTATGAGGATCTCAAATCCTATGATACCAACATAATTCAACATAAAATTTCGATAAAAGGAGATCAAAAGCCCTTTAAACAAAAGTTGAGAAGAATTAACCCTGTTTTATTACCTTTGATAGAAAAAGAAGTGAAAAGAATGTATGATGCATAGATAATTGCACCAATCAGATATTGTGATTGGGTTTCCAACCTAGTTCCAACAAGAAAGAAAACAAGAGAGATTAGATTATGTGTTGACTTTAGGAATCTAAACAAAGTGTCCTTAAAAGATAATTACCCTTTACCTAACATGGATCACATATTACTGTTACACAGTAATTTGTCACCGTCCCTACCATTCCCCGTCCCGCACAATGGAGGACCCATTTTGTGACCTGTGAACATTGTCATGCCTTGAAAAAATCATCAATGCATTCCTCTAAGCATGAGCTTCATTTGCCCTTGAGACATCTCCTTGCAAAAATCATGAAAAACATCCCTTTTTGCATTGGCGCGGGCAGACAGTTCAGTACTCGCGCCAATGGGGAAAATCCTGCAAAGAGGTCGCGCCAACTGGCGCTCTGTCACAGAGCAGTAGTCGCGCCACCCAATTTAAGGACTGTTTTTTAAATAAAGATGGCGGAAGTTGAGTTCCAACAAACTCATAAACCATTGCCTATCTTGAGTTGGGAGGTTTGGCTGCGGGAGTTCTATGGAAGGGAAGTGGTTTTGCCACCTCCCATGGAACCTTCCTTGTTGATAGGGCTAATCCCATAATAATAGGGATCCCAACTCCCTCCTTCCCCATCTATAAAAGCCTGCTCAAATCCATGGCAAGCTAGTCTTGAAGTGCCTAAGCTTTGAATCTCCATATTCCCAAGAGCCTTTGTGCTGTAAAGAGCCCTCTTTTTCCCTTAAGGCCGACTCAAGTAAGGAGACCATCGTCGAGAGACTCCGGGGAGGTTTGCCCTTTCCCCGGCGAGCTTTGCAAGACGTGGACGACTGGAGACCCGTACGAAGGAGACCACGACGTCAGAACTTGGTTGTAATCTCTCTTCGTTTGTTATCTAATAGATGATTACGATTATGGTTCCACTCTGTTTTCCATCATGTCAATATGAGTAATATCCTTTCTGACTGATATTTAGTTACGTATGCCGGATTTTATACTTGTATCTGTTTGTTTCTTGCATGTGCAGGTGTTCATCCGCGGAGATCGTGGAGGGATCGTGATCTGCCGAGGCTGAGGAACGGGGACGCTCTCTTCTTCAGATCATAGCATTGGATTCCAGGTAGGCTTCCATCTTAGTCTTTTCATTCGTAACTAGGAACTTGCGTCGTAACATTGTTTGATTGTTGCTAGAACCCTGCTGGGCTAGTAGGGATCGCCTCTGTTCGCAGAGGGGATTTACCCCCTCAACAATTTGGCGACTCCGCTGGGGATCGTCTAGTTTTAATTGTCTCGTTTTGATTGTTTCGTGGTTTTCCTTGCTTGGTTGGCCTTCTGGGCTGGGTTATTTTGTGTTTTGGCTTTTGGTTCAGCCCCAGAGGATCAGATCTGACCTTTGCTTTTCCGAATTTTCACCTTTTAATGGTTGTCTTGATTGGCGCGGTTTTTAGCTTGACAGTCGCCCCAATTGGCGCAGGTTGCCAGTTCATCACTCGCACCATCCCCTGTCTGGCGCGGATTACAGCCAGACAGTCGCGCCATTTCCTGTAGGTGGTAGGGTTACCCTTGTTCGGAAGTTTCTTTTGGTCAGTATTTTGCTTCTAGGTTCTTTTTAGATTCTGCTTGAAGTGGTGAGTCTGGTCTTGGTTGGGAGAAATTCTTTGTTTTTTCATTTTCAGGCGTTGGCGCTTGTTGTCAGTTAGCAACCCGCGCCAATTGGCCATTGGCGCTAGTTGTCAATGTACAAGTCGCGCCAGTTGGCGCTAGTTGTCAATGTACAAGTCAGGCCAATTTCAGGATGTGTGAAATTTGAGATTTTTTTCCCTAAATCCTTCACTAGTGTGTCTTTCCCTTCCGGCCTTTCCTCTGTATGAGCATAGATTACATTGCTCATTGTTTGGAGTGTCTTCTTTCCATGATTGTTTGATGTAAAAGGGAATGAATGCCTTGTTTTGATCTCGTGCTTTGGAAGTCCTCTTTGTGTGTGACCTCATATGTTTTGTCGCCTTTTGAGGGATTTCGTGACAAAGTGTTTGAAACAACGATTGCATTCTTAGTGTTTTTTTACATCTCTTTTGCATTCATCCTTCGTTAAGAAGATTTGCGTTTATTTAGTTTTCGTCTCAAAGTGTTCTTTTTGTTAAAATGCATTAGATCACATTGCATTGAAAAGTATTTTTTGAGATTTATCATTGAACTTAGATCACATTGTTTAATGATTGAAAACTAAAAATCGCTTTGAGTGCATTCTCTTTTATTAAAAGCATGCATTAAGTAGATTCTCATTTCATCGAAAAATGCATTGAGTGCATTCTTATTATTTGAAAGGAAAAAGGAAATTGTGCATAGATTACAATTGCATAGTTTTCGGAAAAGAGGATTTTGCATAGATTACATTGCATTATTCGCATCGTTGAATGTTTGAAATTACTTTTGGATAGTGAAAGTCATCTAGTTTGGAAAAGATTTCGTTTGCAGTGTTGTTTTATGTCGCATCATTGTTTGAAGCTCTTCCCTTAACTAGATATCATTCATCGAATTGAAAGTTTTCTTTTCTCATATAGCTGCATACAGGGGATTGTCATATGACATGCAGTAGGGCCTTGAAACCAAGACATAATTGAAGATCAACCATAAAATTTACTCAATTTACCTAAGGAAGCATTGAAACATTAATGAAACATTTAGAGGTCTAGGTTAGAGACGTGTTCCGGTGTCATTAAACCTAGTAGCCGTCGTTCGCCTCTTGGCTTTAGACAGCGCTAGTATGGACTTGTGCTTCCCGTACCATCGCGTATATAAAGGGAGACCCCACTAGGTTTCTATCCTTTATCCATAGGAAGCTGAGTCTGCCACCTTATACCCATGATACACTAGACACAGCATTCAGGGAGATTGCCTGCACGTACGTTAAGTCCTTGGTTGATTTCTCTTTCATTTTGAAACCAAGGTGTATATTGCAGTTCACGGTTATTTGGTACACCCTTTGCCTAGAATTCCTGAGTAGTCATTTCGATCTTTTCTGACTCTTTAAATTTGAAAAGGTCATCAAGCACTTGTCCTTTCACGCTTGTTTCCAATCTGAAAGTGATAGAGTCACCTTTTGCCTGTTTCTTGACTCTTAAAATATGAAACGGTAGAGTTTTGTTTCAATGTTTTAAAAATTAACTGCCCACGAAATATTCCTGGTTAAGGTTAGTTTCCTTAGGGTGTTGTTCTGAAGGTCGTTTCTTATGGCAACTTCTCCGGAGTTCACCAACCAAGGAATCCCTCCCGATGGGAATCCTGGTCCTTTTCCTCCTTTTGGAAATGTTGGTGCTCCCTACATGGCAACATTGTCCCTCCCTGGGTTAACTGTTGGGTTGCCTGTTTGGTTGTTTTCAACCTCTGTGGTCTCGAATGTCTCGGCTACTGTTCAATCAGTTCCTCCGCCTGAACAACGTCATGTTGATTCTAAGGTGGACCTCTCCCCTTCTTCGCCTGTTTCTGCGTCCTCCTCTTCTACTTCGCCTGGTGAAAGTCTGGATTCAAGTAACCAGGTGGCTAAGAAGAAGAAGAAGAAGACAAAGAAGAAGAAGTCCGATAAGCGAGAGGCTAAATGTACAGCTACTGTCTCTGAGATATCTCCTCTTGATAAACCTTCCAACCCTCCACGGAAAGTCAAGTTCCCTTGCCTGTTGTGCACGGGAGACCATCTTCTTCGAGACTGCCCTGGCATCCCCAAGGTGCTCGAAGCATGGTCCGACGGCCGTCCGCCGTTGCCTTTGGCTTCCGGGAGTCAAGTTGGGGGCACGTCTTCAGTTGCTGTTGATAAGAATTCTAAGAAGCAGGGTAAGATCACCAATCCCTGTAAGTTGTGTGAAGGGCACCATGCCATTCACCTTTGTCCTTATATGGATGAAGCCAAGCGAGTGTTGGACAACTCAACTGTTTCTACACCATGCCTCCCGGCTGGTTACAAACAGCTTTCTTTGAGTCCTCCACTAGTTGATCCTACGATTGGTCAAGAATCATCCTTGGTCAATCCCGCTCACTCGGAAATTCGAATTCAGGAATCCGTTCCCGACCAACCATTGGTCGTGGGATCGGTTGAACTGGCCCCGTCTGCGGTGCACCAGGTCTTTTCCGTTGAGAGTGGACCTCACATCCCTCAGGTTCTTCTTGTTTCTTCAGATTCCTCGGACTTGGAGAAAGATTCTCTTGTCCCTATACCTCAAGAAGTTGCTCCTCCACCTCCCGTGATGGAGATCCTAGAGGATACCCCTCCCACCTTCGAGATGGAGGTCGTGGAGGATGCTCCTTCTTCTTCCGTAACACCAGGGGAAGACCATCTCGGTTCGATGGTAGCCCCTCCAAGTAGTTTGGTCGCTTCCTTTGATTGGAGTCGATTTGCAGGATACCGCCTTCCATCTTATGTGCCTTTCGAGATCACAGTACAGGCTTTTGGTCTGGTCGTACCCAGCACCATTATAGATGAAGGCGCGTCTGTTAGTATTCTATCCTCAACTACTTGGCAAGCTTTCGGTTCGCCACCGCTTGCGCCTGTTACGCAGAATCTGTTGGCATTTAACAGAAGAACGAGCCAACCGTTGGGGATCCTTCCAAGGTTACCGGTTACTTTGGGAGGTAAAACCGTCCATATGGACATGATGGTTGTTCCAGGCCCCTTGGATTTCAATCTGCTTTTGGGGCGCGATTACACCTATGCCATGGGAGCTCTTGTCTCATCCCTTTTTCGTGTGGTCTGTTTTCCGCATGAAGGACGGATCGTGACCATTGATCAGATGTCATTCTTTGGTCCTGATGTGGCAGCTGGCCCGCCATCATCCCTTCCTGGTTTTTATCCACCCGTTGTATCTGCCCCACCGCAGGTCAACTATGTGGCTACCTACAGGTCAACTATGTGGCTACCTACCCCGTGCCTGTGCTCAGTGATGATGCCGTCGTGCATCAGGTGCTGGGGGCATTGGGTCCAGACTTCCAGGATGTTTTCCTTCCATCGGGAGTGGAACTCTTGGAAGCGATGACTTCTTGTTCATTATGATGAGGTTGTTGGAGCATAGTTCGTTCTGCTTGTGTCAAGCTCCTTAAAAAATGAAACAAGTTGGTCGGAGCATGGTTCTTTTCTTGTGTCAAGCTCCTTAAAAAATGAAACAAGCTGGTCAGAGCACAGTTCGTCTTCCTATGTCAAGCTCCTTAAAAAATGAAACAAGGTTTTCGGAGCACAGTTCTTCTTCCTATGTCAAGCTCCTTAAAAAATGAAACAAGGTTGTCGGAGCAGAGTTCCTTGTCTTGTGCCAAGCTCCTTAAACCATGAAACAAGGTGTCCTGAGGATAGTTCTTTTAATGTGTCAACCTCGTTAAAATAATGAAACACGTTCCTGTTCAATTCGAGTCATTGTTTAGATCTCGTAAAATCCCAGTCGAGTCTTTCTCTTGATCTCGTAATTTGAACCTTCACTCCATTTGCCTTTCATATGGACTGAAGCTTGGGGGGCATGTACCTCGAATTGAGTCACTATGCTGGGGGGCATGCTTACTTTTTCAAGCATAGTTTGTTTCCGTTTCAAGCTTGTGTAAAAATGAAACCGGTTTCAAGCATAGTTTATCTTTGTTTCAAGCTTGTGTAAAAATGAAACCAATTTCAAGCAGAGTTTCCTGATTTCAAGCTTGTGTAAAAATGAAACCTTGCCCATTTTACCTCTTGTGATTGCCATTTTATCAGCCTGTTTTGCCAGATGAGCCTTGGTTTTCTCACTCCATCGTCACTATCTGCTTGGCCGATCATATGCCTTCACTTGGTTGTTTTACCCATTCCTGAGGAACCGCTGCGATGAGTGGTCTTGTTAGCCAGCCTCTCAACCTTTACTTGTTCTGAGCAGTTTCACCATTACCGGAACCAGTTGCTACCCTTTATACCACTCGTTCCTCCAGGAGGAGTCACCTTTCAGCTCTTTTCTGAGTCTCTAAACATGAAAAGATTTCCGAGGCCCTTGTCGTTTCGATCTCGTTAAAATGGACACGAATCGACATCCACCCAATATAAGTTTAACCCTTTTTCGGGCTGGGATGGATTGATTACGAAAAAGGAATACCCTAGCCTATCGCGACTAGGAGGTTTTCCCGGATATTGTTTTCTACCTTTTCGGATCTGGGGAACTATTTACGAAAAGGGACCTGTGGAGTTTTCTTTTCCGCCGTCTTTTCAAACTCTCTAAACATGAAAAGACGCCGAGTTCTTCCTTTGTCAGACTCGTTAAACCCTGATGACATCGGATCTAGTCGAAATGACGTTCTTCGAGTTCCTCCTTCCTAGGACTCGTTAAATGCACTAGGATGGATTCGCCCGAAGGGCGGACTTATATTGCAAGCATATGCTATCCCCTTCAAGCTTGTTATCAAAAATAATTGGGGTACTCGCCATAAATGGTGGGGGAAAAATGGAACCATCGTCGTTGTCGTCGGCAGTATGTCGCTCTTGAACATGGCACTTGTCTGCATTCGTGTCGGGTTGGGGACATCTCATCTCGTTGCTTCACTTTGCCTCCGTGGGTTTGGGTAATCTCTTTTGACCTCTCATCTGCTCACTGCCTCGTCGCCATGACCTCTGATCCGTTGATGTCAAATACTGCCAAGTCCATTGTCGTGCCGTTCATGTGTTCAAGAGAAGTTGGCCTCTGCAAATATCAACCTTCCTCTATTTCTCATATGATCCTGATTCACAACAAAACATCATGTTCCTCTGTCTCGTGTCGATGATGTGGGAATCATTATGGCCCACCTTCGATCAAGGTCACTTCCTGTCGACATCAACTCATTATCCAGGAAGTTGGTCTAGAGACTCCTTGTGGTACCTTGGAGCCTGCATGCCTCAATGGCAGGTTCGTCGCATTCAACGAGAGGTTTACATCATTGGCCTCCGATCGAGTGATTCTGCGGGTGTTCGACGTCAACTCATTTATTCGCACGCCGTAGATTGTACCTGTAGTACCTTGAGGACCATTGTCATTATTGGTGGTTTCTCTCACGTCTGTTAACAGCTTTCATCATTGGCTGGTAATCAGACGATGTTCTTGCATGTTCGACTTCAGCTCACATATTCGCATGCTTGAACTTGTACTTTGTTGGGTCGAGATGGAGCGCAAGACCCTGGATTGTGTCTGTTGTAATCCAGGCTGCGATTGTGGATTATTATCATTATGTACATGACTCACTGATTGGATGGTTGCGACCATACCCGAGTCTATTTGTTCGATCCTAGTTGGATGGCTGCGCCCATACCCTGGATCCGGATTATAGCATACTCTGTTTCGGATGGCTGCCTCCATACCACATATACATCATGTACTTGAGATATCAGTTGTATCTTTCTACGCAGGTTTTTCGACGGTGGGCCTTCAGTTGAACATGTTCTCGTAAAGCATTTCACCCCTCTCTCTCTCGGGCCTCATACTTTAGGGGGCATCTCTTACACAGTAATTTGTCACCGTCCCTACCATTCCCCGTCCCGCACAATGGAGGACCCATTTTGTGACCTGTGAACATTGTCATGCCTTGAAAACATCATCAATGCATTCCTCTAAGCATGAGCTTTAATTTCCCTTAAGACATCTCCTTGCAAAAATTATGAAAAACATCTCCTTTTGCATTGGCGCGGGCAGACAGTTCAGTACTCGCGCCAATGGGGAAATTCCTGCAAAGAGGTCGCGCCAACTGGCGCTCTGTCACAGAGCAGTAGTCGCGCCACCCAATTTAAGGACTATTTTTTAAATAAAGATGGCGGAAGTTGAGTTTCAACAAACTCAGAAACCATTGCCTATCTTGAGTTGGGAGGTTTGGCTGCGGAAGTTCTATGGAAGGGAAGTGGTTTTGCCACCTCCCATGGAACCTTCCTTGTTGATAAGGCCAATCCCACAATAATAGGGATCCCAACTCCCTCCTTCCCCATCTATAAAAGCCTGCTCAATTCCATGGCAAGCTAGTCTTGAAGTGCCTAAGCTTTGAATCTCCATATTCCCAAGAGCCTTTGTGCCGTAAAGAGCCCTCTTTTTCCCTTAAGGCCGACTCAAGTAAGGAGACTATCGTTGAGAGACTCTGGAGAGGTTTTCCCTTTCCCTGGCGAGCTTTGCGAGACGTGAACGACTGGAGACCCATCCGAAGGAGACCACGACGTCAGAACTTGGTTGTAATCTCTCTTCGTTTGTTATTTAATAGATGATTACGATTATGGTTCCACTCTGTTTTCCATCATGTCAATATGAGTAATATCCTTTCTGACTGATATTTAGTTACGTATGCCGGATTTTATGCTTGTATCTATTTGTTTCTTGCATGTGCAGGTGTTCATCCGCGGAGATCGTGGAGGGATCGTGATCTGCCGAGGCTGAGGAACGGGGACGCTCTCTTCTTCAGATCGTAGCATTGGATTCCAGGTAGGCTTCCATCTTAGTCTTTTCATTCGTAACTAGGAACTTGCGTCGTAACATTGTTTGATTGTTGCTAGACCCCTGTTGGGCTAGTAGGGATCGCCTCTGTCCGCAGAGGAGATTTACCTCCTCAAAAATTACAAAGGGTAGTTGGCTCTTCTAAGATTTCACTTTTAGATGGTTTTTCAGGATACAACCAGATTTTAGTCCAAGAAGAAGATCAAGCCAAAACAACATTTACTACTCCTTGGGGCACTTTTATGTATGTAAAAATGCCTTTGGGTCTAATGAATGCAGGGGCAACCTTTCAAAAAGCTATGGACATAGATTTTGCAAAGGAAATACATGATTTCTTAGTGATTTACTTAGATGACATTACTATATTTTCCAAATCTGATAATGAACACTTGGATCATCTGAGACAAGTTTTTATTAAATGTAGGAAATTTGGCATCTCTTTAAACCCTAAGAAAATTTTATTTGGATTAGAAGAAGGAAAGTTACTTGGACACATAATTTCTAAAGAAGGAACCAGAATAGATCCTGCTAGGATAGAATCAATTCTTAACATCAGTCCACCAAGAAACATCAAAGAGTTACAAGCCTTTCTAGGTAAGATTAATTTTTAAGAAGATTCATATCAAATTCAGCTGAGATAATTAGAGAATTAAACAACATGCTTAAAAAAGACTCAGTTCTTAAATGGACTATTGAGGCCAAAAAGTCATTTGAATCCATCAAACAGGCCTTAACTAAAACTCCAGTCCTAATAAGTCTTGACTTTAAGAAGGAATTCATAATTTCTTCATTTGCTTCAGAACACACCATTGCTGCAATTTTACTGCAGAAAAATGACTAGGGATTTGAACAACCCATAGCTTTCTTTAGTAGGACCCTTAGAGATGCCCCTTTGAAGTAAAAAATCATGGAGAAAAATGCCTTAGCTTTGGTAAAGGACATTAAAGACTTCAGAGTTTATATTCTCTATTCTCACATCATTGCCTATGTCCCAAATTCTGTAGTAAAAGAAATTCTTACTCAGGATGGTCCTGATGGAAGAAGAGGTAAGTGGATTTCCACTATTTTAGAATATGACATAGAGATAAAACCCACAAAGCTCATCAAAGGTCAAGGATTAGCCAGATTTATGGTCAAATCTAATTGTAATGCCATAGACATAAATTTTATTGCCCAAATAGATAATCAGGAAGAGATGGCGACTCCAAAGATCAGTGAAGCCTTTTCAGACTCACCTTGGTATACAGATATCATTTTTATACTACTAAACTTACAAGCTCCTCCTAGATTGTCAAGAACCAAATCCAGATTCTTAAAACTAAAGGCAGTAAGATTTTGTATTTTAGACAATGTACTTTTTTGGAGAGATCATAGTGGGATTTTATTAAATTGTTTTTTAAAGGAAGAAGCTGAAAAAATACTTGAAGAATTTCATGCAGGTGACTGTGGAGGACATCTATACTAGAAAACTAATGTAGACAAGATCCTGAGATCAAAAAGTTTGTGACTTCTTGTCACAAGTGCCAAATTTTTTAGGGTAAGAAAAAACTGTTGCCCCTGCCTTTAAAGCCTATTTCAACTGAAATTCCATTTCAACAATGGGGTTTATACTTCATTGGTGAAATTCACCCTCCATCTTCAGGCCAACATAAGTGGATTTTGACAGCCACTGACTATTTTACCAAGTGGATTGAAGCCATACCCTCTAGACAAGCCACATATACTGTCATTATCTCCTTCCTAGAAAGTAACATTCTTTCAAGATTTGGATGTCCCAAAAATATAATACTGACAATGAAGCAACATTCAAATCTAAAAAGATGATTGACTTATGCCATAAATACCATATTACCCTAGGCCACTCTATTGCATATTACCCTCAAGGTGATGGCCTACCTGAATCCTCAAATAAAAGCCTTGTAAACATCATTAAAAAGTTACTGGAAGATAACAAAAAATCTTGGAACAAGAAGTTAGTCAATGCCTTATGGGTAGATAGACTTACAACTAAGAAATATATTGGTACATCTCCTTACCAGCTTGTCTATGGAATGGATGTTGTTTTTCCATCCTCTTTAGGAGTGCCAGTGATGAAGATTATCCAAGAGTTACAGGTTGAAACAAATGACATTTAGAGAAGTATTAATCAAACTATTCACTTGTAGAAAACAAGAGAAGAAGTTTATATTAAATCCCAAGTTATCCAGGATAAAATAAAGAAATATTTTGACAAAAAGAGTAAAGAAGATGATTTTTACATTGGATACCAAGTGTTAAAGTGGGATTCCAGAAAAGAATACAAAGATAAACATGGAAAGTTTGATTTTTTGTGGAAATGACCTTATGTGATTTATGGATATAGAGGTAATAATGCTTTCTTTTTGAAAGAAATGGATGGAACAAATCTGCAAGAAGGACCAGTAAATGGCAGAATGTTAAAGCACTACTATTCATTTGAAATAACCAATAGTTAGTCTCATTTACTTTTGATCATTGTAAATATACATTAAAGATTTTTAGATTGGATTGGATGTTTTCCTAACAAAGTTGAAGTCCAGAGAGAAGGCCCTAAGCTTTGAGAGGTAAAATATCATAAATATGAGTTATTGCAAAAATCAGAAGACACTTACAGGATCATCACAGTCAAAGGTCAAAGGCTACTAGTCTTAAAGTTCTTGACATTTCACCAGAAAATGCCATACCCTTGTGGAGCCACTGTTAGGATCCTATAATAATAGGGTTCATAAATTTTGAATTGACTTTGATAGTCTTGTATATATGTACATATCTTGCTTTTTGCAAGTTGTTTTCCCATATTTTGAAAAAATGAAAAATAATAAAAAACCAAAAAGAGGGTAAAAAGTCCTAAAAGAAAGATCAAAGGACTTAGAAAAATATAGACCCCAAAAGAAAAAAGAGATAAAATAAGACCTGAAAGTGAGCAAGTCCAAATGCCACTACTTTATTTTTACTGCAAGAATAATTATTATGTGCAGAGTGTCAATAAATGTCATAATCCATGATCAGTTAAACAGTTTAATCTTAACTCTTCATGCTTTCAATTTCATGTTTTAGATAGAGAATAAAAATTTGTCAAACAATTTAAACTTGACGAATCAGTAGATAGGTAGAGAATAATGAGGAGCTCAACAGTTTAATCTGAGCCCTCGGATGAAATAAGGTAGACTTAGATAGTTTTATGCTTTGAAAGAAAAATGTTTTAGGGTTGCAAGCTTAAATGCACCTATAAAAATGAAGAAAAAATGTTAGAAATATAGATGGGTAGGTAGAAAGTAGTTGAGCAATCATGTAATAAAGCATCGTCAGGAAAAAATTACTAATTTCCCCTCCCCTGCAAATATTTAGTATTCTAAACTATCAGTAAAAAAGGCTCAGAGCATTTCTCTGACTTTTGTTGGGACCAGATCCAAGGCTTGATGACTGGTTAGTTAAAAACATTGAATTCCATCATTAGGTCCACATTCATCAGCATTTACCCTTCATTCATAAATCATGAACCCTTTTTCCTAAGTAAAAACCCATTTTACTTAGTAAAAGCTAAACCCTAAGTAACTAATTTAATTTTCCTTTAAAAAACACTCAAAACCCATGAAATGCATTTTATCCTAAGTCTAAATGTGAAAAAATACAACAAAGACAAGCTATGCTTATTTTCACTTTACTTAGAGTTAAAATATGTATTTTTTATACACTATCCCCCACTCTTCACCTTTATTTCACATTAACTTCTAACTATATATTAATTCCCTAAAGTTTCACATTCCCATATAGTATTAAATCCCTTTTATTTTAAATAACCCACAACCCTTTATTTTACGTTTTAACCAATGTTGTAATATTCCATGTGTGAAATATAAATCCCGCCCCCATCCCATTGGTTTAACATATCTATAAGAACCGCCCCCTATAGTTTAAAATAACTTTCAAAGGTTAAAAAAATATATAAATATTAAACACGCACCCATATGTATGATTTAAACCCTATTAAAGGTTTAAATTAATACATAAACCTTGCCCCATTGCACTATCATTTAAACCCAAGGTTTGAACATATTAAGCGCTTATTTCTAAGTTTGAACCTCCCCGTCATGTTAATATACCCCGGCCCCACTATCAAATTCCAATGCAAATTCCCAGGAAATCTGGGCCGTTCGCATTCGAACCCCAGATCTGAGGACGAAAGCACGATATTGCATAGAAAAGTTGCGCAATCACCCCCATGACAAATCTGCGTGAAATGGATGGTTTCGTGGTTTCCTCTCTCCTCCACATGCCCATTTCTCATTGGATCGCGTGGGTTTGCCCCAAAACCATTTACTGCTGAAAATGCACGCGATAACCGCTTACTGTTTCAACCCTTTGAGCCCGAAAACCACCCATCTTCATGATGTGATCACCATTAAATGCCATCGGCCGATTAACCCTAATCCGCATAAAAACATTGGAAATGCATCCATTTCTTATCTTTCTGTGCGTAAACCATGCACAAGCCTCCCTGACTGTAAAAAGAGTGTTTCCGACATTTTATGCCCAAAAACATGCAAAATATGCCCTGTGACCATTAGAGACCGCCGAGGAGCATTACATTGCTCCAGAAACTCTACAGAAGCTGTTGTTTCATTCAAAAAACCTCAGAAACTGTTCCGAAGCCCAATACTTGCATATAATAGGTATTTCTCTGAAATTCGAGCCTGCAATCAATTTTAAAGGCCTTTAAAAGAACGGAAACACATTCAGAGCTTAAAAACTAATTAAACAACTTGTCAAAAAGCCCAAAAAATAGGCCAAACCCTATCAAATATTTTCCAGAAACCCTGTTTTATTGCTGCACACAATTGTGAGTTTGTACAGTTTAATGAACTATTTTAAGCTCCGATTAAGCAAGAAAACCTCCGAAGGTATCATAAGCCTCTTTTCCTTAATTCAACAGAATTTTTAGCCCAACTTCTCATTAAAAGACTCAAGAAACCCTTGTTTCTTGTTTTAAACCAGTCAAAAGCCTGTAAACCTCTTTCACAGACCTAATTGAAAAGAAAGCGCAAAGAAAAGACTATACTTTTCTTGTTTTATCCAAGAAGCCTCTGCTAAAAATAAAATTACTTCTGAAAACTGTCTAAACTTGCAGAAGTAGCCAAAAAATGCCTAAAAAGCAGATCTCTAGCAAACCTAAAGCTTCCAAAATGCCTAAACCAACCCTTGTCATGAATTCTATGACTGCTATTGTTGTCAATCCTTTACAATCTCCAGTCATAGACATTGAACACATTCCATTGGCTAATGTCGATTATAAGATAGCAGATCCAATTGTTGAATTTAACTTGCTAGATATTCATAACTGGTGCTTTGAAAATTCCTTCGATAATGAAGAAGAAATCCATATTTGGGAATCCCACTTGCCCAAATATGTTGTCCCATTAACTCACCCATGCCAGGAAGTCATCAGGTTATGTCAACATCATTATGTGCCTGAGCAAAGAGCCATTGTAAATGCCAATAAAGAAGTGCTTTTCACCATTACTGCTGAATCAATTAACCAGATGTTACAGCTTCAGCCTAACCCCCAAGGAGTCCCTTTATCCATAGAGGCCATTACCAAGCTGTATATTGGCCTAGATTTTCCCAAGAGATTCATGATTTTTCAAACATTAATGCCCTCACATGTAGAAATTCCTAAACTGAATTCCCCATATTCTACTGCTAAATTACCAGAAGGTTCAAGACATGTGGTTTCCATGCTTTCCTTCATCTTTGGATATTTTACTGATGAACACACTGTTGAATCCATCTTGGGATTCTTATCCACTTTTACCCCAGGGAAACCCCCATCAGTAATCTTTGAATATGCTGGTTTCATTGTAGATAATATTCATTATCAATTGATCAATTTTCCAATTGAAGGAGTATTCAGATATACTTCCTTCCTTTTCCATATGTTTCTATAATTTCAATCAGATAATTTTCCAGTTACTCTCCAAAAGTTTGACATAGAGGGAAATCCTCTTTCTGTCATTTTCTGGACATCTTTACTCAAGAAAGAATGTACAGATTTCACTTATGTAGAATTTTCAGAGTTATTCTTACATCCAGTGATCACAATGTTAACAAAAACAGAGTAGCCAAGGATAAATGAAGAAATGAAAAAGATATTGCAATTGTCAGAGTAGAATAATGTTGGTGACTGGTATTTATATGAAAAATATACTGAAATCAGAGTATTTGGGTCAAACTTGTTACCTTACAAGTTACCCAAGCATGTTTCAATGAGGATCTTTGCCTTGGAGTATATCAGGAAGATTCTAAATTATGATTCTATAAATTTCATGGCAGCAAAGAAGAAAACTCAATTCAAATTAAAGAATTAGATAGGGCCATTCATTTGCAATCACAAGGATGCAGAAAAAGAGGCAGCTAAGCAACTATTGGAATACAAATTTGAAGAATGTTTTACTTGGAATTATGATCCACAGAGGATCCTGAGTAAACTAAGGGTTAAATGCAAGTTAATCCCTTTCATTCATGAAGCAAAACTAGAGATAGAAAAATTTTCAAATCAGATTGAGTGGACTGAAAATACATTAGTAGATGCAGTCAATACAAGTAATACTAGTCACACTTTGGAGACTGCAAATCAGCCAGAAAAGTCCACTAAGAGAATAAGGGAAGAAGGATCCTATATTGCAGAAACTACAACTAAAAATAAATTCAAGACAATATATAACAAAAGGCTTAAATTAAGTTTAGTTGGTAAAGAAAAGATAACAATTGATGTGGAAGAAACAAAGCTTATAGATACCAACACTGATTTTCCAGAAACAAATGTTTCCACTGTGATAATCATTAGAAAGAGTTGGCACCAAAAGTTCCACTGGCTACTGCAGTGCCAGTGACTTCATCGACCACATCAGCTGCTGAGTCATCCACAAAAATAGATCATTCTATAGATGAGGCTAGCAAATTAGTGAAATCTATGGAAGAGATGTCTCTAAAGACAAGTGGGATTAACAAGTTAACAAAGATGGTAGAAAATCTTGAGAATTCAAACAAATTGGCTCAGATAAATGCAAAAACACATGAGAAAAATGCCATTAGACTCAATGAAGAAATGAAAAAAATGCAAAAGGATTTAACCTTAAAGGAGAAAATAGCATACATCAAAAAATACCTTTGGAACAATGTCATTGAATCCATCCATGATGTGTGGCCTTCAATTCAAGTAATTTTTGAACAAAGAGAGTTATTACTAGCAGCCCAAGCAGAAATTCAAAAGACTCAAATTGAGCTGATTGACAAACCAGAGCAAGATTTAAGGCTGATCACATTCCTTAACAGCAAAAATAGACAAGAGTTAGAAGAAATCAAGATTACATACATGATTGAAACTATCCTAGAAATTAGGAAAGTTACTATAAAGAAGAATCTAATGAAGCAACTGGAATAAAAGTGTGAAAATATGAATACTTCCATAACCAGGTTCATGGTCAAGTTCACAAATTTGAGGCAAAAAGGACTACCTGACATTATGATTATTAATGATAAACTGATGCCTCAGAATGACTATGATAAAAATATTAGAGAATTTGCAAAGGAACTGGTAAATAAACCACAAGGATAAGGCATTCCAACAAGAAAGGCCTTACTCTAAAATTTTGAAGATTTATTCTATTTACAGCATGAGATCAAACACTTGTTTGTCATCAAGCCAACCTTTGCTAGATACACTAAAGCTGATGAAAACTTCAGGAAATTAAAAAAGATACAAATTCCTAAAAATGAGGATTGGCAGTCACTCATAGATTTATTATGAAGGATAAAAGACAGACAGATGAAAGGAGGAAAAAATTGTTTGCTGATTTACCATCAAAAGATATTTTTACAGCAGTAAATAGTTTTGACTATAGTTAAAGAGTATCAAAATTTAGAGAATATCAACGAATAAAGAGAATCAGAGAAAGAGTATCAGACAAGCCAGATCAGATTCCAAAACAAATTTAAAATATCTAAGGCCAGCAAGGATGGACACCAAGGCAGCCAGCTGCATCTTATCCTCAAAACAATTTCTATTTCTTTTGAATAGATTGGACAACTTGCTAGTTTGTTAAGCAGCTGTCTCTATTATTGTTGTAAAGATATTTTATTTCCCTTAGATAATTCCTAGAAGCATTATAGGATCTTTTGTAATGAACTATGTTTAAATACTTCATCTTTAGAAGTATTTTAGGTGGAATAAATTGTTGGATATTGTTATAGTCATTTTTATTAGACTTGAATGCTTTTGTGTGTCAAATTTTGAGTAGTAGGCTGGATCAAACCAATTGGCATCATACTTCAGGATTCCTGTGATGAGCTATTTGGAGTGAAGTATTTCCTTACTTGTCATTGTTATATTTCTTTGTTACATGCATCCATATATGTTTGTTCTAAATTTGAATGAATAACTAGGAGTATTACTACATGATTTGTTAAGAGCACCCTGTTTCTAACTATTTATCATTTCTATGTTTTCCTCTGATTTCCAGTGTAGGAAACCCTTAATTTCTCCCTCTCTCATTTGACCTCTTCCTACTACTTCCTTTTTCTGGATCAAAGGATTCTTAATTTCCCTTTATCCTGATCATACCACCTCATAAAAATAACTTTCGAAGATCTTCAAGGGTTATCTATCTTGCCCTGAAAACATTTGACCTTTTGGCATTGATCCCAGTTCTGTTTGCTTGATTTTGACTCCTAGCCCAATGGACAAATAGATCTCCCACTATCTATACCTTCAAGTGATTTTTTCCCACCAAATCAATCAAAACCAAACCAAAATTGCATAATCATAACTAGCCTAATATTTTACAAATCAAACAAAGTTAAAACTTAAAGAGAGAGCCCTCTCTGAACCCTAGGAAGGCTAGATCCTAGAGTTTGAAGTTGGTATGTGGTTACCTCTAGTGTTCTTTGACTAAAAACTAAAAATCTCACAACTTTAGAATTACTAGAGTGATAACATAATGTACTTTGAATGCTCTTATGAATTTATCCTACCTACGCTAGTCTATAGGGTTTAGACACGGAATTGAGAACTCTTGAACAAAAGGGTTTATATATATGTGTTTTTTTTACTCGTATTACTCAAAGCACCATGCATATTATATTTGTTTATTTTTATTGGTTACTTCTATACCTTTTTATTTTCAACAACTAAGCTCTGATTATGGCTCAAAACAATTATTTTTATTAACAATTCATAATTACTTGTGTAATGGGGTCTATATTACCTCAATGCATCCAAAATTGCTGTTGGGGCTAGCATGTTATTATATGATATGGTTATTTTTCTATTTTCTATCATGTTTAATATCTACTAAGTAAGCAATACTTACTGCACTTGTCCAATATGCCACTTCACATTCATTATGGTGAATAACTAAAATGCATGGAAACTTAAATTAGTTTTCATGGAATGGTCTTAACCAAGGATATGGTAGGCATTTACTGTTATCATTGCGGACTTTGTATATATATTTCCTCAATCACGATCTCATTTCTCTCTCCCTTCCACACACTATACTGTATTGCGCTTGTGCTTGTAAGTTGTGGTGATACTATAGAATATAAACCCCCCTTTTTTTCCAGCATCTCATATTCAACCTCAACTAATTACGCTATTAGTTAGTCTATTATTATTTTTATTTGATTCCGATCTATTGTAGAAGAATAATATATGTTCAGTTTCTTTTTTAAAACTCCAACATTCAAAATTTATTTTTTGTTTATTTATTAATGACCCAATCTCAGTTTCATGTGTCAGATGGAAACCCATCCTTCAAAAAACATTTAATAAGACATCCCATTTACATGCACACATAATCATGTACATGTTTGACAATTCAACACCCAATCTCTCACTGTTCTCTCTGAGAGGTTATTCCACTGTTTATTACTGCTATTTACTTATTTTATTTACTCCCCTTTTCCTTTATATTGAATTCACAAAGGACACCATTTCAAAATCCATATTCTTTTTTTTTAGAGGAAATAAAATATATGTTTACTCTCTAAGTATAAATTTAATTATCCTAATCCATTTTTCTCTTAAATTGTATTCTAACTTCCTTCCTCGATATCACACACCTGCAATCATATATACCACCACTCATTGTGTTGAAATTTGCAACAAGAAATAGTGAAATTGGCAACTATAAAGGTCAAAAAATGCACCCACAAAGGCCATGGAACCTTGATGCACCAGGAATGTGGAATTTTTGATGCACCATAATTTTGGCCATGGAATTTGAAGCATCTAATTTATTTTTCACTTAAATAAATTGGGCAATAAATTGTAATTTCATCTCATAAAAACTTGTATCAGTTAACTAAGTAAATATGAATGAGTTAGCTCAAGAAATTCAAGTTGAGGGTCTAAGATGAGGCATGTAGAGGGATTCTAATATTTTGGGTGTCCAGTTGCAGTTGATGCATCAGTGGGATGCATGTGTGAATTAGTTAACTCAATTAATTTAGTTAAAATCAGTTTAACTTGTTATAACTAAGTGATGAGCTAGTGAGAGGTCTAGTGAATTAAATTAGATTTAACTCACAATGAGTGATCAATCAGTTAACTAATAATTCACTATAAATAGCTGCATGCATGTCAGTTTTGAGGAAGACCCAGTTGAGACATAGGTTAAAGGGAACATAACTATCAATTGTATTCATAGAAAATTGCCCATGTGCAATTATAGAGTCATTGAGATGCCATGATGCATTGCACAATCAAGGAAGGCTATTATTCCTATTTAACAGGAAGCTAATTCCCTAGTAATTGCTTGAGCAAGGCAGGCTAAAGGAAGGGTGAGAATTGGCTAAGTACGAGAACAATTTTTCCTAGATCAGTGTGAAACAGTGGCAGAGTGCTGGAGAATATCATGAGAGATTAAGCATTGTATTGTTTCATGATTCCTTGACATAATACACAATATAGACAATATAGATAGAGGGGTTTTTAGCAGTTTCTTTCCCCAAGAATATCTTGTGTTGTGCGATTTATTTACTTATTTCTCTTACTTGCATGTGATTGAGCGGTCATGTTTTGTATTCCAAAAATATTCTAGAAGGATTCAATATCCTGTTTTAGTACATCACAAGGTCAGATTGAATCCGTTGGTATATTTTATACATGATATCAGAGCGATATTTCTACATGGTATCAGAGCCCTAGGAATCACAATAGAAGACAAGAAATTGAGTTTGTCTTGAACAAGTTTAAATTTGCAGATTTATTCTTCAGGATCCAACAACAGATCAAGATGTCTTTCAATGGCTTGAGGCTCGAATATGCTCTTGAGCGAAATTCAAATTATATAGCATGGAAGGATAGGATGGAGGCAGTGTTGTAGGACAATGGGTTGAAGAAATTCATAGATACTGATATTCCCAAGCCCGCAGCAACATATGCCCAAATTCTTGATGCATGGAAGAAGAAGGTAGCAAAGTCGAGAAGGATCTTGTTAGAGGGAGTTCAATATCATATTGTCTCGAGTATCCATGGGAAGGAGACTCTATATGCTTTGTGGAAGGTCTTGACAGATCTGCTTCAGAATAGTAGCGACCACAGGAAGTTGGTTGATCATGTGTTCAAAATTATGCTAAAAAATGAAAGTTGTTGGAATGGTGTGGAACCTAAATGACCATGTATATATCTTCGTTCTGAATCTGGCGCAACTTATTTAGCAAAAAACACACATTGTATGCTCCCAAAAATGCATTATGTTCGTTTTCCCAAACAGGTAAACTTTTGGCAAAATTGTGCGGGCTACCCAGTAAGGAATCCGTACAACTGACTGAGAATGGTCGACTAGTCAAGATTGACTGGGTTCATTGGGCCAATCAGGCCTTGCCACTTATTTGAATCTTATTGATTATGGTTTGGAAAATTTCTATTAGTTGGGAAGGCGGCCAACCACATGCTGCCACATGGACCAACTGGAGGCTGCCATGTGGCAGCACAAGGGCCACCAAAATATGGTTTAAGTCTGAATTGCATCGAATGGGAATCGACCGTCGGACCTCACCGCAAACAGTGCCGAGCCTTAACCAATGAGCTACCATAATTTGTTGTTAACTCTTATGGCAAAAACATTATATGAATTTTAAGTCAACAGACTATGGGGTAAGGGGCTAGGACTTAGCCCCGACCCCCCCAAAAAACGTATGCTTATAACCTATGGCATGGAACCAAAGGTAGAGGCATAGGCCCACACCATAACCGTAACCGCTCCCATGTGACATCGCCGACCTCTAACTGCTGAAATTTTTATATTATTTAAAAAAATTAATTCAGCCATAACCATTATGGTTTAAAAATTGGATTTATGGTGTTATTGGGAAAATTAAGTGTCCGACAATTTCGCTCGAAATTGTGCGGAAATGTCACCCGGTTAGCTGAAATCAGGGTGAAATTGTAGGACAGTTTCAGATTTTGGGGAATTTGTGGTGCAGTTAGTAGAAAATATAGGGAGGCTCATAAATTCTTCAGGTTTAGACTAATTTTGGAGTAGAAAGAGGCTATTTAGGAATTTTTGGGTCTTCTGGAATTAATGGAACATGTTTTGAAGCCATTTGAGCATTGTAAATGTATGTAATCACCATTTTGAGCATAATGAAAGAGTGCCAATCCATTGGAAGCTGGACCAAGGAGACGTAGCCCATGAGGGGTGAACTCCTTCACCATTTGCTGTGTTGTGATTATTTTTATGGTGTATTTGTCTGCTATTTATGCATATTTCAAAGTTTATTTTCATGCTTTATGCGTTTAAAAATTAACATAAAATCTCTCAAAAACTCAATTTTAACACTTGCAATTTACAAAACCTCAAACACATTTACATTAAGATCTCATACATATCAAGTTTGGTAATAGAGCTTAGGTTTCCTTTGCTGCTGTGAGGATTTAATTGTTTGAAATTTTTTATGATGCTTACAAGGTTGAATCTCAAGATAGGAGAAGGGAATCTTATGGTTTCAATTCCTCAAGTTAGGTCAACGACAAGGAGAGCAAGTTTTCCATAATATCCACCACAAATTCTTCCTCAAATTGTAGTTGAAGCTTAAACAAGCATGTCACATGAAGGAGGAGCTGATAATATGTTAGATGAAGAAAAGGCTTTTAGAAAATCTTTCTTTGACATGACTCAAATGGTGAAGGTTATCTATGAAGAGAGAAATTCAAGATTGCAGGGTGAAAGTTCCAAGCCTTCAAAAGGAGAGGGTTCTTCTGGAGGAAAAGGAGGAGATGATTACAAGCCTTCAAAGGGACATGGTGACAAACCATCCTCTTCTCCACCATCATCTTCATCTCCATCCTCACCTTCATCTTCTTCCTCTTCCACAACCACTGTTACTTAAACACATCCACATACCCAAAGGGTTCATGGTAAAATTCCTTATTAAAACTTGATATCAAATTTTAACAACCTATGTATAATGGTGAAGTAACTGCTAAAAGACTTGATAATTGGGTTCGTCAACTTGAAGTTTATTGCAGGATACAAAACATCAAAGATGATGAAACAAATATTCAGTTGGCTTCATTAAGGTTGGAAAGTGCTGCTTTGATTTGGTAGGAAGCCAAAACACAAGAGGATATGGAAAATAATGGTAAGGTCTCAACCTCTTGGATAGATTTTATTGCTACACTAAAAAGACAATTTTATCCATTAGCTTATATGCAAAAGGATATTATGGATTGGAAAATTTTAGACAACTAAAGGGTCAAAGTGTGCAAAGTTACACTCAAGAATTTAGAAGAAGGTGTTTGGTATTAGGTGTATACTTGAATTCACAAGAAAATTTGTTGAAATATATTGGGGGTTTACACATTTATTTAAGGCATACTATCCTTATGTTTAATCCTACAAGTTTAGATGAGGTTTGTGTTCAGGAAACACATCTTGTTGCAAGAGGGAAAGACATTTCCCAAGAAGGTAGCAAGAAGCCATTCACAAGTGGAGACAAGGGTAAGAGTAAGTTTAAAGGGAAAGGAAATAATAATGCATCTGTGAAGAAGGAAGGAAAAAAATTAACAGGAAAACATTGTTCCAAAGAAGGTCATGATGAAGTTCATTTTTGGAAGATTCATCCTGAGATGAAACCAAAGAAGTTTAATAACAAAGGGAAGCAAAAGACAACTGCAACTACACAACATGACTTAGGCTCTTATTCAGGAGATGAAAAAAGATAAAAACAATGGGAACGAAAGGTAAGGACATAACAAGCACTAGCTCTTCAATTTGTTCTAATGATACTCAGGATAAGAAAATTAGAATCAAAATTTTCCATATTCGGGTTATTTCAAAGCACACCAAAGTTGATACACTCTTTGATAGTGGTTCACAAGAAAATTTATTTCCAAATACTTTGTCAAGAAATTAAACTTAGAGACCATTCCTCATCCAAGACCTTATCCTTTAGGTTGGGTATGCAATAATGCAAAATTAAAAGTTAAGAGGAAACACATAATTAGATTTTCAATTACAACAAACTTTCTTGACAAAGTTGAACTTGATGTAGTTCCACTTGATATTTCCGGCATTGTTTTGGGAAGCCCATATTTGTATCATAGAAGAGCTATTTTCCATTTCCATAAAAACAAGTATCACTTGTTCAAATATGGAATAGAGTACATTGTTAGAGAACATCAAGAGAAAATAAATCTTTCACTTGTAAATTCTAGACAAATGAAGAGACTCATTAACTCTAGCAAGAATTTTGTGCTTTTAATGGTCAAACAAAAGAATGATGTTGAAAATGAAGCTTTTCAAGATTGTGAATCAATATTGAAATTTGATTTCGTTGAGGTTGTTAACCAATATGATGAGATGTTTCAGGAGCCAAAAGGATTTCTTCCCAAGAGGGGAATCCAACATGAAATACAATTGAAACAAGATTGTCCTCTTCCTAACATTGGCATGTACAAGATGTCAGTGATAGAAAGTGCATAAATTAAAAAGAAAATTCAAGAGTTGTTGGACAAAGGGATCATCAGACCAAGTACTTCCCCATGCGGGCCACCTATTTTTTTGGTGCCAAAGAAGGATGGAACATGGCGCATGTGTGCAAAATTCCATGCATTGAACAAAATTACGGTAAAGAAACATTATCCACTTCCTAAGATAGATGATTTACTTGATCAATTGAAGGATGCAAAGTATTTTACTAAGTTGGACTTAAGGGGTGGCTATCATCAAATTATAATTGTTGAAGGTGACATATGGAAGAAAACATTCAAAACAAAACAAGGTTTGTTTGAATGGCTAGTTATGCTTTTTGGTCTTTGCAATGCTCTGGCTACCTTTATGCATGTGATGAATGATGAATTGAGGCATTTATAGATTATTTTGTGATAGTCGACTTAGATGACATCTTGATTTTTAGTAAATATCGTGAAGAACAAGTCATGCATGTCAAAAAGGTACTTAATGTCTTGAAGAAATAACATTTGTTTTTAAAGATGTCAAAATGTGATTTTGGAAAAAAATATTTAGTGTATTTGGGTCATATTGTTGGAGGAGGTGAATTGAAAATAGACCCCTCCAAGGTTGATGTCAATTTGAATTTGCCGAAGCCCAAAAATGTTATGGAGGTAAGAAGATTTTTGGGAGCAGCCCAATATTGGAGGAAGTTTATTGGTAACTTCTCTTCTATTGTAGCTCCATTGCATGCATTGAAAAGTGTGAAGTAGGTATTCCAGTGGGGAGGTAAAAAAAAAGGGCATTTGAAGAATTGAAGGAAAATATAAGTTCAGCTCCAGTTCTTGCACTTCCATACTTGAGATATCATTTGAGATTCAGACTAATGCTGGTGACTATGCCATGGGTGCGGTCTTCATGCAACATGGTAAGCCTATCTGTTTTCATTCATAAACTTTTAATGATGTAACGATTGATTATCCTACATATGAAAAGGAGTTGTATGCATTGGTGCAAAGTGTGAAAAAGTGGGAATACTACTTGATGGGTAAGGAAACAATCATTCACACTGATCATCAACCATTGCAATACTTGCAATAAAAAACAAAGTTGCAGAAATCGATGCGCTTTTGATGGATGGGTTTTCTTCAACAATTCCACTTGGTGATAAGGTATAAGAAAGGTATCTACAATAAATTTGCTGACATTATTTCTAGGCCTATTGGTAGAACTGCTACTATTCATAAGCACAATTCTGTTTTGCATGAGAGCTATGTTGAACAATATGCTTTAGCTAGTGATTTTCAAGATGTATATGCAACTTTAAGTCAAGGGAACCAAATAGAGGAATTGGATTATCACATGCATGATAACTTGCTGTACCATCTTGGAAATATTTGTATTCCATAGGGATAAAGAGTTAACATCATAAGAGAGGCAGATACTTCTCTTATTGCTGGTAATTTCAGTGTAAGTAAGATGGTGGCACATCTACAAAGGTATTGTTATTGGCCTTGTATGCTTGAAAGTGTGTCACATTTTATTAGAGGTTGTTCATTATGTGCACTAGTAAGCCTAGAAATATATAGTTAGGATTTTACACACCACTTCCAGTACCTTCTCATCCATGGGAGAGTGTTTCTATGGAATTTTTTGGAGGTCTTCCTATGTCAAAAATGAATCATGATTATCTTTTTGTAGTTGTGGATAGGTTCATAAAAATGTGTATTTTGATGCCATGTAAAAATAAAATTAGAGTTGAACAAACTGCTCAGTTATTATTTCAGAATGTATGGGCGCATTTTGAATTTCCCACATCCATTGTTAGTGATCGAGATTCTCGCTTTGTTGGGAATTTTTGGTCAAGCTTGTGGGGATTCATAGACACCAAATTGAAAAAGAGTACAAAATTTCACCCACAAACATATGGTCAAACATAGGTGGTGAACAGGATGGTGATACATATTCTTCGCAGTTATTGCAACAAGCATCCTAAGTTGTGGGATGAAAATTTTCACTATATTCAACATGCTTTCAAATGAGCCAAGCACTCTTCATCTTAAACTTCGCCATTTGAGGCATGTTTGGGATACTTCCCTAAATATCCTTTGGATTTAATTTTTGGAAAGGATGTTACTATTGATGGTCATAGTGACATAGACAAAGCTAAAAGGTTCATTGAACACATCCAATTGGTGCATAAAGCAGTTCAAGAAAAACTGGAAAAGAGCCAAGTCAAGTACAAAACAAGACATGATAAGCATTGTGTTGATCACAAATTCCATGTCGGTGATGAAGTTTGGCTTCACATTAGCAAAGAAAGTCTTCAAGGAGAAGGTAAAAACTGAAACCAATTCGATATGGTCCATTCAAAATTTTAGAAAAGATTGGGGATAATGCCTTCACGTTGGATTTGCCTTCACATATGCAAATTTATGATTTTGTTAATGTTGAGAACTTAAGGTTGTATGTGCCGACTTTGATTGAAGATCAAGGAGAAAATGTTCAGACTCCTTCCATTGTGGATTTTTCTCCTGAACACCTTGATGAACTACAACAAGACACCATTCTTGAGAGAAGAACACGATATTCAAAACAAGGGAATGTGGAGTACCTTTGTGTGGGGCTAAAAATAACAACTACAAGCAAGGCCAAATGGATCGATATTGGAAAGGTGAGGGAACTGTACCCTCATCTACTAAACAAATGAAAGTGATATTTTGGGGTCCAAAATATTCCATTGGGGAGGAGTGATTAGGTGCTCAAAATTATGCTAAAAAAATAAAGTTGTAAGAATAGTGTGGAACCTGAACGACCTCGTAGATCTCGTCGTTTTGAATTCAGCGCAACTTGTTTCGTGGAAAACTGACACCGTATGCTCCCAGAAACATGTTCTGTTTGTTTTCCCAAACATGTAAAATTTTGGCAAAATTATGTAGGGTACCCAGTCAGTATTCCATACAGCTAAATGGGAATGGTTGATTGGGTTCATTGGTCCAATCAGGCTTCACCACTTGTCATAATCTGATTGGTTTTGGTTTGGCGAATTTCTATTGGTTGGGAAGGCAGACAACCACATGCTACCACGTGGCCCAATTGGAGGCCGCCACGTGGTAGCATAGGGGCCACCAAAATATGGTTTAAGTCCGAATTGCATCGCATGGGAATCAACTGTCGGACCTCACCATAAACAATGTTGAGCCTTAACTAACACACTACCATAGTTAATTGCTAAATCTTATGGCACAAACATTATATGAATGTTAAGTCGACAAACTATGGGGTAAGGGGCCAGGGCTTAGCCCCGCTTCCCCCAAACAACGTATGCATATAACCTATGGCACGAAACTAGAGGTGGAGGCAGAGACCCACATTGTAACCATAACCACTCCCATGTGACATCACTGGCCTCAAATCGCTGACGATTATCATAACTGCTATAATTTTTTTATTAGTAATTTTTTTTTACTTAGACCAAAACCATTATGGCTTAAAATGAATATTTATGGCATTATTAGGAAAAATAAGTGTCCAACAATTTCGCTTGAAATTGTGCAAAAATGTCGCTTGGTTAGCCAAAATCAGGGTGAAATTGTAGGGCGGTTCTGAATTTTGGGTACTTTGTGGTGTGGTTAGCAAAAAAACTAGGGAGACTCATAACATCTTCAATTTTTGATCAATTTTGGAGTAGAAAGAGGCTAGACAACCATTTTTGGGTCTTATGGTGCTGGTGGAATAGGTTTTGATGCCTTTTGAGCACTGTAAATGTATGTAATCACCATTTTGAGCATAATGAAAGAGGGCCAAGCCATTGGAAGCTGGACCAAGGAGACGTAGCCTAGGAGGGGTGAACTCCTGAATCATTTGCTGTGTTGTGATGATTTTTATGGTGTATTTGTCTGTTGTTTCTCTATATTTCAAAGTTTATTTTCATGCTTTATGTGTTTAAAAATTAACATAAAATCTCTCAAAAAATCAATTTTAACACTTGCAATTTACAAACCCTCAAGAAAATTTACATTAAGATATCATACAGATCATTGGCGCTGAAGGAAAAGCTCAGAAAGATCAATATGGAGGAGGGCGAGATGATACCAACATACTTATCGAAGTTCAATCAAATTCAAGATGAGCTTGGAAGTGTTGGTGTGACTATAGCCCAAGATGAGTGGTGATCCTAACACTTCTAGGCCTTCGCAAGAGCTAGCATAGTTACCAGGACTCTATGAATGGGAGAGAGAAGTTACTAGACTAGGAGTGTTTGTGGTCTAACATGGTAATATAAGAAATAAGGTGGAGCACCAGAGATGGGACCTCCGGCAAAGAAAAAGAAGAAGATTGTGCATTAGTCAGAAAAGGAAATAAAGCCAAGGGAAATAATTCCCAAGATGAAGAGGGCAAGGGACACTTTCCCAAGATCAAGTGTTTTCACTGGCATGAGCATGGGAACTATGATGCGAATTTTCCACAGAAGAAGGCAAGAAAGAAAGAGCCTGCGATTGCAGCGGGTGAAGCATTGGCTTCACAGTTCAAGCTTTATTTTTCTCTCATTGCATGTAGGGATTGCACTGTAATGAGACGCACATGGTATCTAGACAACGATGCCTCATTCCATATGACAGGGAATAGAGATCTCTTTAGTGACTTGGAGGAGAAGGACCTCCAGCAGAACATAGATTTTGGAGGTGACGAGAGGTATAACATGACCAAAATAGGTACAATTACCTTTCAGAGGGAGTCTGGCTCCCCTCTCGAAGCGGCATTGTATCTATAGTGGTATTGGAAGACTGTAGCTGTGATGTCATATTTAGAAAAGGAAAGGTGTTCCTTAGACACATTGCCATAGGATGGGTGAAACAAATTGGTGTAAGAGTCAAGAAAATGTATTCTCTCGAGGTCAAGGATGCATGCAAATATTTGAGGAGAAAAGCAGTGGTTAGTGACTTGGTGGCTGAGAGGGAGAAATTATGTCTCAACATGTAGCCTCATAAGCAATATCAAAATTTTGTGGAGCAGCCAAAATTGGTGAAGCAAAGAGGAGACCATGTGGAGGTGTCCACTCAAGCAGAGATCTTTAGTAGGGGGAAATTTCGAGCTAGATGGGCAGAGGGAGTACATGCAACGATACCTCCAGGTGAGAGGTGGGGCGATGTGTAGATATAATCCAAAGAAGTGATTTGGGTAAGGTCCATTGAGATGGCGTGTCTCATGGATCGAACTTGGGTACGAGGAGCCCACAATATAACAGTAGCAAGAAGGATCAGTTAGATCGATGTTGTCAGATGTCAGGAAGAAAAAAATCAGAGTGACATAGATAGTACTGGAGCAAAGATCAAAATTGGAAGTAGTGCAAAGGGCACAAATGCAGATGTCGAAAGAAGCGTAAAGAGTCCAATAGATAGGTGAGTAGCTAGCAACAGTCAGAAGGCTCTATGATAGATGCATTATACTGATTCAATTGTTCAGAGCCTATTCATTTTCAAGAGTTGTAGGTGCAAACAACACTAGAGAAGTGTTGCATGCAGAACATTCCAAAGGTGCCAGATCATGATAGATTAAATTCCTTTCTTGTTGAGAGGGAGTGCTGAAATTTGCAACAACAAACAGTGAAATTGGCAACCAAAAAGGACAAAAAATGCACCCACAAAGGCCACGGAATCTTGATGCACCAGGAATGTGGAATTTTTGATGCACCAAAATTTTGGCCATGGAATGTGAAGCATCTAATTTATTTTTCCCTTAAATAAATTGGACATTAAATTATAATTTCATCTCATAAAAACTTGTATTAGTTAACTAAGTCAAGATGACTGAGTTAACTCAAGAAAATAGAGTTTAGGGTCTAATATGAGGCATGTAGAGGGATTCTAATATTTTGGGGGTCCAGTTTCAATTGATGCATCAGTGGGGTACATGTGTGAATTAATTAACTCAATTAATTGAGTTAAAATCAATTTAACTAGTTCTAACTGAGTGATGAGCTAGTGAGAGGTCCAGTGAATTAAATTAGATTTAATTCACAATGAGTGATCAATTAGTTAACTAATAATTCACTATAAATAGTTGCATGCATGTCAGTTCTGAGGAAGACCCAATTGAGATAGAGGTTAAAGGGAACATAACGATCAGTTGTATTTATAGAAAATTTCCCATGTGCAATTGTAGAGTCATTGGGATGCCACGATGCATTGCACAATCAAGGAAGGTTGTTTTCCCTATTTAATAGGGCGCTAATTCCATAGGAATTGTGTGAGAAAGGCAGGCTGAAGGAAGAATGAGAATTGGCTAAGTACTAGAGAAATTTTTCCTAGATCAGTGTGAGACAATTGGCAGAGTGTTGGAGAATATCATGAGAGATTAAGCATTGTATTGTTTCATGATTCCTTGAATTAATACACAATATAGATAGAGGGGTTTTGAGCAGTTGCTTTCCCCAAGAACATCTTGTGTTGTGTGATTGATTTACTTATTTCTCTTAAATGCATGTGATTGAGCGATCACGTTTTGTATTCCGCAAATATTGTAGAAGGATTCAATATCTTGTTTTAGTACATCACAAGATCAGATTGAAATCATTGGTAGATTTTCTACATGGTATTAGAGCGATATTTCTACACATTGAACCCTTGATATTTAAGTTTTATTTTTTCTTACTTACCACACTCCATAAATTTTTAGCTTAAACTTAATTATTTCATATTTATATTTGAGATACTATTATCGAATTCCCCATTTACCATGCCGACTACCATCATGATGTAGTACTGCATTATTCACTCAGTCACCAAATCATATAAATTCAGTTGTTCCATACATGCATATTTCTCCTATAGACTGTCTTATACAATGTGATATTCATACTCTTCAATCAACTATTGAGAGATTTTCTAATACAAATAATTATGGATATGCCTTTGGAATTTTTTTACACAGATAATAACAACAACTATATTCGTACTCTTCAATCAACTACCGAGAGATTTTCTAATACAAATAATTATGGGTATGCCTTTGGAATATTTTTCACAGATAATAACAACAACTGAAATTTACCATGCATACATGTAAGATGTTATATATAGATAAGTGGAGTGAAATTTAGTTTTCATTGAATGCATGCAAAAAATCATCCTCAATAATCATTCACAAATAAAAGAGAACTTAAACCTTGGATGTGAGTTTATATTATATGCAATTGTATACAGATGTGCATCATTTCACCTAAGCTGTTGATACATATCATTGAGTACTAGAATACCATTCTGAAAACATTAATGAGACATAAACAAGATTTTGGTGGTAACCATATTTAATGATTAGTAATTATTCAGGAATGAAACATGTTCCAACCAACCATGAGCTATCTCTCATAGCTCCCTTGGAGCTAAGACCTCCTTACCGTCTAAAATCAACAATCCCCCATTGATTCTTGTGTGGCTTCTTTTATAGATTTTTATTCCCAACAGATTTTAGCAACGTCTTGCTTTAAGGTCTGATAGCCTTTTGCCTAAGCCTTTTTGCTTTAGTTTTTTCCAAAAAAGATACTTTTATTTTTCTCGAAAGCCTATTTTTCTCTCCCATAGTGCTTTATTCCACCCCACTTAGTATTTCTTTCCAACTAAGTGATCAGCATAACTTTTTTCTCCCATTATGTTAATTTTGTTTTATTTGTCTCCTAGGGATTTTTAGGAGACTTTTTAGGGAAGGTACATCATGTGGACTTGACCACCACAAATGTTTATAATCTGGCAAGAAGTGTTCTACAGTCTAGTCCTATTCCTGAATATTCCCAAGAAGTTTATTTATTAACTCAATAATAATAATACAATTTCATCGCAACATAAGTCTCATCATGACCTCCCTTGACATTAAATCCTATAATAGTTCAATGTCTAAAAATAGTAACCGTCTAAAAATATAATTCATAGAGGTGTTACAGTGTTAGATCAACAAAATAAAGACACATAACATGATCTTACGTAAAAAAAAAATTCATGTATGTCTCTTAGTACCCACCGAAACTAGAGTTGTGGCATCAATTTTCATGTTCAGTCCTTGGAAAATTGTGAGATGTCATGCAGTGATGCAAGAACATGAGGATTCAGACTTAAATAGTCATAAAATTGAACCAGTGCTCAAAAGCAATTACATGCATGAAAGGAGAAAAAAATTACATGTATGAAAGGCCTCATACGATCACAACAACAACCACTTAATCAAAGTTGTTGATCATAATTAGTCTTCACATTGTGTAGCTAAAACCTACTCATTCTAATCTAATATCATATAAAGTGTGTAGAGATTTAATTCATATTAGGGAATCTGGAAATGAAACAAGAACCTCCTTTGTTATAAGTGCAAACATGGTATACAATAATTTTCTTTACAATCCTCCTTGATGTCTAAGGCCAAGGCTTCTTTTTGTGTTGTGCCAACTCATTCCCTATAAATTTTTACATGGCATCTCTATGTAGGGACCCCATGTTCGCCCTTATAAGGTTCACCGAGATATTTATGGTCCATTCATATTTTCCTTATATGTTTAGATTTTTGTGAAGATTAGGTCTAAATGAAAATATGACTCGAGCCATCATGATATCCTATTAGTCCTCTGTGTTATCCCTCATTGTTTGTTTCTCATAGAAATATCCTTTAGTCGTACAATTTGTATTGGAATAATAGTGGAACAACATGAGTTGCAATATTAATAACGATTTGCTGGAGTGATCTCACTTCAATTTTACACATTCAAAAATAATATGGATGTTTACTTTTATTAAGCATTTTAGTAATGCACATAAAGGGATTAACTTATTAAGACAAAATTTAGCCCAAAAATTTGTTAAATATAACCTGAGGTTCAATGGTGAAAATGAGTCTATAAGTACAACAATTTTAAAAAAAATATAACCTAAGGTTCAGCGATGCAAATGAGTAAGGAAAGTCTATGGGTACAACTTTGGATTCCAATATCTTCCTTATCTCTTTCAATAATAGTTCTATGGGAATTAAAATATATATACAGGTGAAGGACTTGGGAGCAGGTGATTTCGGACCTGTCTCTTTGCATCGCAGATTAGAGGTCCCAGCAACAAGATCTGTACAAATGCCCCAATCAATAACATCCAACGAAGAAATGTGGCCACCTGAAATATTGCAACAAACCGAAGTAGCCGCAACTGCAGGAGGAGGAGAAACCGTGTGTAGGAAGGGTGTGCGCTACTGAGAATGAAAAAATAATCACGCTACTAGCATTGGGGGTAACCTTCCTTGGAGTAACTTTTAGGAAGGTGGCATCCTACCTGTCTGTTAAGGCGCTGTCAACAGTTCAAGCTGATATCTCTCTTGATAGGGATGTTGAGTATCCGGTGGCTCCCAGACAATACCATGCGCTTTTTACACTTCATGTAACTTTGATATTGCCATGATCTATACTACTATAGGTCTTTCTAGCAATTATCACTTGCACATATATTAGCTAGAAGACTGGGTTCTGATGTTATGAAACCAGCTCCAAAAATAGAAGAAAAGAGAGATCAACGCCTTATAAATAAGCCACTTCGAGGGGGAAACCTCATTTACATTACATAAATGAACAATTCTTGGATGATACAAATGAAAAAACCTCATTCTATATATAGGAGTCTATGGGGTCATAATATAATCCTAGCCGACCTAACAATAATAATGTAAGGGCACAATAATAACAATATTAGGGTTACATGGGTACAACAATAATAATATGGGGGTTACACTAACAATAATAAGGGACTATACTAATAATATAGGGACCTAACATGCCCCTCTCCTTCAAAAAAGTGTTTTCCTCAACGCTTGAGTAGCTTCGAATGCTTCTGTATAAAATTCTCATCCTCCCATGTAGAATCTTCAGTGGGTAAGTTCTTCCATTTAATGAGATACCCTGAAATTGAATGGTTTCGTAGTTGTTGATTTCTTGTTTTCGTGACTGCTTCAAGTTCAAATATGATTTTTCCTTCCTCGTCAAGTTCTGGAAATATTGTTTGAACTGGAGGTTTGTCCCCTATAACCTTCTTTAAGCATGAAACATGGAAAACTGGATGCACTCGCGAATAAGCAGGAAGCTCCAATTTGTATGCCATAGTACCAATCTTTTGCAACACCTTGTAAGGACCATAGTACTTTGGCGATAATTTATTATTCTTCTTAGCTTGCTTGAGGGACATTTTTTTGTATGGTTGTAGCCATAAAAATATTCAATCTCCTACATAAAAAATTCTCTCGCTGCGATGTTGATCTGCCTGTTGTTTCATTCAATGTTGTGCCAAATTTAGGTTATCCTTTAAGAGTTTGAGAACTTCTTGTTGATGCTTGATGTGATCTTCCACTGCTTGAACCTTAGAATTTTCTCTTAAAGAAGATGTGATGGACAATGGATGATATACATAAAGTGCCATAAATGGGGTAATTTTTGCTGCAGTATGGAAGGAAGTGTTATACCACCATTCAACGAGAGGTAACCACTTGACCCATTGTGTTTACTTATCAAATACAAAACAACGAAGATATCCTTCCAAACATTTATTCACTACCTCAGTTTGACCATCAGATTGAGGATGATAAGATGAGCTATGAGCTAGTTGAGTACCCAAACAAGAAAATAATTCCGTCCAAAAATTTCCAGAAAAAATGGGATCTCTGTCACTTACAATAATCTTTGGGTTTCCATGTACCTTTTGAATTGTTTCCATAAATGCAGTAGCAACTATAATTGCTTTAAATGGATGAGATAATGCACAAAAGTGTGCATACTTGGTAATTCTATCAACTACCACCATGTTGACACTCTTTCATTCGGAATTAGATAAACCTGTGATAAAATCCATTGAAATCTCCTCCCAACGTTGACTTGGGATGGATAAAGCTTGTAGAAGACCCGAGGTCTTAATTATCTCAACTTTATTTTGCTGGAAAACCAAACATTTTTCCACAAAATTTTGAATATTAGATTTAAGGCCATCCCAAAAAAATTCTTTCTTCACCCTGTGGTAAGTTTTTAAAAATCCTGAGTGTCCTAAAGGAGAAGCGTGCAATTCCAAAAAAATCTTTTGTTTTAGTTGGGAAATATTGCAAATATACAAGCGATCTTTGTACCATAAAGAATCAATTTTCCAACTAAATATATCAGATGTACTAGGATCTTGCTGCAACTTTTGAATGAGTGTCCGTACTTCTTCCTCCTTCTTCCATTCATCCCTTGCTTCAGTTATCCAATCTGGTTGGATAATAGAAATGGAACAAAGCAATGTTTCCACCTCTTCATCCCTTCTTGAGAGTGCATCTGCAACAACATTTAGATTCCTTTTTTTGTAGATGGTTTCAAAGTCATAACCCAACATCTTTGTGACCCATTTTTGCTGCTCTTCTGAAGATAGTCTTTGTTCCAAAAAGTTTTTAAGACTATCATGATTAGTTTTTACCTTGAAGTGTCTTCTCATTAGGTAAGGTTGCCATTTCTTTAGTGCATGTAGTATTGCCAACATTTCCTTCTCATAAATAGCTTTATGTAAATACTTTCCTTTGATTGGATGATTTTCAAAAGGAATGGGTCTTCCTTCTTGCATTAAAACAAAACCAATTCAATTTCATGAGGCATCACATTCCACAATAAAGGTTTTTGTGAAGTCTGGCGTAGCTAAGACTGGTGCTAGGCACATTTCCTCTTTAAGATGTTCAAAGGCCATAGTTGCTTCAGGAGTCCATGAAGATGCATCTCTCTTAGGTAATGTTGTTAGAGGTGCTACTATTCTCCCATAATTCTTCACAAACTTGCGATAATACCTTGTTAACCCGAGGAATCCTCGCAACTGCTTTATGGTTGTGGGGACTTTCCATTCCTCAATGTCTTTAATTTTTTTATGGTCTACCTTAACACCCTCGTGAGATACAATATGACCTAGATATTCCACCTCTTGTACTCCAAAGAAACATTTGGATGCTTTTGCATATAATTGTTTCTCCTCCAATAGTTTGAGCACCCTGTCAACATGTTGAACATGATTCTTCCAAGACCTGTTGTAGATTAGTATGTCATCAAAAAATACTAGCACAAATTTTCTAAGGAAGGGTTTGAAAATGGAATTCATCAACCCTTGAAATGTAGAAGGTGCATTGGTAAGGCCAAAAGGCATTACCAAAAATTCATAATGACCCTCATGAGTTCGAAATGTTGTTTTCATAATATCTTCAGTCTTCATTCTAATTTGATGATATCCTAAACGAAGATCCAACTTGGTATAATAAATTTCTCCATGTAATTCATCCGATAATTCATAAATCACAGGAATGGGAAATTTATCTTTAATAGTGAGCTTATTTAGCTCCGTATAATCCGGACACATGCGCCATGATCCATCCTTCTTGTGCACCAATACTACTGGAGCAGAGAAAGAACTTTGACTAGGTTGTATTATACTAGCCTCTAACTTTTCTGCAATCATACATTAAATTTTTCTCTTTTGCACATAAGGATATCTGTAAGGCCTGATGTTTGGAGGAAAAATTCCTGGAATCAAATGAATAACATGATCATGATCAAAAATAGGTGGGCGTCCTTTGGGAGTTTCAAACACCTTGGAATGATTGTCCAAGGATTTTTGGAGATCTGGAGAAATAGATGATTTTGATGTTGGAACTTCTAGTGAGCATAATTGTGCAATTACGCCTCGTTGTTCTTTATTTAGAAGCTTTTTCATGACATTAGAGTTTATTATCTTTCCTAGCTTCCCTGCGATACCCCATAATTCGATTTCCTTTCCTTTCGAAAAAAATTTAAAGAAAAGTTCTTGAAAATTAAAAGCTACCGTCTCCAAAGATTGTAACCATTGTACTCCTAGTACAACATCAACACCTCCCATTGGAATGGAAATCATTGGACTATTCAATACATATTCCCCCATGGTTAGCTTGATATTATGGCATTTTCCAAAGCAATTTATAGGTCCTCCATTTGAAACCATCACTTGACATTATGGTGTTGGGTATAGGAAACAATTCAATTCCTTGGCTACCTTACAATGAACAAAATTATGGGTACTACCCAAATCAATCAACACTATTACCTTTTTCTTCTTGATATGTCCTTCTATCTTGAAATTTTGAGGAGTGGTAATTATTGCCAATGCATTACATGATATGGTCAGACTCATTTCTTCTTCTTCTAGGGTTGGTTCCTGGTGTATATCCTCTTCTTTTGAAGTTTCTTGTTCATTTTCTTCCTCCTCTTCATAATCTATGTAAAATAATTTATTTTCGACACACTTATGACCTTTAGTGTATTTTCTATCACAACTGTAGAAAAGCCCTTTTGCTCTTTTTTCTTCCAATTGTTGTGGTGTCAACCTTGTAGGTTGTGGAAGTCTAGGAGTAGCAACACTTCCATATTTATAGATGTGAGTGGTAGGCTTCCCTGTCGCCATAATTTTAGATTCAATTTTTCTTGCCAACCTGAATGCCTTCTCCAATGAATCATGCTCCCAAATGCAAACTTCATGTTGGATGTTATCCTTTAAAGTCCCTATGAAGACATCAATCCTATGTTCCTCTGGATTATCAGTTACCCTTATATTCAATTTTTGGAAGTCCTCAATGTGCTCCACCACTGAACCCTTTTGTTTGAGATTTATCAATTGGCTAAAGAAGGTGTTGCTCTTTGTATCCTCATAATGTGCTATCATTTCCTCCATAAAAGTTGACCAAGTGAAATTTTTTTTATGAGAGCAAAGCCATCGATACCAAAAAAATGTATTTTGTTCTAAATGTAAAGTTTCAATGCGTACCTTTTGTGTGTTTTGTACATTATTGAGATAAAAATATTGCTCCATCTATAGTATCCATGTTACGGGAACCTTGCCATCAAACTTCCTCATATCCATCTTTGGAATATGGTGGTTCTTCAATCCAACATTAGGGTTTATGAAATCAAGATTAACATTTATTTTGTTCTCATCATGAGTTTCCTCTAGTACCTTTCCGCCATTAGCAATCATTTCTTGTATTAACCTTGTCATAAAACCTTCCATGTCTACTTTTAGATCATTCTTTATGTCTTCCATGTTGTTTTTCATTTTTTCATCGATCTTAGCTTCCATGTCATCCATATTAGCTTCCATGCCAGCTTCCATTCCATCCATATTATCTTCCATGCCTTTCTTCAAACCATCCATCTTATCTTCCACGCCTTTCTTCAAAACTTCCATTTCATTTTTTGTTTCTCTTTGCGAGAGCGAAGATTGGTGCACTTGCTCTTGTAATTTTGATATGTCATGTTGCGCTTCTTCCTCTTCATGAGTCATAGTAAAGCCTTCTGAAGGCTTAATGGGTGTCAAATTATTTTTAGGTGGAATTTTAGAACCCAATATTGATATCTATGATTCATTATGCCCTTGGAATCACTTTAAACTGATTTTTCACACAAGACTTATGCAATTCGAAAAAAAAATACACACCTTTTCTTGCTTTTGAGGAGCTCAGTATTAAAACTAAATTATATCTGTGATTTCAGATCTTCAATATCTAAAATTTGGCCCTGTAGTAGCCCGCTAAATCTTCTTTCGAATGCCACAGGTCTGACCTGATTTAGATTCTTCAAGGAAAAGTTATGCCCAATATTGCACAATGACCTAATTATGGACTAGTTTAGTAGAGATAACTTGTAAGATGTGCCACGTGTCACTGTTTCCTTCTTTAGCTCTGAAATTGATATAAATGAAACTAAATTCTGTGTAATTGCAACCACTTTTTACAGAATTCCAATCCGACGCTCAGAGAGGGAGTTATGACAATTTTCCCACATTCACCTCTTTGAGATGAAATTTGGGAGCCTGAAAAAACCCTAACTTGCACAAATCATATCTCCGTAAATATTTTGAACCAAGATCTGAAATTTTTACAGAAAGTTCCTATAGATTTCGGATTCACTCTATAAAAATTTCAGCTTCTAAACCTTCGTAGAAACAAATGTATAGCGCAAATTCCACGATGACCTGTTTTAGGTGAAATTCGGGAGTCTAAAAAACCCTAACTTCCACAGATCATATCTCCGAAAATATTGCGAAACAAGATCTGAAATTTTTACACGACATTCCTAAGGAGTTTAGATTCACTCTGTAAATATTTCAGCTTTTGAAACTTTGTAGAAAGAAATTTATAGCGAAAATTACATGATGACCTTTTTGGAGCAGCGAAACCCTAGAATCCAAAGCTCTGATACCAAATGTTATGAAACCAACTCCAAAAATAGAAGAAAAGAGAGATCAATGCCTTAGAAATAAGCCACTTCAAGGAGGAAAACTCATTTACATTACATAAATGAACAATTCTTGGATGATACAAATGACAAAACCTCCTATATATAAGAGTCCATGGGGTCACAATATAATCCTAGCCGAACTAACAATAATAATGTAAGGGCACAATAATAACAATATTGGGGTTACAGGGGTACAACAATAACAATAAGGGGGTTACACTAACAACAATAAGGGACTATAATAATAATATAGGGACCTAACATCTGAAGACAATGGTTAAAGCTCAGTCGAGAAAGAAGGAAGTAAAAGCCAAGGGGAAAGCCAAAGTTGCACCAGCCAGATGGGGACAGAAGTCGGGTAAAGAGGTGATGGAGAATTTATTTCAAGCCTACTCAGAAGGCAGTCCCAACCATATAAAATCCTTAATCTCCGGGTGGGAACAGGATGCAAGGGCAAAAGAGGAAGAATAACTGGCCGAGGAAGATATGGAGTTGATTTTCACTGATCTAGGTAATACCTGTAGCATAATGTCTCTTTTCCAACACTCCATTCGCACCTACTAGAACTTGAAATGTCTATTGGTGAAGGAAATTGTCACAGTCCAAGAGATCGGGGGAGATCCGCATTCAGCCTCAATTCTAGTGAAAATTCGCAGAGATATCCAGGAGATCAATATACAACAGCACCACCAGAACATCCGATTCAGACGTATTGACAGGATGTTGCAAAGCATGAATCAGGTTGATATGGTAGGACCAAGTGTTAAATATCTGACTCCTATAGAGTCTTCCGAGGACTGATTTCTCTAAATTATGTTTTTTTTGCAATGAAAATGGATAACATTTACTTTTACTAATGTTTATGGATGTAAAGATATATAATAGACCTTTAAATATGGTAAGAGACCGCTTTAAGATGTTTAAATTTTGGATGACTTTTAAATCTTTAAGATGACCAACATACCTGGTTTCCTATGGGGAGGTTGAGGTTAGAAACTGTATATTGCTATAACCTGCATTTTGCTTTTATGAATAGAAAACAGAAAGACACTACTAAGTTTACAAAAAAAAAACATTTAGCATTAAAAAAATAATTTCATTGATATACAATTAAATGGTGTAATTATTTTAAAATTTTTTCATTTTATCTCAAGAATCACCAAATAGAAATATGGACGCTTTGAATGAAAATTGCTTCCATATGTTTGACACGAGATTATTTCCATGTATATTTTACCCATGTATCATTTTTCCCGTGTATCACAGATTTTTTGGATCCATCTGTTTGGCACCATGTTGCTATTTGTTAAACACCATGTTAAACACACACATGGTGTATGAGAAAGATGAACACACACACACAAGAAACTCAACACACAATGAAGGATAAGAGTGAGGCTTTCTTATTTTTTCCATTATACATGATGTACATTTATAATACAATGGTGTGACTCTTGGTTTCACATTCCAAGGTCACTTGGACTCCATTGTGACTTTTCGCATTCCACACCTACCCATGGAGGATTAGGTGTTCCAACATCCCCCCTTAATCCAAAGGGGTATCTGTGAGTCCAAGAAAAGAGTTGTAATACAAATATGCAAAGTATACATGGTAGCACTTGGGTTGAATCAACTCTCTGAAATGTTGGAAAAAGAGGTGGTTTTAGGATGACCACAAACACTGGAACACAAAACTTGTTGCAGTTCCCGGAACTCTTCCAAAACTGGCAAGAAGCTGAAAGCTTCTGCTAGAGGAATTGTCCCTCATAAAAAAGGGAGACCTTCAACCTAAAAGAAGGGAGGTCTACTACTTGTGATGGTTTTAGGATTACCAACAACTCTGGAATGCTTGAAGCATTTCCTGGAACTCAACCAAAGCTGGCAAGAAGCTGAAGGCTTCTGCTAGAGGAAGTGTTCCTCATATGAAAGGGAGACCTTCGACCTAAAAGAAGGGAGGTCTACTACCTATGATGGTTTTAGGTTATCCACCAACCAAAGATGATGGTTTAAGGTTGTCCACCAACCGAAGGCATGCTCATGGGCATCCGTGTCTCTGGCTACATCTCTGAATCTAGAATGACGAATTGTGGCTTAGGCTCGCTTGAACTGCTGTGTCTCTGGCTACAACTCTGAACATGAAATGAGAGATTGTGGCTCAGGCTCGCTTGATCTGACGTCGAAGCTTGTACATGACCACCATTTTCCCCCCTGTCAGGGACAAGGTGAGATGATGGCAAGAACTCAACTGCAAGTTTGCTCAATATCCGTGAACATGTTCTGACATGCGACTTAAACATCTTCTTGGCTGCTGATGCCCATTGCCAAGAAGCGATCCATCCAAGATGAATCTTCGTTCTTGCAGGAGGTTTGTGTCTGAAGCATCTGTCTAAAGAATGGGTGTGCCGACCAAAGTGCTTGCATGGATGAAGATCAAAACAATGATCTTTCATATGGCCAACTCGATCACAGTGTTGGCATTTTACAATATGTGATTGTTGTTGTGGAGCAGGATCTGGAACAACTGCAGGTGAACTGTCATACAAAAATCCGGCACTCTGAAATATGATGGGCTTGGTGTAGTCTGGAATATGAAAGGACACATTCTTGTCATATCCAAGACCAGTTCTGTGCTTGTTGTGGACAAGCTCTTCCCAAGGTCTGATGATGGGCTTGAGAAGTGCAGGTTGAACTGCTGCATCTGCATGAAAATCCGCTCTAGTACAAGGCACTGAATGTGAATCAACTGCAACTTTACTGACTTGCTGCTTATGGGAGTCCTTCTCAATGTTCTGAATAGAAACAGGTTTAGAATGGTGACTCTTTTGCTGAAGTTCATCTTGTTGGAGCTGAGATTCCAACTGCAAAAATTCAATCTTTTCTTGTGCATCTAGCAAACAACTTTGAATATTACAAAGAGCATTCTTGCTCATTTTTATCATATCATCAACATTGGAATGAATGAGGTTATTCAACAACTCTATTGCCTCATTGATTTTAGCCATTTCAACAACTTAGGCTCAAAAATTGAAAGGGGTGTCGGCTTCAATCGAAAATGCACCCGTTTACAATGTGATTCAACAACAAATACAAATGACTCCAAAGAATTTCCAACTATGGAATTCTCAAAGTACAAAATCTGCTCCTCAAATGATGGAGGACAATCAACAATGACTTACATCAACAAATCAAATTCACTGATTCCAACTATGAATGAAGAGGCAATATAGTGTCAGTTCAATACAATATGCAGCAAAAATGTGCAGCAAAACACTGTGCAAGAGGCCTTTAAGGCAGCTGAATTTTCCTTCAAAGAGTTGTTTTCAATGATGGCAGACTTGTCTTCAAATGTCAATTTCTTTAGAAAATCACCCTTATGCCACAAATCACACAATGTCAAATTCACTTTTCTCTAAGTATAGTCCATGCCATTTCTTCAATTCTGCTGTTCATGTCTTCTTTTCCTCTCTCTCTGCTGTTTTTATTTTTTTATTTTTTAATTAATTAAAAAAAATGGGAATAATTAAAAATGGGGAGGGGATAATAATGAAAGGTATTATATGGAGGGGGTTTATTAATTGGGGGGGAGGGGAGAGCGCTATTATATGGGAAGGTATTTGGAAGAGAATTTTATTTAAAAAAAAGGAATTAATTAAAAGGAATGAAATTAATAAAAAATGGGAGGGATTTTAATTGGGAGGGGGAGATTTTTTTAAAAAAAATTTAAAAAGTCGAAATTAAAAGTCGTGGAGGGAGGGAGGCCGAGCGGCCATTTGGGAAGAGGGCGGATGGGCAGTGAGGGGGTCGAGCGGGGTTGAGGAATTGTGTTAGGCGTATGGCAGGAGTGTGTTTGCAGAGTGGGTAGCGGGTAGGAGGTGGTGCAGCGTTGAACGGAGGAGCGGAAAAGAGGAGTAGGGAGGTGGTGCAGCGTTGTAGTGAGGGCGTAAGGGATCTGGCTACGTTGGTGAGTGCGCAGAGGGAGAAGGGTAGGGCGGATAAGGAGTGGCCATGAGGTGTGAGAGAAAGTAGAGAGGGGTGAGTTGAGGTTTGCAGAGTGGCGTAGGATGAGGGAGTGAACGAGAGGGCGAAAGGTTTGAGTGTGGGAGTTGGGGATGCGCGCTGGGTTGTGAGTAGAGTAGGTGGATAGGCGGAGTGACCAGGTATGGGGACGGGGGTGTTGTAGCAGGTAGGGAGCGTTGGATGTAGAGGGAGATGAGCGGTCGTATGTGAGGAGCGTATGTGTGTTTGCAAGTGGAGGGAGCTCGTGTGAGTGTTAGGGTGAGTAGTTTGAAGGGGGTGTGTTGTGTGGACGAAGTAATAAGGGTTTAAACAGGGCCGAGGGCTATGGTATGGGTAGGCAACAGTGTTGGAGTTTGAGTGTGCGTGGAGAATGCAGTAAGGTGTAGAGGGGGCGCTATGTGTGAGAGCGCGGGTATGGGTTGGGAGTATAGAGTGTAGAGTGGGAAAAAAAACTTGCAGGTTGGGGCAGGGGGGCCGAAAGGTCAAGTGAGAGAATTTTTTATTTTAAATTTTAATACAACAGAGAAGAACAGAAAATGTAGATTTTCTTCTAGTAGCAGATGAGTAAAACTGAGACTCGAGACTTTGATGCAGCAGCAGGAAATTTCGTCAGAAATGCAGGATTTCAAGTAGTATTACATAGCAGCAGATTGCAAAAATTGCAGAAATAGGAGAATAATTTGCAGAAAACTCAGAAATATTTCAGTGAAAACTTAGAAATATTTCCAGTAGCCCAGCAGCAGGAAAATGGGCTTTAAAAATGCAGAATTTTCCAGAAAATTTTAGCAGTAAAAAACCCAGAAACTTCTTCAGAAACAACTTTAAACAATTTTTCTAACAACTCTCCAAAATGTAGAATTTAATGGGCAGAAATTGCAGGAAGAAATCAACCTTCAGATGTGCAGTGCTGCTCTTCTTCAAAACCATTGCTGAATGCTACCAATTTCTGAATGCTGCTCTTTCTTCTCAATGCAAATCTCTGAATGTGGCATAATGTTTGCTGCAAAAATTCTGAGTGCTGCAAAAATGCCAAGAATTTTGCAGATATGCACAGGCCATAAACACAAATGGCTCACTCAATTTGGAGCAGGGCCAACAATCGCCCGCTCTGATACCATGTTAAACACCATGTTAAATACACACATGGTGTATGAGAAAGATGAACACACACACACAAGAGACTCAACACACAATGAAGGATAAGCGTGAGGCTTTCTTATTTTTTCCATTATACATGATGTACATTTATAATACACTGGTGTGACTCTTGGTTTCACATTCCAAGGTCACTTGGACTCCATTGTGACTTTTCGCATTCCACACCTACCCATGTAGGATTAGGTGTTCCAACACTATTATTTCCACATATATGTATCCACAGATTAACAAGGAGAACAAGTGCAGGTATCAAGTGTTAGGAAAATCAAATATAATGATGCAAACGTAGCACTAATTAGTTGTACCATGATATTTTTAATATAAGTTGAAAATATCTCTTTCAAAAGAATAATACTTTTATGTTTTTATAATTTTAAATCTTATTTAGTAGGTTGTATCCAGCGTCCAATAAACTAGGCAATGTATCTATAGTTTAAGGCTAAAATAAAAATAATTAAATGGAGAAGTTAAAATAATAATTTTTTTTTATCATTTTACTTTTCTCATTTTAAAATTATATTAATAGTTAATAAAAAATATTGATTCTTTAATATTGCATATTGTTATTTATATCATATCTCTTTTATATAGATATCACTTATGTAGAAAATTGGTCCTATCATACGGTGACACGTTTTAAATGTTTTAGTCAAACACCTATTATCTCACTCTCATAGGTATGAATTGATGAATCTGTGCAAAGACTTTACTTTCATAGTTAAAAATACATTACTAAAATTTTTATTAGGTGAACACAAATAATGATGATAATGATGATGATGATGGTTATCGTTCGTTAAGACCAATGCGGTCTATCAAACCTTAAGAGAGGAGAACGAATCTAAGTTTGATTATTCAAAATCTTGTTTCTATGGTCAAAGAGAAGGGAAATAAGTGCTCCAAGATCACTATAGGTGGGTTGGATTAATAGGTCAAGAATATTGGAAGTGTGGCAGATGGTAGGAAATTGAAAGCAAATGTGAGTAAGAGTCAGGCAGTCTAAAAGGAAGTGATTTTCATCTTCCACCTGCTTAGAATCACAAATTTGACAGATTTTATCATTCCAAGGGGTCTTGGGACTAGACCACCATCTGGTCTCACTCTGAAGCTCATGAGAATTAGTTCTTATCTTAGCAATGTTCATTTTTTCTTATTGCTGGACAACACAGAGAGATAATTCTAATTATCAAGGGTGGGGTTGATCACTTCCTTATAGTATCTTAGCTTCCTTTTACCCTCCAGCTCCTGATCCTCCCACAAATTTTCCTTATAATTGGAGGTAATAGTATTTTTGATACTATCTTTGCTTACTGTACTGATCTCCTCCTTAATTCCCCAATGTTTGAGCTAGGACTGGGCATCCTTATGCTACCCACGCTTGAGGAAAAGGTGAGGGTTTTTCCTATAGTTAGAAGAAATTTTAGGGAGCCTTTTTGATTCCATGTTGTCAAGCTTCTTCTTATACATCAGATATCTAAACATAGCCATACTTTCAATGCCAGGACAAACTAAATTCAATCAAGAGGATAGGATAGGGATTATTTCCCTTAATATTAAAGTTGTAGGTTATGAATTACTTTTGAATCATCTCAATCTTCCTCCATGACTCTCTGGATATAATGCAACCCCAAAATTCACATCTGTATAAGAAAATAAGGGTGATAAGGGTCTCAAAGAGGAACCTGTTTTTACTCCAAATGTAAAGATCGAACGACTTACAATTGTTTTCAAGCTCATAATAAGATTTCCAGCACCCAATAATCCTTTTCTCAATGCTATAATTCTAGTTGAGATGATGAGGGAAGTCAATTCCCAAACACTTATAAGAAGAAACCTACTATAAGTACTGGTTATTATACATGAAACTACCATGGGTGATCTTTTTGGATTTAATGATCATTACTTTATTCTTGTCGGTATTGACTGTCATACCCATCTTGGAGCAGTAGTCATGAAGAACCTGGAGCTGTTTGTTAAGGTCATCATGGATTTTTGCAAGAAGAATGATATCATGAGCATAGAGGAGAAGAGTAATGAGAACACCATAAAGCTTGGTTCCCTTGCATCCGCAGATTCTAGATACTCCTCTAGCTTATCGATATATATGCCAAAAAGTGTAGGGGATAGGGGACACCCTTGCTTAACTCCAATATTGAATTTAATGTCTTTAGACCACCCCTCATTGGTCTTAAGCTTGGAAGTGACGGTCTTGTAGAGATGGATCACAACAATCCTCAGCTCAGGAGGGACCATGATCTCTTTAAGTCTCTCCCAGAGTTTATCTCGAGGAACAGAGTCGAAAGCTTTTATAAAGTCCACAAAGCAACAAAAGAGATTGGCTTTACTATTGTGACATTCCTCCACAATGATTCTGAGAGTGACCAGATGGTCAATAGTTGAGTGATGTCTCCTAAAAGCATCTTGTCCTTTAACTATTTTTCCCTGGCTTTCAAGCCAAAGTCTAAGCTTCTTCTCCAAAATGAGCCTATAAATCTTGGATAGGATATGGCTAACCATAATGGTCCTGTAGTTAGATGTAAAAATCTTGTCCCCATTTTTAAATATAGTTACAATAAGGATTTGTGTCCAAAGCTGAGGGAAGCCATGCGTTATAGCCAAATTCAGAAGCTTGTGGAGACAAGGAATGAGGATAGATCTTCCCATTTTAAGGATCTTAGCTTGGTATCCTTCAATATCTTTAGCTTTCCCATTAGTGAGCTTGTTAATACCAGACTCAATGTCTTCAAGAGAGAATACATCCTCCTTAATTGGAGTGATTAAGGTGGTGCCCATAGTGTTTGGAGAGTCATACAACTTATTAAGATAGTTGTCCCATTTTTCTAAGGGGATAGAATGGTTATCTTTGGTTTTATGGACAAGAACATTCTGCTAAAATTTTTTGGGTGTGACTTTAGAAAGGTGGAGAAGATAATTATCTCTTTTATTAATATATGATATTTTCTTCCTCTTTATGATATTTTTGTATGTATTGATATTCTGCAGCTTAATGATTTCATTCATCTCTGATTGCTTTCCTGGAAATTTTTCAATGTTTGTCATACCATGGATTGGAATTTCTATTAGACTGCTTAAACTAAATCTTATTAGGAAACTTGCTAATGGTGTTGGAAAGGATGGTAGTGAAATGGTCATAATTTCGATAAATGTTATTATTATAATTCATGGGGCCTAAATCCCTCTCTAAATCCCTTAATAAGAGGTCGGTTTTACTTCTATTGAAGCAATTGTATCTTTTTGTTTCATTGGTCTCCTACCTGTGGGTGGTATGTATAGAAATATTGAGGGATAGAGACAGAGGTATGTGGTCAGAGTCAGGCTCGAATCCATTAAGAAGCTCAAAGTTTGTAATATGGTTGAGGATGAGGATGTTAGAAATTTCATAATCCACGACACTGCTACCCAGCGCATGGAAACATGTCATCTGATCAGAGAGGGGCCACTTGTTAATACCATTACAAATAATTAGGTCCTTGGAACTGCAAAGTTTGAGGAGTTCAATGCCGAATAAGTTCTCGATAATGTCTTCAGATTTTCTCTTGAATTTATTAGCTAAGTTACTATATTCATCAAGCCACAAGGGGTCAGGGTTAGAGTTGTTTCTTAATGTAATGGCTTGGTTAGTAGCAATTATAGCATTAAAGTCTCCCAATAAAAGGATATTACCATAATTTCTCAGGTTGAAGACGTCTTTTTCTAAAGAATTGAAAGGACAATTCTTATCCAAGTTGTTCTTCTTATAGGATGTAGAGTTGATAGGAGCGAAATAGAAGATTGCAAGAAAGATATTATTTGGAGTAGAATCATAGATTTTGATCCAAATGTATTGATTGAAGGTGTTGATTTTATGAATTTGAACGTGAGAGGAAATAATGTTCCTTATATAGCAGGCTATACCACCAAAACCCCTCCGAGAGGATTTATTATTCCAACCAGACCAAAGAGTGAAACCGTTGAGGTAAGGAACCTTAGATTCATCATGCTCCCATGTTTCAATTAAGAGAATAAGGTTAATATCACTCGGGATCCAACTTAACATAGGACCTTACACCATGGAAATCCACGACAGTTCCAGAAGAGGATCCAGAGTGACACAAATCCTTATTTATCACTCATGCTTGAGACTCTATCTCTAATAATAGCTTTCCTATTCCTAATGATTGCCCATTTATCGACCTTTCTTGCATACTTGACATTTTGGACTTCTTTCCTAAGTTCAAGTTGGTCTTCTGGAATGAGATCTTCATTTATAAAGATTTATGTTCCTTTTAGGCTTTGGGATTTCCCGAGTATATCTAGTTTATGTTCATGAAAACTCACCTTGACACGGATGAGTCTGTGTTTATGCTCAAGTATCCTTCCGACCCTTATTGCTTCCGTGAGATAGGTTGTTTCGATTTGAGATTTTTTTTAAATTTTTCTTTAACCATTTCTAATTTTTTTTTCATTGTTTTGTTCTTCTATACCCACAACTATAAGATTTAAGGCTCATTTGTAGCACTCATGGTCGAGAAAAATTAATTTATTATTTCCTCTTTGATGGGTTTAATATCTAAGTTATTTTCTGTGTTATTTAGGGCTAAGATATTATGTAATTGTTCTTTTCAATTTTTAATCTCGCTTTTCAAGGTGTCATTTTCTTTGACCATTGTTTGTTTACTATGTTCTATTTATTGAATTTTACCTTTCATTTCTTAGAGTTCAATTTTGAGTGTGGTTGTTTTATTTTCTAATGATTTGTGGTTGTTCTCAAGCATTGCCATTAGTTCTAGTTTAAATGATTTTCTCTTTCTTCTCTTCATCATTCTAAAGACTCAATGTACTCATAGAGACTATCTAATGTAATTTTACTTGGTCTGCCTTTGCTAGAGGGGGGCTTAGAAATATGAGGGGAAGTATTCCTAGTGTAATAAAACAAAAATTAACATGAGGAGGGTAAGTGAGAACGTGTGCACCTGTAAAGCAGAACCAATGTGAGGTTGTCACCGGGCCTTGGAGGCTGAGTCTTTGGTAGAAATAGATCTTGCTCCTATTGTCCCAAAATTGACCAGAAAAAACAAGAGATGGGTACCCCTAGCTATCCCAAGAAATACTTGGTTGTCTCAAAATTACCCCAGTTACCTAACTATCTCAGAATATGGGTACGCTGCCCAGAATTCATTGCTGTCGTGACTCCATGCTCGCTTGTCAAACAGTGAAGAAAGTCCCAACTCAAACAATTCCACACTTGCTCACTAGCCAAACAATGAAGAAGGTCCGAACTCAAAAAAGAATGTCAGGACCGAAAGGCCTCTACAGGGTTTCAAATGACTGCAACAGAGAAGATCGTAATTCAAAGAATCTTGATCTCGCTGGATCAAGACTTCGCATGGCCACAATCGTTGTACAAGAGTATGATTTTTTAATATTCGTATTTTTCTATTTTTATCTAGACAATTGAAAATCATAAAGTTTAAATGGACCTAAAGGAAAACTATATATGGACATATTATTTTTAAGTTTAATAAAGGTGGAATTTAATTATTGTGCAAAGACTAGAGTAAATTAGAGACTAGGATTTCAAGTCCATGAGGATGGAATAAAATCCAAAGACTTTCCCGAAATCTCCAAAAATCCTTGGAGAAAATAAAATAAAATAAAAATATTAGATGGGAGATAAGAATCTAATAAATACCTCAGTAAAGTGGAAAGTTACTGAGAAGAGGTGAAATATAACTAGTGAGAGGAAAAAGGTATAGAGAACACATTCATATATGAAATTCCGATTAATTGAATACCTTTAGTATGAAAAGGGAAAATTCTAATATTTTGTTCTAATTACACAGAGTGAAAAGAGGTATTGAAAATCGGGAAATATATAATCATAATCCAAAGAAACGAAAAATCCCAAAATTAGATATACAATGTGAGAAGGGAAAGCTAAATTAATTAATAATGGGGTCAATTTAATATTCTCGGGTATTATTATTACATGTCGAAATTTTACACAAAGTATGAGAATTTATATTTCGTTCAATATGAAAGTATTGAATGTAGAAATGGTAGTGGTATTAATTACAACGATTCTGTTTACAAATATGTATTCCGAGAAGCAAGAACATAGTTCTATTTCACCTCGCTGACAAATTTGTTAAATTAACCCATTCGGATCAGCAGAGATATAATTGGTGAAATTCCCAATATGCATAAGAGGAATACAAATGGGAAATGGATGTCGTGAAGCTGAAACACAATGATGGTGGAATATATAATAAAATATAAAATAACAATGTGGAGAAATCACCTGGTAATTACCCAAAAAGATTCGATGGCACAATGGGAGTGCGTATCGACTTTTTGGTATAAGGTGAAATCGATATCAGTCTCAAAAATTAGAATACATTACATTGCAACCCCAATCAAACTCATTCATTACTGTACCGAAGAGGAGTGGTATTTACCAATTCATATATAAGAGTAGATATCTTAAATCGATTATTAAACTCAGAAATACGAATTAGCTAATTCACAGTAAATTGATTTCGAGAGGAAGGTGGAACGACAAGGAGAAATTCTACCAGAAATCTATATCAAAATTTATACAATTTAATGTTAAAACGAATTGACATATTAGTGAAATTGAAACCAGATTTGGGGAAAATCCAGTCCACATTATAATTGTAAAGGTATACAATTATAAATAAAAATCTTCATTCTCACGAAGAGAAGTAGAAGTTAAATCATGGCAAAAGTCATTCGCTGAATAATAAAACCAGGAAAAGAGTTTGGGTTATAAGATTTAACAACTTACCAATAGTTGGAGACAATAGAAAATGTCTGTTGTTGGAAGAAGACATTGTAGGAGGGATTACGAATAGTATCCCCGCAACAAAAAAATCGAATGAGGATGCAGATTGAAAACGAGAATGAGAAAATTTAAATAACCTCCTAAGTGTAGCAGAGACCCATATATTAATTCTTCGTTGCAACACTAATACTCATGGGTGAAATACACGCAGAGGTAAACATACTTATCAATGGTAGTGCGTCGAAGGCATGCCGTAAGGAAGTCTGCTCTGAGTCGTTTCACCATACAGAACTCGAGAAAAGGAACTAAAACTCAGAGGGAAGGCCTCTGCTATCGTTGAAATAAATGACAAACAAAGGAACAACGTCGAAAACCCTAACCTAAATCCTTCTGACAGAGAGGTGAAATACGGATGAAATCCACACCATCAAACGAAAACCAAATCAACCTTATAGCTGTCCCAAAAAATTGAATAGACCCATGTGAATAACCTAGGCCAGAAGTACTGAATTAAATGAGTTATAAAATCTGAAGGAGAAAAAATTAATTGGGTTACGGTGAAGCTTTGCCGCCATTTAAATGTGTGGAGATATTATCCAAATATATGTTAGGTATAAATCAAATAATAAAACCAAAACCGTGGCTTATCTGAATTCACATATGATAAGAGTTGCCATAAAGATACCCGTCACAATTTATTTCACTTAAATGTCATAGAGGGGAGAAATGCATTTATGTGGTTAGGTATAATTTCAATAGCAACATTGGAATATGAAATACCATAATACACAAATGTAATCATTCAGACCCTTAGTAATACATATTACGATTTAAAAGTATATGTAAAGGGTTGGGGAAAAACGTATTGAGGAACGAAACATCGATTAAAGTATTTCATATAAATATAAGGTCGACGAGTTACCAAACACAAATAGAGAACGATTTGGGTATATGTTATCCAAGATACGAGAAACCTTACATTAATGATCATTAACATAATCATGGTGTAAGGATATATCTATCATAATAGAGAAACTTTAATAATATTTAAAGTTTAAAAGTATCAAAGTATATGATTATACACAGAGCCTTGGGGAACTCTAGATATAAAATACATGGTTCTAATATTTTATTAGGATGCAAAACTATTAAAAATGCATACCTTAATATATATTGAACTAAAAGTAAGCTTGCCATATAGGTAAGGAGTTTTCCTTGATAAACTAAGGGAACAAATGTCTTCAAAGTTATTCATAAGTATGAATACAATTATAGTATAAGACAAATACAAAGGACAAAAATAAAATCCTTTAACGATAATTTGTAAAAGGATGTACTGCGACAAAAATAAACTAAGTAAAGGAAAGAAAAGTAGTTTTAGTGATACAAATATAATATTTTTTTTTTGGGTAAGTAGAGTTATTACAAATGGTATCAGAGCCCATGTTGAAAACACTGGGCCTATGTGTCCCCACACAAAAAACCCAAAAATATGTTGCTGTGAAAAGAATAAGAATTTTTTTTTTTTTTTCTTTACAGAATTTGATATGCTAATTAAATGTTCTGTACAACGATTGAAGTGCAGAAACAATACAACTGCTATTATGAATGACGAAGGAGAGATGTATGAGGATCTGGGGGGTGCAGGAAACCCACTAGATCAAAATGCTCAATTGCTGGACATGATAAGAGAGATGCAACGTGAAATGGTTTAGCTAAGGACTAGTAATGAATGATTGTTGCAAGCCAGTGAAGATCAAAAGAGGTTGATCAAGGAATTAACCTCACGATCTAGTCATGAAAGTTAAGAACATGGAAGAAAGAGGAAAGAAGCTGAAGCCAACTCAGAAGGGTTTAAGGGTGCGGAAGCATATGGACATAATTCCAGAAAGGAAAAGGAATTGCAAGGGGAATTCTGCAAAATAGAACCTCCAAATTTTGATGGTGAAAATGAGGAGGATGTGGAAGTTTGGCTTATGAACATGGTTAAATAATTCCAGGTATATGAATAAGGAAGTAATCTGAAAGCCAGATTGGAAATTTACCAACTGTAGGGTAAAGCCACACTTCGGTGGGAAGAAATAAAAATGGTACATGTGATGGATGAAAAAACTGTTATCTGGGAATATTTTTGTTAAACACACACATGGTGTATGAGAAGGATAAACACACACACGCACAAGAGACTCAACACACAATGAAAGATAAGCGTGACGCTTTCTTATTTTTCCATTATACAAAGATGTATATTTATAATACAATGGTGTGACTCTTGGTTTCACATTCCAAGGTCACTTGGACTCCATTGTGACTTTTCGCATTCCACACCTACCCATAGATGATTAGGTATTCCAACATCCCCCCTTAATCCGAAGGGGTATGTGTGAGTCCAAGAAGAGTTGTAATACAAATCTGCAAAGTATGCATGGCAGCGCTTGGGCTGAATCAACTCTCCGAAATGTTGGAAAAAAGAGGTGGTTTAAGGATGACCACTAACACTGGAACACAATACTTGTTGCAGTTCCCGAAACTCTTCCAAAACTGGCAAGAAGCTGAAGGCTTCTGCTAGAGGAATTGTCCCTCATAAAAAAGGGAGAACTTCAACCTAAAAGAAGGGAGGTCTACTACCTGTGATGGTTTTAGGATTACCAACAACTTTGGAATTCTTGAAGCATTTCCTGGAACTCAACCAAAGCTGGCAAGAAGCTGAAGGCTTCTGCTAGAGGAAGTGTTCCTCATATATGAAAGGGAGACCTTCGACCTAAAAGAAGGAAGGTCTACTACCTGTGATGGTTTTAGGTTATCCACCAACCAAAGATGATGGTTTAAGGTTGTCCACCAACCGAAGGCATGCTCATGGGCATCCGTGTCTCTGGCTACATCTCTGAATCTGGAATGACGAATTGTGGCTTAGGCTCGCTTGAACTGCTGGCTACAACTCTGAACATGGAATGAGAGATTGTGGCTCAGGCTCGCTTGATCTGTCGTCGAAGCTTGTACATGACCACCATTTTCCCCCCTGTCAGGGACAAGGTGAGATGATGGAGAAAACTCAACTGCAAGTTTGCTCAATATCCGTGAACAAGTTCTGACATGTGTCTTAAACATCTTCTTGGCTGCTGATGCCCATTGCCAAGAAGCGATCCATCCAAGATGAATCTTGGTTCTTGCAGGAGGCTTGTGTCTGAAGCATCTGTCTGAAGAATGGGTGTGTCGACCACAGTGCTTGCATGGATGAAGATCAAAACAATGATATTTCATGTGGCCAACTCGATCACAGTGTTGGCATTTCTCAATCTGTTGTTGTTGTGGAACAGGATCTGGAACAGCTGCAGGTGAACTGTCATACATGAATCCGGCACTCTGAAATATGATGGGCTTGGTGTAGTCTGGAATATGAAAGGACACATCCTTGCCATATCCAAGACCAGTTCGGTGCTTTTTGTGGACAATCTCTTCCCAAGGTTTGATGATGGGCTTGAGAAGTGCAGGCTGAATTGTTGCATCTGCATGTAAATCTGCTTTAGTACAAGGAGTTGAATGGGAATCAATTGCATCTTTATTGACTTGCTTCTAATGGGAGTCGTTCTCAATCTTCTGAAAAAAAACAGGTTCAGAATGGTGACTCTTTTGCTGAAGTTCGTCTTGTTGAAGCTGAGATTCCAACTGCAAAAACTCAATCTTTTCTTGTGCATATAGCAAACAATTTTGAATGTTACAAAGAGCATTCTTGCTCATTTTTATCATGTCATCAACATTGGAATGAATGAGGTTATTCAACAACACTAATGCCTCATTGATTTTAGCCATTTCAACAACTTAGACTCAAAAATGAAAGGGTGTCAGCTTCAACCGAAAATGCACCCGTTTACAATGTGATGCAACTTAATTTCAATAAATACAAATTACTCAAAAGGACTTCCAACTATGGAATTCTCAAAGTACAAAATCTGCTCCTCAAATGATGGAGGACAATCAACAATGACTTATATCAACAATTTTCCAACAACTCAAATACTGATTGCAACTATGAAGAAGAAATACAATGTCAACTCAATACAATATTTCTGTAAAATATTTTGTAAATGTGCAGCTGAAAACACTTGTGCAAGAGGCCTTTAAGGAAACTGAATTTTCCTTCAAAGAGCTGTTTTGCACCAATAACAACTCGTCTTCAAATGTCAATTTCTTCAAAAAATCACCCTTATGCCACAAATCACACAATGTAAAATCTGCAATTTTCTCTATGTGTACTGTTTATTTACTAATTTGTCATTTCCTTCATTTCTGCTGTTTATATTCTCTCTTTCCTCTCTCTCTCTGCTATTTTTTTTTTTTTTAAATTAATTAAAAATTAATTAAAAAATAAATTAATTAAAAATGGAATTAATTAAAAATGGAGGGGAAAGGGATTAATTAAAAGAGAGGGAATTTAAAAAGAGTGGGAAATTTATTGAAATGGGAGGAGAGGGAAATTTATTGGGATGGGAGGTATTATATGGGGGGGGTTTGATATTTAAAAATTTAAAAATTTTAAAAAGGCTAAGTTAAATTTTTTTTTTTTTTTTAAAGGGTTGGGAAAATCGATGGGAAGGCCGAGCGGCCGCGTTGAAAGGGAGGGGGGTAGAGTAGCAGTGAGGGGGGTGGGGTTTGAGTGGGTAGGGAGCGGCAGAGGGGGACAGAAGAGCAATTGTATAGCAGGTAGGGGTTGGGAGAGATAGGTTGAGGGGGGTCATAGTTTAGGTAGAGGGCGCTGTTGTGAGGGGGGTAGTCGAGCAGGGGGAGAGAGCTGGTTAAGGGAGAGTAAGGGTGAGGTGAGGGAAGAGTTCCGTGTAGAGTAAGGGAGAGTAGCCGTGGGTTGAGAGGCGGTGTAAGGGTTTGAGCAGGGGGCGCACGGAGATGGCGCGGGGAGGGGGGTTTATGGGAGGAGAGGGGCCGGCTGGAGGGAGAAGGGCGAGAGTGCTGGTAAGGGTGGAGCGTGGTAAGCATAGAGGGAGTCAGGGTATGAGGTGGGAGCTCATTTGGAGAGGGCCGTGGGTAAGGTATGCAGACAGGGTGCGAGAGTTGGGAGTTCGATTGTGAGCAACGAGTGTTGTGAGGGGGCAGGTCTACGTAGAGGTAGGGAGAGTGAGCGCTGAGTTGGAAAGGGGAAGCGCAGGCAGGGAGTAAGGTTGCTGTGTATGGAGTGTAGCACGAGGGTGAGGTAAGTTTGCAGAGCGAGGGGGTTGGGAAAGCGTGGAAGGGAGAGTCAAGGGTTCAGGTTGGGGAGGCGTAGAGCTGTGAACAACAGGTGTGGAGTGAGGATGACAGTGCGTAGGGGTAGGGCATAAGGTAGCGCCATGGAGTGTGGATGCAGGTGAGTTGGAGATAGGAGTAGTTTGGGATATGGGTTGAGGGCTGTATGTAGTAAAAAAATTGCAGGTTGCAGAGGAGGGGGGCCGAAAGGCCTGAACCAAATTTTTATTTTTATTTTATTTTTATTTTTTAATTAAAACAGCAGAGGAGTGAAATTTGAGACCCAATACTTTAAAATAGCAGCAGGAAATTTCGCAAAAAATGTAGGATCTTAAGCAGGGATACACAACAGAATTTTTTTTTGGAAATTATAGCAGTAAAAAATCCAGCAACAGAGATGATGAAATTTTCAGCGAAACTCAGAATTCTTTCAGTGAAAACTTAGAAATCTTTCCAGTAGCCCAGCAGCAGGAAAATCGACTTTAAAAATGCAGATTTTTCCAGAAAATTTTAGCAGTAAAACCCAACAATTTGCAAATATTTTCAATGAAAAAATCAGAAATTTTCCTTTCAGAAACCCTCTTTAAACGGTATTTAGCAGCTCTCCAAATTGCAGAATAAAGGCAGAAATTGCAAAAAAAATAAGCAGTGAGAAAACCTTCAGATGCACAAGGCTGCGTCTCCAAACCAATTTCTGAATGCTGCCAAGGATTTTGAATGCTGCTCCTTCTCAAAACCAATGCTGCTCTTCTTCAAAACAAATTTCTGAATGCGGCAAAATGTCTGCTGCAGAAACTCCGAGTGCTGCAAAAATGCCAAGAATTTTTGCAGATATGCACAGGCCATAAACACAAATGGCTCACTCAATTTGGAGCAGGGCCAACAATCGGCCGCTCTGATACCATGTTAAACACCATGTTAAACACACACACACACACAAGAGACTCAACACACAATGAAAGATAAGCACGGGGCTTTCTTATTTTTCCATTATACAAAGATGTATATTTATAATACAATGGTGTGACTCTTGGTTTCACATTCCAAGGTCACTTGGACTCCATTGTGACTTTTCGCATTCCACACCTACCCATAGAGGATTAGGTGTTCCAACAAATTTTAAGCCAAATTCAAGTCTAGATATTTGAATGAGAGGTATTATGATGATAAATCAAAGGAATTTCATGAGACGAGATTGGGAAAACTCAAAATTGATGAGTTTGTTACCAAATTCACGAACTTACTTCAGTATGTGCCTTATATCAAATAATAAAAGGCCAAAGTACAACGATTTTTAAACTTCCTACCTACTACCTATAAAGAGAGAATCAAATTTGATAATATTAAAACAATGGATCAAGTTGTTCGTAAAGTAAGACTATGCTATCAACAATTTAAAGGAAAAAATGATTAGTTGAAAAATTGGAAAAAAAAAGAGAAAGGGAAGGGTGACACAAATGTAAAAAGAGTAAAAACAGCATGATTGAATTTTTTTTGGAAAAAACCACCAAAGGAAGAAAATTAATAAGAGTGGGGAAAACCAACCAGCACAATCACATACTGGGTCTAAACAAATGGATACAAACAGAAAAAAGGAAAGTGTTGTAAACATGAAAGAACCATTAAAGTGCTGGGGATGTGGAGAACCTCATCTGTTACGTGACTGCCCACATAGAACAATTTAGAACATTCAAGCAGTACGAGAGGCAACTACAGTGAACGACATTGCTCAAAACATTCCTAGGATCAATGCTGCACTTGAAGATCGATAGGCTGAACTCCAATCAACCATGATAGAAATCGAAGGTATGATTTTTGAACAACTTGTTTATGTTTTGATAGATCCAGGAGAAAATTTAAGTTATGTCAGTCCACCGATAGTGGAAAAGTGTAAGCTAAAATCAGAAAAAAATCAGCAAGCATGGTTAGTGTAGTTAGCTACAGGAACAAAAAGAAAAGTGACCCATAAACTTCCAAAAACTACTATAAATTTAAATGGATATGAAATTGAAATTCATTTAAATATTTTGCCTCTAGAATCCTATGAGTTATTGGTAGGAATGGACTGGTTAGAGAAACAGAAAGCAATAGTAAATTGCTTAGACAAAATAGTACATTGTATAGATGATGAAGGAAAAGCTGTGATAGTGAAAGGAAAACCAAAACCAATATCTACCAGACAAATTTCTGCATTGCAGCTAAAAAGGACAACAAGAAAAGGTTGTCAGGTGTATGCTATACAAGTGGAAGAATTGGGACAACTAGAAAAGGAGGCTGTAGAAAACTACACCTAAGGATGATCAGAGAGTTTAAGGATGTATTTTTAGAGGAAATCCCCCATATACCTCCTAAACTGAGACATTGACTTTTCAATTGAATTAGTACCAGGAGCTACACCTGTTTCTAGAGCACCCTATAGAATGAGTACTCCTGAACTACTATAACTGAAACCACAATTGCAAGAATTGTTAGACAAAGGGTACCTCCAACCAAGTGTGTCTCCTTGGGGAGCACCAGTGTTGTTTTTTAAAACGAAATATGGCACATTTAGAATGTGTATAGATTACAAACAACTGAATAAGTTAACTATTAATAATATATATCCTTTGCCCAGGATAAATGACTTATTTGACCAAGTGAGAGGAGATACTATCTTCTCTAAAATTGATTTAAGAACATGATATCACCAACTAGAAATTAAATATGAAGACATCAACAAAACAATATTCAGAACTAGATACAGACACTATGAATTTTTATTCATACCCTTTGGACTTACAAATGCACTCGCTACATTCATGTGTTTAATGAATAGTGTTCTGCATAAATATCTAGACAAGTTTGTACAAGTGTTCATTTATGACATTTTAGCGTACTCCAAAAATTAAGAAGAACACAGAGAACATCTCAGAATAGTCCTAAAAACACTTACAGAACATTAATTATATGCAAAACTCAACAAATGTGAATTTCAGAAGGATAAAATTCAGTATTTGAGTCATGTGATTTCAAAGGATGGATTAATAGTAGATCCAGAGAAAATTCAGGCAATAATGAATTGGCCGGTACCCACAAATGTACCATCCATACGATCCTTTATGGGTATTTCTAGATACTACTGTAGGTTTGTTGAAGGATTTTCAACATTAGCCTATCCTATTACTTCATTGCAGAAAAAATAGTAAAGTTTGAATGAATAGCAACGTGTCAAAGTAGTTTTGAGAAATTAAAACTGAAATTAACTACTGCCCCCATCTTGAAAATTGCTGATCCAAACAAGGAATTTTTAGTGTGTATAGATGCATGTGTAGAAGGGTCAGGAGGAGTATTACTGCAAGAAAATTCAGTAATAGCATATAAGTAAAGGAAAGTGAAGAAACATGAACAAAATTATGCTATGTATGATTTATAACTAGATGTTGTTATACATGCATTAAATATGTGGAGATATTACTTGTTGGGAAATAAGTTCATATTAATGACAGATCACATAAGCCTGGAATAATTCTTTACTCAACTAGATCTAAATGCTAGACAAGCCAGATGGTTAGCTTTCCTTAGCGAGTTCGATATGGAAATCAAACACATTAAAGGAAAGAAAAATAAAATTTCTGATGCTTTGAGTAGGAATGCTCATCAAATTTTGACACCTGCACGAAGTAGTGTGAAATTTTAGATAGAAGAACAGATTCATGAAGTGTTGATGCAAGATCAGCTGTACATCAAATTGCAAGAGAAATTGCAGAAAACTGAAGCTGTGGGATATACTAAAATCCAGAAAGGACTGATTTGTTATAAACAAAGATTGTATATTTCTAATGTGACATCTTTAAAACATGAAAACTTAGATGAGTATCATAAGAGACCTTATGCAGGTCATCTTGGTTATCAAAAACTAATTTCAACATTAAGGAAGAACCTGTTTTGGTCAGGTATGAAAAAGGATGTAGCTGATTATCTACCAGATCTGAAATGATTACTAGTTATTGCTGTGCTAGTATCATTTCCAGATATAAAATTACCTTTTCTTTGGTTTGCTTATTCATCAAGAGTTTATCCATGAGCATGTGATTGTCAATTCAATTTACTTGGTGAAATTTAGTGTTTGTCATAAAATTTAAAGCATAATTTTAAATGACTGAACAACAGAAAATATAAACACAACAAACACACAAAACAAATCTCAATACACATAATTTTGTTGAAGGAGTTCACCCCTCCTGGGCTACATCTCCTTGCTTTAGCTTCATAGTGCGGGCCTTTGTATTAACTTCAAGTGTGCTCAAATTGCTGTTATAAGCTTCAAATGCTATTGGAACCTATTCCAATGAGTTTAAACATCAAAATATACCATAAAATACTGTTTGTTTTCTCAATTTGGATTCTGGATGCTTGGAAATGCCTCATGTTAGCCCCCTATAAATTTTTTGACAAGAAAACAGGGGGTTAAAATGTTTCTGAGCCTTTAAGGAATGCATTTCCTCTGAAAACACATCATCCTTGAAGCCTCCTTCTGCCTTCTGTTGGTTCTTTCCTTCAGAGAAGTTTTCCGCAACATGTTTAGCGTCAAATCATCCTCCAAGTAGATCCATCAGAAATTGCCTGAAAAGAGCTTTCCAACGGTATGCCACACTCTCAAAACTGACTTCTGGATCGAATTCTATGCCTAAGTGAAGTAAAGCCCTTATACCCCCATATATCCCCTATTTCCCATGTTTCCCTTTCAACTTTATGTTTAAAGTTTTAATATTCCCTTTTAAAATCCCTTTTACCCCTTTCCGATTATTAAATCTCATTATAAATTATTAAAAAAAAAAAAAAAACAACAACAACAAAATATGCGATTTAATTTATTAAACCACTTCCCCGACCATGCCCCTTAGAACCTTATGATAAACAATGTCAACGTTTATTATTAAGTCCCCGCCCCCTTAACCGCTTCCCCTTTTATCCCCGTCACATTGCAATCGCAATCGCAATCATTTCCAATCGCGTGGTCTATTATATATGCTCCGATCGCGCAAACGCAAATATTTGCGATGCGATTGATCGCGTCGCAAATATTTGCGATTGTGCGATCGCGACTTAAACTCCGATCACACCATTTCGCCCCGATTGCCCGATCACACGATCCTCCAATCGCAGTCCCGCCCTCCGATTGGCCCGATCGCACCATCTCTCGATCCGCCCGATCGCAAGTATCCGCCCGATCGCAAACCCCTCCGATTGATCGCATCGAAATTTTCTTCCTCTCGATTGCGATTGCCAGCTGCTCCCGATCTCTGATTGCGATTGCTCCATTTCGCCCAATCGCATGATTGCAAGTCTAATCCCCGATTGCTCCGATCCTCCGATTGCGATTAGACCTGCCGGGCCCACTGTACTATACCTCCGCCCATTCATATAAAATAGGCCTTTCCTCTTTGTAAATTGGAAAAATGTCATATTTTGTTTTTATAAAGGTTTTCCACATTCCGCCTGCCCAATCGCATCGGAAATTTTGTGCTGCACCACTCCGCCATGCTCCACCTCCCGATTCCGATTTGCGATTGCGATCCGTACCCCGGCCCCACTTTAGCCCTCTGCCTGTTAACAAATACCATTCGTTCCTTTGTATGAAGTGAAAAAATCATTTCTCGTTTATTTTAAAGGGGATTTCTTGCTCCACTGTGTATCGCCCCATCAGACCCAGGCTAATCGCATCGGAAATTTGGGGGTTTGTGTGTCTCTCCGCTCCCACGCGATTGCGATTGCGATGCATATGGGTCCCGCCTTCTCCCCCTTTTCCTTTTTACCATGCAAATAAACTCTTCCCTTCACAAAGGCGTAATTTTAGTTCGGTTGTATTTCAATGGAATTTATAAAAGGAAAGTCAGTTCTCTGCAAAACGGCAAGTGGGAAGTGAAACACAGCGTCAGCAGAAAATTTCTCTCAGAAGTACACCTTTCTTACAATGCTCTCCATGCTTCCTCGAGCCCTCAAACAGATGAAAGACACTGACAGAAGCTTCTTAAGACTGTCAGAGCTGCAGTAATGGAGGTAGGGAGAAGGTCTGCAGACTTTAATCCAGTTAACCAGATTCAGAAGGCTAGCGCAGAGTACCAAACGCTAGAAAGGATTTCAAGGACACAGCAGAGGTCAATCTCAACCTGACAGAGGCTTCCAAATAGTCTACAAAGTACTTACAGCGATTGCAGGTGCCATTAAGCAAAGTGGGCTCGAGCACTTCCCCCCACTCTGTCTTAATGAATCTAATTTAATGTTCATCTACCTCTGTTATTTTCATGCTCCTATATGAGTTCTAAAGAGCAGTATTGTAAAGGTTGTTGTCCAGTTGCTGCTGTTGCAGTTAGAGGGATTCATTTTGACTGTTAGAATAGTTTTGGGAGAGAGTAGCAGAGTAGTTTGTTATGTAGTAGGCTGGGAGGAGAAAGTTTGGATTGTAATAGCTATTGAGCTCTGATGTATATGACTGGTTTTGCATCATTAATCAAGCACATTTCACAGGATCCTGGTCTATTACTATTGGTGATGTCTTTCTTACTTTGTTTATTACATTTCATGTTGTTCATTGTTCTACTGGCTTGCATCAAAAATCTGGCATAGGATTTTCCCTTGTTAGGCACCCTATGTTTCTGCTCTCCTTGCCTTAGATGTTTTCTTCTTATGTGTTATCTAAAGTTCGATTTCAGTTAATTTAACTAGTGTAGTGGATGTCATTTCTTGCTAGCTGATGTATGGATTAAATGAATCTGTCCTTAGATGTTCTTGTTGGGTTCAAGCTGGAAGATTTGGGAACATTGGGGATTAGAGTTAGCCCTGTCCACTAGGATCCTTGTGCGACTAGCCGAACTTTCTAAGATCTCTCTGTAAACTTATCTCTGTTTTTCCTTGGAGCATGCTAAATCTGACCTGGAGTTAAATGACCTCTGGTCCGATCTATAAGCTGCCCCTTTGTCCCTATTTTGAAAGTTACCTTTGAGTATGTCCAAGTAGGTCTGAAGTTAAATGACCTCTGATCTGATCTATAAACAGAAATTAGGTTACTTTCCTTCTTTCACCTTCTTCCCTTAATGTTCCATCCCACCATCTAATCTAAAAGATCCTTTAGTATTAGATGACTTGCCCTCTGAAAGCTTTGGCTAGTTGTTGCATGTAATCACCTTTCATGACTCCATAGCCCAATGGATGGCACTTTCTTGACCTATCCCCTTTGTTGAAACATCTTGCTATTTTGTTATTTCCTCCCATCACTTTCTCAGTCCATGATCTCATGACCAACTCCGCAACCAACCAACCAAATCATTTTAAAACCCCCTTTGTGCTTCATACCTAGCCTGATACCTCATTTTGAGCTTTCAAAGATATATCATTCTTTGTTTTATGGAGGGATCCCTCTCTGGGTCCAGGAGGGCTAGATCCTAGGGCCCCAAAGTGGTTATGATGTTGTCTCATCTTTTGGTCTTGCCAATCTGGCCAAAACATGGGAACCCCAACATAATGGCGACTTCGCTGGGGAGCTTTGAGTGAATTTCACCTTAAACATTATTAGGCACTCAAAAGACCCAAGATCTCTGGTTAGATTGGATTTCAATTGCTGATGGTGGAAAACAGCCTGCTTAAAATAGTCAAATTCATCCTCCTGGCGACTCCACACTCCATAATCCTCAAAGAATCCACTGGAGGAAGAACCTAAAAGATGGCCAGACCTCATAGAAGGGTAGAACATATGGGTTGGATTTGGTTTAAATAATTCATTGGTTTTGTCTATCACTATGTTCTATCCTACTTCAAGCCTGATCAAGTGCACCAAGAAGAGACCCACGTTGAGTATGGGAAAGATCTCAAGCCTCAGCCTTCAGACCATGAGGAGACCCGCACTCCTGTGAAAGACCTAGTGCAATAAGAGCCTCATGCGGTATCCCCCAATCCTAAAGGAACTGCAAGCAACCATGAGCCCATTGTTACACCACCTTCACCTAAAAAGGTCATAGAAAGATATAAGCCTCTGGTTTTACCTCTTATCTTCCAACCCCTTCCTTCAAAACTTATAAACCAACTGCCTCATTTTGATGGAGAAAATAAAGGGGCCACTGCTGAAGAACATGTTCAAAACTTTGAGGATTTACTTGAATTGTATGAAATAGAAGAAGATGATGTGTGCATTAGAATGTTTGCCTTGTCTTTACAAAGGAATGTTAAAAGTTGGTTCAAAGGCCTTCCAATGGCAATCATTTTCAGCTTTCATCAATTTTCTCAAGTTTTCCTTGATAGGTGGGCAGCCCTGAAGAATGTTCTCCTCATCCTAAAAGAATATCAGAATTTGAGAAGGCAACCAGGAGAGACAATGCAGAATTTTTCAGCCAGGTTTAATAAGGTATATGATGCAATACCTTCTGATATAAAACCACCTTTGGGATGGGCTTTATTGCACTATCCAAGTTCTTTTGATCCTGAGGTGGAATTTCATATAAGGGAAAGAGAGCCTTCGAGCCTGGAGGAAATGCATAACATAGCAGTCACTGTCGAATAAAACATAAAGTGCAGGGAGGAAAGATTAAAAGCAGCAAAGAAATACCGAACAGAGCAAATGGCGTAGATCTCTTTAGAGAACAAGCTGGAAAGACTGATAGGGACTGCCAACGCCTTGCTGAAAATAGAAGAGGAAGAATATGAGGCCGAAACCAGAAATGATAATTGGAAAAGACCTGATCCTTGCCCTCAAGAAAGACAAACCAGATCACTACAAGTCAGAAGCCACTTGCCAAATGTGTATGATGAACCAGAGCTTGAAACAGAAAATGAACTTGCAGACTATTTTGAAGAAAGACTCGCTGAGAGTCCTGAAGACTTGATTGGTGACAATGCTTGTAATTATGATTTCTCCGATGTTGATCTGTCTGATGATAATTTTTTCCAAGGGAAAACTGAGCTTGCAGGGCCATCATCAGTAGATTCATGGGGGGAAGATTACGACCATCAACTTCAAGAAAATGACGAGTCGATGTAGGCTATCTATGAAACTGATGGAGAAAGCATCGAAAGCATGATAGCAGACGAAGATTCACTGAATCTTCTCTCTGTTTTATATCCGAACATCAGTTATGCTTGCTAAGAGGATAGAAGCCAGTTGCTCTCCAACACAGAGGATGAGGAGGAAAGAGATGAAGAAAGTCTTGAGAGGGATGAATATCCGGAGCCTTATCCCGAAAGGATTAAGGTAATCAAAGAAGCCCCTGCTCAAGAATATGTTAATTTTTTCACAGAGTTCAGTCCGCTCCAGCAGAGCCAGCCTGCACTACTAGAGGACAACACTGTCGAATATAACGATCCCTCTAGCTCAGGCTGCATTGAAGATGAGCGATACCTTCTTTCCCACATACATCTTTGTCTTGATCCAGTGGAAGAAGAGGTATTCCTGGTTGATGCCCATATGCCAAATACTCCCAACCAGGAAGAGGAGGAGTGTGATTATAAAGGCCTCACTGCAGATGCAGTGATCGAAGCTGCCCGGGATACAGACATCCTACCAGTCATGGAAGGCCCAAAAGAAGAAAGTGTACATCATGTGTTCGTTGATCCTGTGGCAGAATACATGGAGGCCCTGATTGGCTCAGCTCCTCAAGCATAAATCCTTTGCAAGAGCCATACATATCAGAAGTGGTCACTACTGATGGTGACCTCAGTTTTGAAGAACCACATGCAGAGCACCTTGTGGTTATCTCTGACAGGCAGTCAGTGCTCATATCCTTTTTTGTTACTGCTTGACTGGCTGCATTGGCATTATTGTATCACCTAGAACATCAGAGATTTCCAGTTAGAGTAGGGTAGGTAGGAAAATCAATAAAGCTCAGTCTGTGAGCATGTAGTTAGTTGTTTTAAATTTCTGCAAAGTCCAACAAGTCAGACAATCTAGTCCTGGCTTGACTGTTTTCAATTTCTGTCTTAGAATGTAGAGAAGAAGTCTGCTAGACAGTTTAATCCTAGCAGATGTTAGTTTAGGAAGAGAAACTATGAGACCAACAGTCTAATCTGGTCTCATGGAGTAATAAGGGTAGAAATAGAATAGGTTTATTTTCCTATCTGTAAAAAATAATGATGTAAAGGGTCTGCAAGTCCAAATGCACTCGGAAGAAAAAATTTTAGGACTATAGTGTGGGTAGGTAGTTGTTTGGGAGAATTTTACTGCTGATATGTTGTCTTCATGATGTGTGGCAGCTGATCTAAGAAAGAAAAGGGATGTGCCAAGCAACAAGCATCTAGCCTACACCAAAGATTTATTTTCTAAATTCTTGACTCCTTCAAGAATAAGCCATCCCCATGTGGAGCCACTGTTAGCCCCTTATAATTTTTTTGACAAGCAAACAGGGGGCTAAAATGTTTCTGAGCCTTCAAGGAATGCATTTCCTCTGAAAACACATCATCCTTGAAGCCTCCTTGTGCCTTCTGTTGGTTCTCTCATTCAGAGAATTTTTCCGCAGCATGTTTAGAGCCAAATCATCCTCCAAGCAGATCCATTAGAAAGTTCCTGAAAAGAGCTTTCCAACGGTATGCCACACTCTCAAAACTGACTTCTGGATTGAATTCTATGCCTAAGTGAAGTAAAGCCATTATACCCCCATATATCCCCTATTTCCCATGTTTCCCTTTCAACTTTATGTTTAAAGTTTTAATATTCCCTTTTAAAATCCCTTTTATCCCTTTCCGATTATTAAATCGCATTATAAATCATTTAAAAAAAAAAAAAAAAACAACAACAAAATATGCGATTTAATTTATTAAACCACTTCCCCGACCATACCCCTTAGAACCTTATAATAAACAATGTCAATGTTTATTATTAAGTCCCCGCCCCCTTAACCGCTTCCCCTTTTATCCTTGCCGCATTGCAATCACAATCGCAATCGTTTCCAACCGCGTGGTCTATTATATATGCTCCGATCGCGCAATCGCGACTTAAACTCCGATCGCACCATTCCGCCCCGATCGCCCGATCACACGATCCTCCGATCGCAGTCCCGCCCTCCGATTGGCCCGATCGCACCATCTCCCAATCCGCCTGATCGCAAGTATCCGCTCGATCACAAATCCCTCCGATTGATCGCATCACAATGTTCTTCCTCCCGATTGTGATTGCCGCCCGCTCCCGATCTCTGATTGCGATCACTCCATTTCGCCCGATCGCATGATCGCAAGTCCGATCCCCAATTGCTCTGATCCTCCGATTGCGATTAGACCTGCCGGGCCCACCGTACTATACCTCCGCCAATTTATATAAAATAGGCCTTTCCACTTTGTAAATTGGAAAAATGTCATATTTTGTTTTTATAAAGGTTTTCCACATTCCGCCTGCCCAATCGCATCGGAAATTTTGTGCTGCACCACTCTGCCATGCTCCACCTCCCGATTCCGATTTGCGATTGCGATCCATACCCCGGCCCCACTTTAGCCCTCTACCTGTTAACAAATACCATTCTTTCCTTTGTATGATGTGAAAAAATCATTTCTCCTTTATTTTAAAGGGGATTTCCTGCTCCTCTGTGTATCGCCCCATCGGACCCAGGCTAATCGCATCGGAACTTTGGGGGTTTGTGTGTCTCTCTGCTCCCACCCGATTGAAATTGTGATGCATATGGGTCCCTCCTTCTCCCCCTTTTCCTTTTTCCCATGCAAATAAACTCTTCCCTTCACAAAGGCGTAATTTCAGTTTGGTTGTATTTCAACGGCATTTATAAAAGAAAAGTCAGTTCTCTGCAAAAAGGCAAGTGGGAAGCGAAACACAGCGTCAGCAGAACGTTTCTCTCAGAAGTACACCTTTCTTACAGTGCTCTCCATGCTTCCTCGAGCCCTCAAACAGATGAAAGACACTGACAGAAGCTTCTTAAGACTGTCAGAGCTGCAGTAATGGAGGTAGGGAGAAGGTCTGCAGACTTTAATCCAGTTAACCAGATTCAGAAGGCTAGCGCAGAGTACCAAACGCCAGAAAGGATTTCAAGGACACAGCAGAGGTCAATCTCAACCTGAGAGAGGCTTCCAAATAGTCTACAAAGTACTTACAACGATTTCAGGTGCCATTAAGCAGAGTGGGCTCGAGCACTTCCCCCCACTCTGTCTTAATGAATCAAATTTAATGTTCATCTACCTCTGTTATTCTCATGCTCCTATATGAGTTCTAGAGAGAAATATTGTAAAGGTTGTTGTCCAGTTGCTGCTGTTGCAGTTAGAGGGATTCATTTTGACTGTTAGAAAAACCTTGGGAGAGAGTAGCAGAGTAGTTTGTTATGTAGTAGGCTGGGAGGAAAAAGTTTGGATTGTAACAACTATTGAGCTCTGATGTATATGACTGGTTTTGCATCATTAATCAAGCACATTTCACAGGATCCTGGTCTATTACTATTGGTGATGTCTTTCTTACTTTGTTTATTACATTTCATGTTGTTCATTGTTCTACCGGCTTGCATCAGAAATATGGCATAGGATTTTCCCTTGTTAGGCACCCTATGTTTCTTCTCTCCTTGCCTTAGATGTTTTCTTCTTATGTGTTATCTAAGGTTCGATTTCAGTTAATTTAATTAGTGTAGTGGATGTCATTGCCTGCTAGCTGATGTATGGATTAAATGAATATGTCCTTAGATGTTCTTGTTGGGTTCAAGCTAAAATATTTGGGAACATTGGGGATTAGAGTTAGCCCTGTCCACTAGGATCCTTGTGCGACCAGCCGACCTTTCTAATATCTCTCTGTAAACTTATCTCTGTTTTTCCTTGGAGCATGCTAAAGCTGACCTGGATTTAAATGACCTCTGGTCCGATCTATAAGCTGCCCCTTTGTTCCTCTTTTGAAAGTTACCTTTGAGTATGTCCAAGAAGGTCTGGAGTTAAATGACCTCTGATATGATCTATAGACAGAAATTAGGTTGCTTTCCTTCTTTCACCTTCTTCCCTTAATGTTCCATCCCACCATCTAATCTAAAAGATCCTTTATTATTATATGACTTGCCCTCTGAAAGCTTTGGCTAGTTGTTGCATGTAATCACCTTTCATGACTCCATAGCCCAATGGATGGCACTTTATTGACCTATCCCCTTTGTTGAAACATCTTGCTGTTTTGTTCTTTCCTCCCATCACTTTCTCAGTCCATGATCTCATGACCAACTCAACAACCAACCAACCAAATCATTTTAAAACCCCCTTTGTGCTTCATACCTAGCCTGATACCTCATTTTGAGCTTTCAAAGATATATCATTCTTTTTTCTATGGAGGGATCCCTCTCTGGGTCTAGGAGGGCTAGATCCTAGGGCCCCAAAGCGGTTTTGATGTTGTCTCATCTTTAGTTCTTGCCAATCTGGCGAAAACATGGGAACCCCAACACCTCCAACACTTGGTGGCCCTGGGCTTCAAAAATATTCAAATGCATAAAAACACCTATAGATGACCTCTTCTGCCTCTGCAGCCTGCTTTATTGAGTTCCTAGCTTGTCCATTACCCAATAATTCCTCTTTCTGAGCTCTGTTTGACCGAAAATTTTCTCAATTATGGCAAAAACTATATTTCCCCCAATTTCTCCACTATTTCTGGAGGACTGCCAGTTAGCCCGCCAAATTTTGCGGAGCGCCAGCTTTGGCGGCTTCGCCAAAAATGCTTCCATATTAATCTTGGAGTTAAATTAAATAAACTGCAGTTATTAACCTTAATCTCGCACTAATCACGCTTAGAGCAGAGCTCTGGCCATCGGTCTTATGGAACGGTCGTATTAATGTGGGGGCTGGCTCTCGCCCCCCTACATGAATGTGAACGAGAAACTTTAATACTGTGCGGGTTGGCATTTATTTCAAGGCATGGAGTACTGACACATTGGTTAAGTGTTGCGGTGGAGAGGGGGAGGTCACGGGGTCGAATCCGACCTCAACCCAACTCCATGCGTTTTTATTGGCATACATATATATATATATGCTATACATTACAATTGGACTATGGTATTGTGCTCTGATTAATACATTAATACATATGTAAAACATATCTAATATATATAACATATGCAAAGTTTTGACTTTGGCATATGTTATATATATTATATATATGTGCCATATATAATATACATATACCGTAACTTTGTAATAAATATGTGTGCGCCTCCAATAGTTCGGATTTGTAATGTAACTTGCCAACCTTCAAGGCCATGGGGAGGGGCACGTGGTAGCCCTAGGCTGTGCCACGTGTCTTGCCCCTATTGGCCCTAAATAAAAAATGCCAATAATATAAAATTACACCAATGACATGTAATTCGATTTAGACTTAGGATAGGAAAAAATTTCCCTCATAGTCCACATTGGCAAATCTGAAAGTGCCACTTGGCACGATGTCATTGACTAGCTGAAGGAATTTATTTTAGAAGTTGACCGTACTTGCCACATCATCCTTGTACCTGCTCTATCCATTTTTTACCTATTTTGGAAAATGAACAACAAACCATAACTCACTCATACGAACTCGAAATTTGATGAAACGAGTTGTGTCAGATTCCTGGAGACAAACTCTATCCGGTCATTCAGGTCTAAAGCATTTATGAGAACTTTGAATTCTTCGCTAAAATGCTGATCCCTGATCATTCCTCCCCACTAGAAGCCTTTTGGACCGCAAAATCTCTCTTGATTACTGATTATCTAGATGAGGGGACAGTTCCCTCACTCTTACAGTATTTATCCATTGAAATTTTCCTAATTTCATCATTTGGAGCTTTTCATAAAAAGATAAAATTTTCCTTGATTATAACGACCATTTATTGCTGTCTTTGACACCGTCATGTTGCAATATTTTTGAATTTGCAGAACATAAATATAATCTTGCAGAGAATATATTATTCCTACTTTGGTCAACAATCAAAGGAAACTTGGAATCTTTCTCACCTTGCACTCTGTCACTATGGTGATTTTTAGTTGCTTTTGCCTTGAACTTGTGTCGACTCTTGACCAGGTTTCTTCGCCATTGTAATATGCCTTTTGGAAACTAGCAATGAACATTTGTGAAACCTATGCCTTCTTTGCCAAGCTATTTTGTCCTCTCTTTGACCTTTACAACCTCTTGCACCGACACCTTGTTTTCAACACCGCTCAACACCAATGTTGACTGCTGCAAATGTTTTTCACCTTCTTTCAAAGATAACCTGTTATCAATATGAAACAACTCATTACACGTATCAAAATTTGTTTGAAAAGTATGATACAAAACATCTCTTTGTTTTATCATCGTCAATGTCAAGTTTTGGCTTGCATTGAATAACCTCTTCATTTTCCCTGCATTAACTAAAGAAGTATTTAGTTTCTTGCGATGAGCTCTCACAATATACTCCACTCCATCCTTAAGAAAACGATATTTTTTCTCATGGTGATAAAACACCGCTTTCCTGTAATACAAATATGGACTTCCAAAGATAATCCCGGAAATGTCAAGTGGAATTACATCTAACTCGACTTCATCAACAAAGTTTGCAGTAATAGAAAATCTAAAAATGCATTTCCTTGTAACTTGTAAATTGGAATTATTAACTATCCAACCCAAAGGGTATGGTTTATGATGTGCCACGGTTTCAAGGTTAAGATTTTTGACTAAATATTCTGAAATCAAGTTTGCTTGTGACCCCGTATCAAGTAATGCATCAATCTTTGTATGATTAGAAATCACTCTAATATGGAAAAATTCTTCTCTTATGTCTTCATTTGGAGTGTTGATGTGACTATTTTAGGAACTAGTACATTCAACATGTTTCCCTTTCAAACCCATAGCAGTAATTTTTGTCTCATCTCCTGAATCTGACTCTAAGTCTTGTTCAACTATAGCAATAATTTGGTCTTTCTCTTTGGATTTCAATCTATCTGGTTTCAATTTTGGATGAAGTTTCCAACATTGGTCTTCATCATGGCCAATGTTTGAATAGTTTTTGAAAATGAGTTTTTCCTTCTCTTTCTTGATACTTGCATTCTTCTTTCCCTTCCATTTTCCTCCCTTCTCTTTTCCCTTATCCTCACTTTCACCTTTCTCCTCTATGTTTTGTTTTCCCCTTGCCTCCAAGTGTGTGGCTTGTACAAAAAATTCATCTAAATTACTTGAATTAAACATAAGGATAGTATGATTCAAATAGGAAGGTAAACCTCCTATGTATTTCAAGAGTGTATCTTGAGAATTCAAGTTTACTCCTAACAAAAAAGCTCTCTTTCTAAACTCTTGTGAGTACTCTTGAACAGTTTGGCCTTTGAGCTGCCTAAAGTTTTTCCTACTCAAAATTTATTTTTGCATATAGGCTAATGGATAAAACTGTATTTTAATGGAAGAAATGAATTCAACCCAAGAAATGGAAATCTGACCATGAATTCACATTTCCTCTCGAGTCTTTTCCTTCCCACCAAACTAGTGTTGCTCCTTATAGCCTTAATGAAGCCAACTAGATCTTGATATTGTCCTCTTGTAGATTCTGAATTTTTCAGTATACTTCCAATTGACGAATCTAATTGTCTAGCTTCTCAGCATTAACCTTGCCATTGTATATCGATAGGGAAAACTTGATGTCCAACGTGAGTAATGGAGTTTTCCTTTTGGGATCTTAGAATGAGTGTGGGTGTGAGTTTTTGTGGTGGATGTGGAATATGAAGATGCTGATGAGGATGAGGAAGATGAGGATGGTGGAGACGGAGGTGAATTTCCTCCACTACCTTTTGAGCTCTTCTCTTCATCCTTCTCACTGTTTGAAGATTCTTCTCCATGTGGATGCTTTGAACCTTCTCCATCTTCCTTTGCCATGAAAGCTTCATACATAACTTTCACCATTATTTGCATCTCTTTGAATGAAATCTCTTACCATCCTCTTCTTCAGAATGTTCATGAGTCTCTTCATATCCTAGCATTTTGACTTTAGATTCAAGCTCAATCTCTGCAGCTTGTACAAATTTCACTTCTTCTATCTCAAATAATGGAGATGAAATTTGAGGTGCTTCAAGTGATTCCTTAAGTGGCCCTTTGGGTGAGGATGATGCCTTCTTAGCCTTCTTCCTTCTTGTCCTAATCTCAAGACTAGCTACCAATAGCTTCCGTTCTCCTCTCTGCAATCTCAACCTTGTAAACATCACAAAAATTAAAACTATTAAAAACCTTCAAGCAAAACAAGCAAGCAACCTTGTGATCTGATACCAAATTGATCTGAATTGATTGCTAGTTATTGTTGTGCTAGTATCATTTCCAAATATAAAATTATCTTTGCTTTGGTTTGCTTATTCATCAAGATTTTGTCCATGAGCATGTGATTGTCAATTCAATTAACTTGGTGAAATTTAGTGTTTGTCATAAACTTTAAAGCATAATTTTAAATTATTGAACAATAGAAAATATAAACACATCAAACACACATAACATAGCTCAATACATAGAATTTTGTTGAAGGATTTCACCCCTTTTGGGCTACATCTCCTTGGTTCAGCTTCATAGTGTGTGCCTTTGTATTAGCTTCAAGTGTGCTCAAATTGCTGTTACAAGCTTCAAATTCTATTGGAACCTATTTCGATGGGTTTAAAACATCAAAATATACCAGAAATGACTGTTTGTTTTCTTAATTTGAATTATGGATGCTCTGGCAACGCCTCCAACACCTGGTGACCCTAAGCTTCAAAAATCTTCAAATGCAAAAAAACACCTGTAGATGACCTCTTCTGCCTCTGCAACTTGCTTCATTGAGTTCCTAGCATGACCATTAGCCAAGAATTCCTCTTTCTGAGCTCTGTTTGGGTGAAAATTTCCTCAGTTATGGCAAAAACTGTATTTCCCCCAATTTCTCCACTATTTTTGGAGAACTGCTAGTTAGCTCGCCAAATTTGGTGGAGTGCCAACTTTGGCGGCTCTGCCAAAAAGGCCACCATATTGATCTTGGAGTTAAATTAAATAAACTTTAGTTATTAACCTTAATCTCGTGCTAATCACGCTTAGAGCAGAGCTATGGTCGTCAGTCTTATGGTGCGGTCGTATTAATGTGGGCGCTGGCCCCTGCCCCCCTGCATCGACGTGAATGGGAAAATTTAATACCATGTGAGTTGGCATGTATTTCAAGGCATGAAGTATTGGCACATTGGTTAAGTGTTGCGGTGGAGAGGGGGAGGTCACGGGGTCAAACCCGACCTCGGCCCTAACTCCACGCGTTTTTGTTGGCATACATATATATATGCTATACATTGCAATTGGAATATGGTATTGTGCTCCAGTTAATACATTAATACATATGTAAAACATATATAATATATATAACATATGAAAAGTTTCAACTTTGTCATATTTTATATATATTATATATATGTGCCATATATAATATACATATACTGTAACTTTGTAATAAAAATGAATGCGCCTCCAATAATTCGGATTTGTAATGTAACTTGCCAACCTTAAAGGCCATGGGGAGGGGCAGTTGGTAGCCCTAGGCTGTGCCACATGTCCTGCCCCCATTGGTCCTAAATAAAAAAATGCCAATAATATAAAATTATAGCAATGACATATAATACGACTTAGACTTAGGATAGGAGAAAATTTCCCTCATAGTCCACATTGGTGAATCTGAAAGTGCCACTTAGCACGATGTCATTGGATATTATTGGAGGACTTTATCTAATAAGCTAAATGTACTTGCCACATCATCCCTGTACCTGTTCTATCCATTTTTTACATGTTTTGGAAAACGAAAAATAGACTATAACTCACTCATACAAACTCAGAATTTGATGAAACGAGTTGCACCAGATTCCTGGTGACGAAATATATCTGGTCGTTTAGGTATGAAGCATTTCTGAGCAATTTAAATTTTTAGCTAAAATAATAATCCCCGATCACTAGCAAGTTGCTTAGAATGTCAGCAGGTAAAAGTGGAACATCAGCATCCCGCAGGACTATTGAATCATCTCCCTATTCCAGAATGGAAGTGGGAAGTGATTTCCATAGATTTCATTACTAGATTGCCTAGAATAAAATATCAACATTACTCTATAATTGTGGTTGTAGACACTTTAACTAAGGCAACACACTTTTTACCAGTACAATCTACTTTTGGTACAACTCAAGTAGCCAATGTGTTCATGAAAGAAATTGTGAAATTACATGGAATTCCAAAAATGATAATATCTGACAGAGATGCAAAATTTACTTTAGCCTTTTGGAAAACTCTGTTTGGAGGAATGGGTATCAAATTGAACTTTAGTACCACTTACCATCTTCAAACAGATGAGAAAACTGAAAGAAAAAATTAGATTTTAGAAGACATGATGCGCATGTATGCGATGGACAGACCCACAAAGTGGGAAGATTTTCTGCATTTGACATAATTTGCATATAATAATAGTTATCAAGCTTCTATTAAGATGAGTCATTTTGAAGCTTTGTATGGAAGAAAATGCCACACTCCGCTCAGTTGGAGTCAACCAGAGGATAAGTTGATTCTTGGACCAGATGCACTACAACAAATGGAAAGAACTGTTAATAAGATTCAACAAAATATTAAAATAGCTCAAAAAAAAAAAAAGAGCTATGTAGACAAGAAGAGAATTCATAGAGAATTCAAAGTGGGAGATCATGTTTATTTGAGGATTAAGCCTCACAAAAGTATATTATATGCTGGTAGTTGCACTAAGTTATCACCACAATACTGTGGACCATTTGAAGTTTTAGAAAGAGTGGGGCCAATAACTTACAGACTGGCTTTACCTAGTCATATTAAGGTTCAAAATGTTTTTCATGTTTCCTTATTGAAAAAGTATGTACATGAACCTACTCATGTAATTGATTGGACTATGATACATGTGGAAACCGACGGAGAATTTCTTCCAAAGCCCCTTCGTATACTAGCACGGGAAGAAATCGAGCTCCGGAATAGAACCGTAGCTAGGGTGAAAGTATAGTGGGGACATTTTACACCCAAGAAAGCTAGTTGGGAGTGAGAATATGAGATGAAAGAGAAATGCCCATCACTATTTGAAAAGTGAACTGATATATTTTTAACACCGAGGATGATGTTTTGTTTTAGAGGGGGAATATGTAATATCTCTATTTTTCTGTTTTTATTTAGACAATTGAAAATCCTAAAGGTTAAGTGGACCTAAAGCAAAACTATATGTGGACATATTATTTTTAAGTTTAATAAAGGTGGAATTAAATTATTGTGCAAAAACTAGAGTAAATTGAGAACAAGATTTCAAGTCCATAAGGATGGAATAAAATCCAAATACTTTCCAAAATGCTCCAAAAATCCTTTGAGAAAATAAAATAAAATAAAATATTAGATGAGAGATAAGAATCTATTAAATACCTCAGTAAAGTGGAAAGTTACCGAGAAGAAGTGTAATACAACTAGAAAGAGGAAAAATGTCTAGAGAATGCATACATATACGACATTCCAATTAATTGAAAATCTTTAGTATGAAAAGGGAAATTTCTAATATTCTTAGAGAGAGTGAAAAGATGTATCAAAAATTGGGAAATATATAATCATAATCCAAAGAAACAAAAAATCCCATAATTATATATACAATGTGATAAGGGAAAAGATAAATTCATTAATAATGGGTTCAATTTAATTTTCTTTGGTATTATTATTACATGTCGAAATTTCACACATAGTATCAGAGTTTATATTTAGTTTACGAAGGTACTTAATGTAGAAATGGTAGTGGTATGACTTACAACAATTCTATTTACAAACATATACGCTGAGAAGTAAGAACATAGTTCTATTTCGCTTCGCTAACAAATTTGTTAAATTAACCCATTCAAATCAGTAAAGAAATAATTGGTGAAATTTCGAATATGCATAAGAGGAATGCAATTGGGAAATGGATGTCGTGAAGCTCAAACACAATGACGGTGGAATATATAATAAACATTAAAAAAACAATGTGAATAAATCACTTGGTAATTACCAAAAAAGATTTGATGGCACAGTGGTTGTGCGTATCAACTTTCTGGTATAAGGTGAAATCGATAGCAGTGTAAAAAATTAAAATACATTGCATTGCAATCCCAATCGAACTCATTCATTACTATACCAAAGAGGAGTGGTATTTACCAATTCGTATATAAGAGTAGGTATCTTAAATCGATTATCAAACTCAGAAATACGAATTAGCTAATTCACAGTAAATCGATTTCGAGAGGAAGGTGGAACGACGAGGAGAAATACTACCATAAATCTATATCAAAATTTATACAATTTAATGTTAAAACGAATTGACATATCAGTGAAATTGAAACCGGATTTGGGGAAAATCCAATCCACATTCTAACTGGAAAGATATACAATTATAAATCAAAATCTTCATTCTAGTGAAGAGAATTAGAATTTAAATCATGGTAAAAGCCATTCGCTGAATAATAAAACCAAGAACAGAGACTGGGTTATCAGATTTAACAACTTACCAATAGTTGGAGATGATAGAAAACGTCTGTGGTTGGAAGAAGACATCATAGGAGGGATTACGAATAGCATCCCTGCAACAACAAAATCAAATGAGGATGCAGATTGAAAACGAGAATGAGAAAATTTAAATAACCTCTTAATTGTAACAGAGCTCCATATATAAATTCTATGTTGCAATAATAATACTCATGAGAGAAATACATGCAGAGGTAAACAGACTTACCAACGGTAGTGCGTTGAAGGCATGCCGTAAGGAAGTTGGCTCTGAGTCGTTTCACCATACAGAACTCGAGCAAAGGAACTAAAACTCAGAGGGAAGGCCTCCGCTATCGTTGAAAGAAATGACAAACAAAGAGGTGAAATACGGATGAAAACCACACTGTCAAACGAAAACTAAATCGAGCTTACAACTGTCCCGAAAAATTGAATAGACCCATGTAAATAACCGAGGCCAAAAGTACAAAAATTAAATGAGTTATCAAATTGAAAGGATAAAAAATTAATTGGGTTACGGTGAAGCTGTGCCACCATTTAAATGGGTGGAGATATTATCCGAATATACGTTAGGTATAAATCAAATAATAAGACCAAAAACGCGGGTTATCTGAATTCAAGAGTTGCCATAAATATACCTATCACAATTGATTTCACTTAAATGCCATAAAGGTGAGAAACTCATTTATGTGGTTAAGTATAATTTCAATAATACCATAATACACAAACGTAATCATATTACGATTTAAAAAGTATATGTAAAGGGTTGGGAGAAAATGTATTGAGGAACGAAACATCCATTAAAGTATTTCATATAAGTATAAGGTTGAGCACTTAACAAACATAGATAAAGAACGATTTGAGTATATGTTATCCAAGATAAGAGAAACCCTGCATTAATGATCATGAACATAATGATGGTGTAGGGATATATCTCTCATAATAGAGAAACTTTAATAATAGTTAAAGTTTAAAAGTATCAAAGTATATGATTATACATAGAGCTGTGGGGAACTCTAGAGTTCTAATATTTTATTAGAATGCAAAACTATTAAAAATGCATACCTTAATATACATTGAACTAAATGCAAGCATGCCATATAGGTAAGGAGAGTTCCTTGATAAACTAAGGGAACAAATGTCTTCAAAGGTATTCATAAATATGAATACAATTATAATATAAGAAAAATACAAAGGAGAGAAGTAAAATCCTTTAAAGATAATCTGTAAAAAGATGTACTGCTACGGAAATAAACTAAGTAAAAGAGATAAAAGAAGTTTTTAGAGATATAAATAGATAATTTTTTTTAGGTAAGTAGAGTTCTTATAGATTTGACGACTCATCACCGAAAGGGTGTTTTTGTTCTGTTTCGTTGAATAGTAGATTGCTCCCATTCATCTTATTTAAAACTATATTTAAAAATAGCAATGGCATGGGAGAGGTGCAAAGGAACGCCAATGCAGCCTATACTTGCGGAAATACTAGTTATTAGAAATGTGGAAGGTAAAAAAAGAAGTGGGAATGTAGATGGCAAAAAATAAGTGAAATATATTATTAATTTTGTTGGATTACTAATTGTATTTAAGGAAAATTTTCAAAATAAATCTTGTAAACCAAGTTTTACTTTAAAAATATTCTAGGTTTGAAAATCTATTAATATATATTGATTTTGGTGTATATGAAAATTGTTAGATTAACTACCACTTTTAGCATAAGTACCCACTCAACTGTTGTCCGTTTAAACATTAAAAAAGCATATTAATGTAACTACAAACCTTTACACATTGTTGTTACAGATTTGACCACCCCTAACCTCAAAGTTTACCAGCTTATAAAACTTCAGAAATCCATCCGTCTCAACTTGTATGAATTGAATGAGAACCTCGATCTAGCTGGATCAAAACTTCTTCGCATGACCCCAAACTCTGTACAGGAGAACGATTTGACCACCCCCGGCCCCCAACTTTACCAGTTAATAAAACCTCAAAAAAACCATCTGTCTCAACTTGTCATGAATTGAATGGTTCTTTGGGTAATCGTGGGTCTGGATGCGAGTCAGAGAGCTAGCCACCCAAATGATTTCAGAACGGAGGAAAGGGATGGCGTCCGGCTTCAGAAAGGGCTTCGAAATTCGGCCTATCTCAGAGTAATTTGTTTGATAAAAAGTCCGCCCAGAACTTCGGCTTGGCCCACGATTCGGTCTCTGTTTGCTTCAGGCCTTTTGCCAGACGTTACCACGGTCCCATGCGAACCTGCTGTAACATTCGATGGACGGAAATTTTATATTTAATATTGAGGCGCATCCATATGTGGAGAGCGAGTGGAACGTGGGAGCAGCGGAGATGGCCGAGTTAATCTGAGAACCAACAATTATAACGGTCAATCATTTGCTTCACAATTCGGCCGAGTAACAGTTTTAACGGTCAATCATTTGCTTCACAATTAAATCTAGTTATCAATTCTACTTATTTAAATATATAGTTATCAAATTTTTAATGATCAACCATTTGCTTCTCAATTAAATCTAGTTATCAATTCTACTAACTTAAATATATTGTTATCAATTCTTAACGGTCACAAATTGTAGTAGACAACCATGACTAATTGAACAACCATGCTTACGAACAATGGAGCGTCGGGGCCAGTGCACATGTACCTGGTTGAATAAACACCTGGTTGAGACGCCATCTTCGTCTTGTCACAATCAAATTTGAGGATACGTTGACAGAGATCGTGGTACCATTTTAGATGTAGGTGACTCTGCAGTTGTAACACTCTCGTATGCTCGATTGTCGTCGACAACTAGACACTCATTAAACCATAGATGTTCTTAAGTTAACATACTCTATTGTAATATATATATATTTGTTGGTCAATTTGATAGTTTCTTTTTATTTTTTATTTCTCAAAAAAGATAGTGCAGATTATAATATATTTACAGTTGGTAGCTTCAATCTGGTTGTATGAAACCAGGTCTGTTGGCTACCTTAAAGCATTAAATGCCATCCAAAATTGCAACAGATTCATTTCGTTTACTTATCGTTTTGAAAATAAATTTTTAAAATAGAAACTTATATTAAGTAAAAAAAAAAATCTATCGTAATAACTATATTTTAGTTAGATAAATAAATATGTTTATTTCGAAAGCTATTTTTTAAAATTTTAATCTAATTTAGTAGAGATTTAACTTATAAGTCATATTTTAAAATAGTTATAATAATAAAAGCAATTAAAGGTTCAAATTTATTTTCAAAGTAATTTTGTTGTTTTTTTAATTTAATTTTAATTAAATTAATTATTTAAAAAAATTATTGTATGAATATATATTATATGAAATAAGTTATGGTTTTTTATGTATGTGGTATTGATAAGCTATGGTATTGGTCCATAGTATTGTAGCAAAGTCTATTTATTAAAAAATATTCATGATAAAGTGAGTAAATATACATGGTTAAGAATCTTGTTCCATGTTTTTATAAATGTATATATGTTTAAAAATAATAATAATTTTATAAATTTACAAAAAATATAATTTAGGTGGTTTTTTTATGATTTTTTGCAAGGTGAGATGCATAATAAAGTATTTTGATGTTTATTATGTATTGATGCCTATGAGCATCTACAAGTCATTTAATTTATAAGAATGTACTACTTACTAGTATAGATCCATCTTAACCACTAATATAGAAACTAAGGAGAGAGATCAAATCTCTTGAGTGAAAACTTTTTTAAAAATGCAAAATATCTTATAAAAAATGGATCATGGTAGAGTGAGATTATTAATGTTTTATAATAATTTTAATTAAACAAATCAAACACATATATTCATATTTTTTTATTTATTATATTTGAAGGTTTTTTTTTTTTTTTTTTTTGTTTTGTTTTTAATTTTAAAAGGGACACTTGTCAACTCCAAGTTGAAAATGGACATACTTTCACATCTCTCTCAACTCAGTTGCTGATCGATAAGTTGATATTTGAGATTTAATCTTGATGGAATATCCATAAAATATTTACAAACAAGTGTGTTTAGGGCTTCCATAATTTTAATTTAATTATGTGGATAGTTGATATTTAACCCGCACATAATATTATATAATATTATTGATAATAGCCACATATTAAAGGTTCATATTTATCTTAAAAGTATTTATGTTTTTTTTGTTTTAAAAATTAAATTCCTTAATTAAAAAATGTCATATGAACAAGTGCCATATGAAATGAGTTATAGTTTTTTGGGCATGTGGTATTGATAAGTCATGGTATTGTAATACTGTCCATATATATATTAAGAATCTCCATAGTAAAGTTGGTGAATCTCCATGGCTAAAAATCTTGTTATATGTATATATATGTTTCATATTTTAATTTTTATAATTAATAATAATACAAATTTAAAATAAAATTATAATGTAGATTTTTTTTTTTTTAATTATCATGGTTTAATTCTTGTTTACCTACATATTTAATTTATGTGGTCATGCTACTTTTCATTAGTTGATAAGATTTTCTATATTAGGTGGAGGGTTGAGACATTATTTTCATCCAATATTCTTCATCACCCACAATTAAGATTTGAGAATTGAGATTTATCTCAAATCCTAATCTCTCTTCCTTTTGTTCTACTTTCCCTCAAATTCACTGTTTATTCTCATGTATTTACATGAAGCTGTTGATGTGCATGCACAACATTGTCAATATATTTATTCTCTTAGCCATGTCTGATATTAATCTTGGCATCCAAGAATAGAAGGTGCACAAGAGGGCTCAAGCACTACAATAATCTTAATTTGAATTTAACAACTAATACCAAGAAATGGGCTAGGAAAAATAAATAAAATGGAACTCATACACAATAATTTAAACACCAAAATGTCCAGGGACACAATCTAATCCATTTTATTAATTTTATGATAAAAGAGTATATAAAATGAGTTGAGGTTTTGGAACCTAGGATTTCTATGCAAGCTATGCAAACCCCATGTAGTACAAATATGATCTGGAGGAAATGCTGGGCCAAACTGGTACTGCGCACTACCCAAAAAATTACTACTACTGCTGCTAGAATGGAACTGAAGTTTTTTCCATGAAGAAAGCTCATATCACCCTGAAATTGTAGCCACAGACTCCCCTCCAAAACCCTAGAAATATCCAGAAAGGGTTTGGCCCAAATCCAACCCAAAACTGATCCTACCAAGTGACGCATACTCCCCAGCAAACTAGAAATTCACCCTGCTATACGAATGAAGATTTTAGGCTCGAATATTTCCCAAAAAATTCTATAAACTTAGCTAGAGACTTTTCTCAATAAACCCACCAAAAACCAGAAAGGGTTTGGGTTGAATCCAATGTCTCTCGGTGACCCCAAGAAATGTGTATGATTCTAACTAGTTGGAAAAATTTGCTATAGAAATAATTATGTTGTAGAAGGCCGATAAATTATTGGAAAAAACTCCTCCAACCCCTGCAAATCACTCCTCCAAACCTCTTTATTTCTCCTTAGCCCGAACTCCCCAAATCTCCTTGTCAAAATGTTTGCACTTTAGCTGTCTAGAAACCCCTGAAATAGATAAATCCATCCCTCCAAAATGCAGCACTCTTGGCCCTGCAAATCACCAAGGAAAAACTCACCCTCCCTTTGGATAAATATCTGAAAATTCTCTAGCCAAAACATCATTGTTTTCTAACTTCTCTCATCCCCTTCGAATTTCCTTCTGTGCCCTAAGAGAAACATGCTCCAGTCAGAAATGGTATGCAATGTAGCTCCTAGAGAAGCCCTAAGATGGAATCCTTCCTACTCCCCTAGGGTGACACTCTAAGTTCACTGATGGTAGAGGTGGAATTCCCACTCGGAAATTCCTTGTGCTGAACAACACAGTTGTCTTAGCTAAGCAACTCAAGAGAAATAATGTTGAAATTGTAAAACGACCAAAGTTAATCCACAAAATGAGTTTGTTCTATTTTTATAGTTTCTCATCATGCCTCTAGACTCCTTTTTTTAAAAAATATTTTATTGGTGGGGTCCATTTTCCACTAAGTCAATTTTTCCACCATTTAATAAAATAATAATTTTCCGTTATTCTCCGATAAAATAGTACTAGCCACCTTTCTCCAATAATATTTTCCCCATTTTAATTAATATTACTAAAATTGGGCAAAATTCCTTAGTGACTCCCATGCTCACAAAATTTGGGATATTATAGTGCTCCCCGCCAAAAATTGATTTTACTCAAGCAATGTTCGAACAAGCGCTCTCTCTCTCTGCTGACCAAAATGCCACTACAAAAAATACCAGGGTCCCAAATGTGCCACTGAGTCACCCTGAATCCTTTCACCATCATGTCATAAATGAATCCCTCGATACTAGGGTCTCATGCTAATCTAAAAAATATGCCATCATGTCGATGCTGCACCACTCTGATTACAACTGAATTCCCATCATGCTCATACTGTATCCTCCTCTCCTGGAACCTGATGGTGAAATACTGACAAATCGAAAATACATCCCACCCAGGCATCTCCATTATGCCAAAGCCTACCAATCCAAAGCTAACCCCGAGCCTGTGTAGCAACACTGAAATCCTACCTTGCCATACGATGAAGGCCTATGTGAACCCCCATGTGTCAACCCAAGAGTGAAATAGATCACTCTTTGCCATGGCTCCGCTCATCATGAGACAAAGTGATCTATCAACCAACTAAATCTCTGGATCCCATAGTTAGACGTGCCGCGACATAGCTTTGACAATAATTGGAATCCATCCGTGCCTTTTCTCTAGTCCCTGCATGCAATCAATATATATTGTAAATATATCATGAACTAATCTGATGCATATACAAAACTACCATGTTCCTGCCACTACGTAGTATTGATGACTGCTGGAAACCACATGTGACGAGTAGCTACCGCTTGAATGCATCCAATATATGGTTTTCGATACTTGTAATCGACTCAATGTATGTGCATCCATCTTTCTCTTTCCAACCATCACCACTCAATTTTCCATCCACCCACTCGATAATGTGGCAATACAATGTTTGGAGCTCGAACACCCATTGGAAAACTACCTCAATTATACACGATATCCTCTTCTCATGCAAGATACCGACATGCCTTGTGGAAAAAGTGGTACATGTCTCCCCTGTGACTAGCTCCCCAGATATAGGCTCCATGACGAATGATATTCCATCCCTACAAAAGGTCACCTCATCTCCCACCCTGTGGCTGTCAAGTCATGCACCGAACCTGCTCCTCCACTGGAGAATATATATTGTGCCTCTGAGGCACTGAATCTCATAACATCGTCTCAAGAAAATCCCCTAAGTCCTGCTATCCAATCTGTGGGTCTAGATAGAAAAAAATAAGGCTCCCCTCAACTACATGTGGTGTTAACGAGTGGAAGATGCGCGGGTTCCAATGGGTATGATTGAGAACCCGTGTGGACACTCCCGTCCCGTCCTGTGATGGATACCCTCTCCCAACCTGGGTATTTTCACCCCAATGACATGCTTGGTATCCTCGTGAAGGAATATCCCTGCTAGTAGCACTCCCTCAGTTCGCAATGCAACCCCACACACTACTGCATATAACCATGCATCCTCATGTTTCCTAGCATACAACTGCACCTAATCACACAACTCTGTGCACCACTAGACCCTGCTACATTTTGCTCCATCATCCCATAACAATTGGTATCCCTCCTATATCGATGTGTCTGTCACTCTATAAGGGAATGCACTAAGATGTGAACTGATCCTCCTACACCACGATGAAACCCTGCACACCACTCCACACCTCTGTGCTCCTTTGCATACTGTTGTGCACCGTTGCATACCCCTATACACCCCTGGATATCAAGGTATAAGACTGAGTCCATAGGCATCATCACACATCCTATCAGGGTCTCTATCTCTACTACCAATCTATTGGTAAGCCCCCCACGATGTGAGTTGTATCTCCTCTTGTGCCCATATAGACCTAAGTGGCATAAATCCTCACATGAAAATGTGAATAACACTACTGAGCCTATCCTCAGTAGCTCCTTTATCAAATATACCCCTGTCAATCCATCATGTCACTAGTGTTGTCAGGAACTCTGCAGGGGATATGAAACAATGTGTGCACCCAACCACCGAGTCCATCATGTAGCTAATACCATTGGTGAGCCCTGGTATTGCACCAAGAGTGTTGCAACTCCCAGGGGCTGCCCTACTTTACTTTATCAACCCGAATTTCATACAAAATTGGAGGTGATAGTGCTATATACACAGCATATGCATTATGTTCATGTCATCCTCTTCTACTTTACGAAAGGGTGCTATTTCTTAAACTATGATAAAAAATGAAAATTAAATTACAGGAAGGAAATGACAGAAAGGAAACTAACTTAATTTGTGGAAAGGAAATGATGAAAACGAAACTAATTTAATGTGCAGAAAGGAAATGACAGGAAGGAAACTAATTTAATCTGCAAAAGGAAATGACTAAAAAGAAACTAAACTAAGTTGTACCTAGCTAGGCCAATTGGCTAAACACACCCTACTTATCCTTTGATTTATTTACCATGCTATCATGCTTCTAACCATGTAACTATTCATGATAAACTAAACTTGAAAAAGTGTGGCTTGCACTTTGGAGGAAAACAGGCTAAAGGTGCTAATGGAGGGCTCAACACATGAAAAAAGGCTTAGAGGTGGAAAGATTAGGTTTAAACCTTATTAAATATTTATTATGGCGCAAAAATTCTTTGGAGTGGAATGATTTAAAAAGTGCGATGGATGGTGATTGCAATCGGTGTTTGGAGCGGTAAAGGTTAACAGGAACAAAATAAAAAGTGCGATTTGCGATGTGCGATGCAGCGGATGACGTGGCGGTGGGACGAGTGGTGGAGTACGGAGCGATATCGCAGTCGGCAGACAGGAGCGCTAAGTGTTAACGGGAACAAAATAAACAATGTGATTTGCGATTTGCGATGGGGATAAAAGCTGCGAAATGCGATTTGCGATAGGGATGACGTGGTAGAGTGTTACAGTGATGTCACAATTGGTGGTGGGGAGCAGTAAGTGTTAATGGAAAACAATGGAACATGCGATTTGCAATGTGCGATGTAGTGGAGTAATAAGGATATCACAATCGGCAGTTGGAGCGGTAAGTATTATAGAAAAAAATGAAAAGGTTTCTAAATACGATTTTGAAAAGCCCAAAGGTTGCGAAGTGCGAAATGCGATGGGTTAAAAGTTGCGAAGTGCGAAATGCGATGGGGAAAAAGTCGCGAAGTGAAAAAAGCGACGGGGAAAAAGTTGCGAAGTGCGAAATGCGACGAGTGATGTGGTGGTAGGACCAGTGGCGGAGTGTGATGACAATACCAGAATTAGCGTCAGGAGCGATAAGTCTTAAAGGAAAAAGGAAAAGGTTTTGAAGTGCGAAATGCAATTTGTGATGTGGCGAGGTATGGATAATTATCGCAAACGGAAAAAAGGAGCAGTAAGTCTTAAAGGGAAAATATGCGAAGTGTGATTGCGAAAAGGCTAAGTATGGTAGAAAGAAGTTCGAGGAGCAAGGGCGAAGTGTGATAACAATATCGCAATCGAAAAAAAGGAGCAGTAAGTCTTAAAGGGATAGGGGAAAAGATGCGAAGTGCAATTGCAAAAAGGATAACGTGGCAAAGGAGTACGGTAAGAATATCGTAATCGAGCTTGGAATGGGAGAGCATAAATAGAGAATGCAAAAGATGTGTGATTTGCGATGAGTGAAGTACGGTGAGCGGGAGTTTCGAGGAGAAAATGCGGAGGTCCAACTTTGATGGTTTTTCAAGAATTTTGTGTTAAAAAAAATGGTGCGGTGACCGTGACTGATGAAAGCAAAGGAATAAGGCAGCTGAATATTTTAAGTGTTTTTGGGAATAAAAGGTGGGTGCAGTAGTTGAAAATAAGAGGAAAAGGAGGGAAGTGGAGGCATAAAAACAATGTTCAGTCTGTGAAGATGGAGATGGAAAATAAAGCGGGAAGGCACCATGGAGCTGCTCTGGGGTTTTAGCAATAATTCCTGCAATCAACCTACTAAATTATGCACAAATAAACAAACAAATGTGTAAAAATATAGTGCAAAGGGAGACTAAAAAATGGTAATGAAACTCTACTTTTAATCTCAGAAACAATGAAGAGAGATCAATTTTTGGGTTTGTGGGAAGGTTCGCCCTCCTTGAGCTCTATTGACAGAGATGAGAAGGGGGTCTTGATCCACAACTTTTTTGGTTTTTCTCCTCTATTCTACTACTCACAAGAAAATGAAACCTATAACAGCTCATTGAAAGAAAAAGTAAACAACAACTTGAAACATAAGTGAAATTATCAGAAGCGGAACTAATGAAATGACAGAAATCAGAGAACAAATACATCAGAGAGGCTAAGGCACATGGATTGGGCCCTAACCCAGAAGCCTATCTCATTAGGGGAATTTTGAGGTCTAAAATGGGCCTCCTAAGAAAAATGTACAACAAAAATAAACTTTATAAGAACCAACAGGGTTCAAGATGATGATGTCAACCATGGGGGATGATTCACCATTTTTTAAGTAAAAGGGTAAAAAGATTAAAAAATAAGCTTCAACACCTTCCTATTTCACGAGTCCTGTCTTACAAAGTTTCCCGAGCAAGAGTACTGGCAATTCCTCATCCAAAGAGTACCCATGTTGCATACTTTCGATGGGTACTCCTTGGATGAGGAATTAAATTTTACATCTAATGAGTACTCCCACTCAAAATTTGAGTAAAAACTTTGGGAGATAAGTTGAAAATATGAGTTGAAAATTTAGTTTTTTCTTTTTTTCCATCTAAAATTTGATGATGTAATCAAATCTTATTTTATTATTTCCACTATTATTTTATAATTTCCTTTGGAGGCCCATTTTACACCTCAAAATTCCCCTAATTCTCTGAAACTTAAATTAGTAAAATGAAATCAGTCTGCTCATTTCATAAAAGAATAGCCTCATACATTTCTAAAAGTTTGATCACTGAGTAAAATAATAAAAAGCTCAATAGCTTGCAACAAAGTTCCGACCCTTCCTAACTCTAGCTTTGCTCTATTTATTCTACAGGGTAGCTACCAACATCTCCCTATAAAATGGTGATTGAGTCCACTTGACTCCAAGTGAACAAAGATTGAGTGCACTCCTCTTTGAGTTGGCTGCCTCTGGAATTTGAATTGCTGGAGAGAATCCTTGGGGATCCTTTGGTTGCCTTTGGAATTCAAATTGCTGGAGAGAATCTTTGGGATCCTTTGGTTGCCTTTGAGAGTTAAGGAGGGTGGAAAATCCTCCTATAATTTCTCTTTGTTGTCTCCTCCAAGTTTGTATGATAAAATCCTTATAGAAATGCTAATAATTCATGATTTTCTGCACTCAACCTCATATTAGGCACTCAGAGTATGTTAGCCTTAATCACCACCTATACTAGCATCATAAAACCAAATAATAATAAAAATGCAAGAAAAAGAGATCTAAGAAGGAAAAAAGATGACCATTAACCCCTCCAAATATGTCTAATGATAGAGCTCATCATCACCCCCCTACTGAATGGTAGCTCATCCTCTGAGCAACTAATCCTCCTCTTGGATTTCCTTCAAGGCTTTGACAGCCCCCCTGATTTCCCAAGGAAGAAGTGTGGGAGTTTCCCCAAGGGGCTAAAAACCATTATTATTTTCTGCATTCTCCCATTCTCTATCTTTTTCATCTGTGTCCTTTTCATCATTCAGCCCCAACAGCAAAGGTGGGCTGAGCTTTAGTCCCAACCATTGGATCTTTTTGGCCTGCATGGCCCTCTTGTATAATGGTGCCCTTTCCAATGCACCCCTCAGTCTTTCTAGAGTATGGTAATCCTTGTTCTTGAGGCTGTGAGGGAGGTTGTTCCATCTCCTCTGGCTGCCCATAATGCACTCATCTTCTATCTACCTAGAAACATCATCAAAGTTGCATATTACTTGCGTTTGAGTTTGAAGGTACCTTTCAACTAGTGTAGGGTCCCTTTCAATATCTCAACGGTTAAGGGTGACTCCTCTTAGGCTGAACAAATCTTGTCTGATATGTAAGGGTTCTCTATTTATTCTTCTCATGACCCTCCATATCTCTTTTGCTCTAGTTTCCTCATTCATCATCCAAGATACTAAAGCCATCAACTACATATTCCCCATTGTAGGATTGGGGTCCCAAGTATCAATATTTGTCAACACAATGTTATGCACATAAAAATATTCCATCTTTGCCTGATCAGCCATGTTAGCTTGCTTGTAGAAATCCATGAATTGCCTACAATCTTGGAAAGTTAGGGATCCATGGGAGGCTATAGTTTTGATTTGAAATAGGAGCCATTTCTCCTTGAGGTACGCAACATATGAGTTAAAAGGTAATCTGTGCTGAAGGGATTTTATGCATAAGTCTGCCATGGTGGCTACTTGCTACCATTTTTGTTGCAATTTCTCCTTCAGTGCTACATTCTCTGCCTGTGCCTTCTACAACTGCTCCTTTAGAACAATTTCTTCGATTCTTTCCTCCTCCCTTGATGATTATTCAATGATAGTCGAGCTTGTGGGAGGAGTTTCTTTCTCTCTCTAACTTATCCTCTGAATCTTGTCAGCTTTGAAATACATTGAGGTCTTCCATTTTCTCTTTGTGCTCAGAGGAGCTAAGGTGGAAACTACCTCTTTTTCTTGAGTGGATGTGGTGTTGTGCTATGAGTCTACTTCTTGATCACTTTCTGCTACCTTTATGACTTCAGTCTCTATTTCCATTTCTTTCGTGTCTCCTTGACCCTTTGTCTCTTCCTCTTATTCTTCTTGTTACTCTTATGGCTCTTCTTCTGGCTCTTCCTCTCCTTCTTGTCTTTCTTCTCTAAGGCTAGGAGAAAAGATTCCCTTGGTCCCTTTCTACTGTGTCTGATATGCTGTATAATTCAGAAGCTAGCTCGACTGCTAGTGATGTTGTTCTGCTGCTGTTGCTGCACATTGTTCAAATATGAAACCCACTCTCAGTACTGTCGTCTTGGGGCTCCCTTCGGTCTCTTTCCCTAAAAAATTCTCAATTCACTGGTTTGGATGAGATGGGATCTCTTTTCATTAGATTGCGCAACTAATTTTGGAGTGCTTATGTAACTCGACTCAACTCGAGTTTCGGTTGTAGACAGTTGGACCCTCTTCTTATTAACTGGATGATACTGCATGTGATCTCCTCCCCTCGTTCTCCTCTACTCCACTTGATTTAATTTTTTTCTTTTGCATGCCTAGGTGGAGTGACTTTGCAGTTCTCCCTATTCATACTTCACAATGGTGGTCAAGCCAGCTCGCCACCTTCCTGCCCCTTAAACTCTAAGTCTGCAAATTTAATTATTTTTGGCTATTATGGATGCATAGCAAGGGGTGAGAAGCTATACCTAAGTTTACCTGTTGTTGTCAAGGTGTTTTTAGGAGTTGGAATTTGGAGACAAGCGGCCTCTTATATGCTACGTTCTTCCTTATTTCTTGTTTTCTGAGTGATCATCTTGCTGAATGAGAAACTCTCTGAGTGAGATTCTGATCTTTCTTGCTGTTTCTTCCCATTGTAGATGCTGCGTGAGGGTGCTCCAGATGCCATGGGTGACACTCTTGTCTTTCCTGGGGTATGATTTACCAGCTCCTCTTTTTTTTCTTCTTGTTTCTCATGAACAATTTTTTGCACTATAGGAATTTCCTGATGTCTGTAGCAGTCTATGTTTTTCATTCCTTGCTACATTGTGCTCAGGAATGGAGGAATGTGGTGTATGGAAGTGATGGAGGAAGTTATGAAAATGAATGGAGTGAATGATGGGATGGATGGTAATATAGAAGAAGGTAAAAGAAGATGAATGCTTACCCGTGTTTCCAGAAACCACTAATAACTTGCAAAACAACAAACACATAAAACACAAAGATGCAAATGTGTTTTTTCATATTTTTGTTTTTTTGAAAGAAAGTGGGATGCCTCCATGGAGGTTTTCAACCCACAAACTTTCCTTGGGCACCTCAGAGAGGTTTTCAACCATGGATGTTTATTCTCTTTTTTTTTTTAGAGCAAGTGAGCTGCCTCCATCGAGGTTTTCAACCCAAAAGCTTGCCTTGGGTGCCTCAGAGAGGTTTTCACCCATGGATCTTTATTATTTTTCTCTCTCTCTCTATCTCTCTTTTTATTTTATTTTTATTTTTAGGAGGTGTGGGAAACTATGGAGTTTCCCATCACATACACCTCTCTACTTATTGAATTTATGAACGCTGCCCTTGACAAATGCTTCTTGTAAATTTTAAGTCTATGACCATTGAAAAGCAAGGGGATTCCTTCCTCATCTATGGTTATGATTTGAACTGAACCATTATCAGAACATTTTTCCATTGTGTAAGGTCCCAACCATCTTGTCATCAGGTTTCCTTTGAAATATTTAAACTTTGAATCATACAAAAACACCCAATATCCTTCTTGGAAGGTATTTTCTTTGATGTTCTTGTCATTCCAGAACTTTCTTTGCAGCTAAACTACCTCGGTGTGAAGAAGTGCTTGAATTCTTAACTCATCCAATACATTTAGCTGCAGAAACCTCTCTTTTTGGGCATTTGATAGATCTAGATTTAATTTAGCTGCCATTCTTAAAGTATTGAATTCAAACTCAACTGAAAGTAGAGCTTTCTTACCATAGAATAGTTCATAAGGAGTGAATCCTGTTGTTGTCTTCCAAGTAGTGTTGTAGGCCCAAGTAGCTTCTACCAATATGTCTACCTAATATTTTCTGCTGTTGCTCACAACCTTGGTGAGGATGCTCTCTAAAGCTATGTTAGTTACTTCTACTTGTCCATTCACCCGAGGGTGATAGGTAGTAGAAGTTATATGCTTAATCTCGTGCTTCCTCAAAAGATTCTCAATGAGGTGAGAGGTGAATTGTGCTCCCTGATCAGTGACTATTTATCTGGGGTATCCAAACTTGTAAAACACATTCTCTCTCAGAAATTCTGCTACTTTCTCCTCAGTTTCTACCTTCACTGCTTTTGTTTCAACCCACTTTGTCAGGTAATCATTACAGACTATGATATACTTCTTTTGTCTGGATGGTGGATCGATAGGTCCAACAAAGTCCATTCCCCACTTGTCAAATGGCTCAGGAGCCACCTGAGGGTGCAAAGGCATCTCATCCCTTTGCATGGGTTTCCCCATCCTTTGGAACTGGTCACACCTGTTGGTGTATCTTCTAGAATCTAGGTGAAGGGTAGGCCAATAGTATCATGCCTGCAAAATTTTTTAAGGAGTTCTCTTTGCAGCGAAGTGGCCTCCACATGGGTTGTCATGACATTCAGAGAGGATATCAAAAAATTCTTCCTCCCTCACACATATCCTTAGGATTTGATCAGGGCATAGCTTGAAAAGGTTTCCCCCAATCCATGTGAAAGGGGTGCTTTTTTTGATGATTATGCTCCTCTCCCTGAATAAAAAATTAGGAGGGAGTCTCCCATCAACCAAGTAGTTGGCTATATCAGTAAGCCATGGTGAGAGTGCTGATATAGAAAATAGATGCTCATCTGGTAGCTGGTCATCCACCATTCCTTCTTGACCTATAGGGAGAGCTAACCTGGATGAAAAATTTGCAACAACATTCTCCTTTCCAGGTTGATCAACAATAGTCAAATCGAATTTTTGCAAAAGTAACAACCATCTAATTATCCTAGCATTAAAATCTGGTTTGTTCATTAAATACTTGATGGATGCATGGTGTTGAAAATGCAGCAAGATGATGGAGCTTGGTGAAATGAAGTCGCCTTCACCAAGTGGGCCCGCAGGCAAATTCTGGCGCAAAAATCTATTTTTAGACTATGTCTATTTTTAGACATATGGAGCATGGTTCGGGGATTCCAGTTTGAGATTCTTGGAGCATTGGTCATGTTGGTAAAAAATAGATGAGACTCTATTTTTTAGGTCGAAGAGGTCAAAGTCTATTTTTAGACTGCCTCTCCTAAAAATAGGGAAGTCAAATATTATTTACCCTTAATAATATTTGGACTCTAAACAGCAGTTTACTCTCTTGGAGCACTTCAATTCGAGCTACAGAAGTGGCTCATGCATCTGACAGAGGAATCAAGTGGTTCCCAAGGGTTTGATGGCATCATGTATGGTTGACTTCAGTTAGGACTTCAGTGGCAGAAGTTTGGTGGAGTTAATGAGACAGCTAGTGGAGTTGTGTTCTGTTTATTTTAGTTGAACTGGTTGAGATTAGTTTAACTAGCTAATCAATTAGTTATGAGAGGAGTGAATTAAATATTATTTAATTCATTAATTAGTAACTCATTATTCAACTCAAGAACACATCAGTTCACTACAGTGCATGATCAGTTCAGTGGAGACCAGTGAAAGAGGTAGATGAAAGGGTGGAGTTAGCTATCAGTTGTGACTATACTGTTTCTATTTGCAACACACAGATAGGTGGAGTAAGCCCATGAGGATTGTGCAGTTCAGGCTGGTGGTTTATCTATATAAAGAGGCCATCCCATAGCATTGAAACACGCAATAGAGGCAAGGAAATTGGCAGTGAGTTTTGAACCAGTAACCTGTTCAAAACTGAGCTAGATTGTGAGTAACTGTATGAGAAAGTACTGAGTACTTGTGAGGAGTATTGTACTGAGTTTGTTACTTGATTTATCCATTATAATATACACAATAGCTGCGGGGTTTTCAGCTATAAGCTTTCCCCATACATACCGTGTTAATGTGTATGATGATTTGATGTGTTATCGCTTGATTTTATTTCCGCATGTTTGATGATCTGAGTGGAAGAGATTATGTGTTGCATATAAATTCGAATTGTATGTGATCAGGATAGTCTCGGTGGATAATTATTCATTATTCAGCAAATTTCTACATGGTATCGGAGCTATTGAAGCAGAGATTGATCATCACAGTGATTACAAACTTATTTCGGTAGACAGAGTCTGCATGCGGGCCAGGTAGCCTCCGGATTCATCTTTCTTCGGAAAGTGAAAGGTCTGGTAAACGCCCCTTGCAGTCGATCTCTGTGCTAGAAATAATTTGTTCTCACGATCTAGAGTGGCTGAGCTTTGAGGTGGAATTCAAAATTTTGCAGCAGTTTTGTTTTCTTGCTGCCGGTGTTGAAAATGTCTTTCAACGATTTGCGACTCGAATATGCTCTTGAAGGAATTTCGAATTATGTTGCATGGAAGGATCGCATGGAGGTAGTATTAGAAGATAATGGTCTCAAGGAGTTCGTAGATATGAATGTCCAAAAGCCCACTGATCCTGCTGAAGTCGATGCATGGCAAAAGAAGATGGCGAAGTGTCGAAGGACCCTGTTGGAGGGCGTCAAGGATCATATTGTATCTAGCCTGCATGGAAAGGCTACTCCATATTTAATGTGGAAAGATTTGACGGATCTATTCCAGAGTAAGAGTGACTAAAGGAAGCTGGCGCTCAAAGATAAGCTCAGGAACATCAAGATGGAGAAGGGCGACAGTATCACCAAATACCTCACGAAGTTCACTCATTGCAGAGATGAAATGGGAAGTGTGGGGGTGATTGTCGATGAAGAGGACATGGTCGACCTGGCTCTCCTTGGTCTTCCGAAGGCTTGGCACTCATATCAAGATAGTGTCAATGGTCGGGAGAAGCTGCTGGGATGGGAGTGCCTTTGGGCGGATCTCATGCAGGAGGAGATAAGGAGGACTACTCGAGATGGATCTTCATCAAAGGGAGCTGATGAAGAAAATTGCGCTTTGGTGGCCAAAGCAAAGAAGGGGAAGGGTAAGAAAACCTCTCATTCTAGTGCAAAGGGCAAGAAGCAGGATATGGCGAAAGTGAATTGTTTTCACTGCCATGATCACGGACATTAAGCTACCAATTGTCCAAAGAAGAAGAATAACAAGAAAGCGAGAAGATCTGCAGATGGAGAAGCCTTGGCTTCACAGTTAGAGCTTGACTTTTCACTGATCGCATGCTTGGTTTCAAGTGTGATGGGATTGGTGTGGTTCTTGGACAGCGGTGCGTCATTTCATATGACGGGAGATCGGGATTTGTTCTCAGATCTGGAGGACAAAGATTTGGGTGTGCACATCGAGATGGGCGATGATGGTAGATATAGTGCGACTGGTATTGGTACCATATCCTTTCAGAGGGAGTCTGGTAAACCCTTTGTCTTGAAGGATGTCATGCATGTACCTGGATTGAAGAAGAACTTGATTTCTGTGGCGATGTTGGAGGATAAGGGGTATGATGTGGTCTTCAGCGAAGGAAAAGCCTTCCTGCGCAATAAGACTACTGGAGAGACCCGAAAGATAGGGGTTCGAACCAAGAACCTTTATCAGTTGCAGGTAGATGGCTGCGCAGCTATGGCATGCAAGGCGGGAGAAGTGGTGAGTCGGGATGATGAGGGCGAACTGTGGCACAGGAGATTGGGCCACCTTCACCATGGAGCTTTGAAGATTCTGCAGCAGATTTCTACTGGGCTTCCTAAGGGCACTCTTGCGCAGTCAGATCAGTGCAAGGGGTGTACTTTAGGGAAGTATGTGAAAGCTACCTTTCACGAGAAGGATAGTCGCGCCACGACGATCCTTGAGAGATTTCACACAGACGTGTGTGGTCCTTTCTCAGTTGCTTCGACAGCAAAGCACAGGTATTATGTGATCTTTGTTGATGATTTCTCTCGAAAGTGCTGGATCTTCTTCATGCAGAAGAAGAGCGATACATTCACGAAGTTCTGTGAGTTTAAAGCACTGGTCGAGAAGGAGTCGGGGAAGAAGGTGATTGCTCTAAGGAGTGATAACGGTGGTGAATTCATCTCGGCTGAATTCAAGGAGTTCTGTAGCGCAGAAGGGATTCAGAGAGAGCTCATCGCACCCATAACCAGTAGAGCAGAACGCAGGGTCGAGCAAACCACAACGATCGTGGTGCCGTACCAAAGCATGTTGCACGCATCAGCTCACCTTCATTTGTGGGTTGGAGGCATGTACACAAAAGTGTGTATGTGTAGAACCGTTGTCCCCGCCGCGGTTCTTTGGCATGAGCAACACCTCGAGGAGGCTTATTCTGGCAAGAGGCCTGATATTTCCCATTTGCGGATTTTCGGTTCTCCTGTCTACATGCATGTGACGAAGGATGCGAGAAGGAAGCTGGATCCAACTGCTGAGGTTGGAATATTTGTGGGGTACACCGATACACCTCACAACTGTCAGGTGTATTTGTCAGACAGTCACAAGACTGTTGTGCGACGGGATATAAAATTTCAGGAGGAGAAAGCCATGCAGTGTTCGCTTGAGAGGGAGCTACACTTGCATGCAGATGAGGAGCTGTTAGTTCCTAAGGAGGAGCTTCCGGATGTGGATCAGCCACAAGAGGAGGTTCAGGAGGTGGAAGAAATCACCCATGCAGCGCCAACCATCAGAGGGCGCATGCGCACTACAGAAGCTGAGCGACTGGCTCGAGATGCAGAGAAGGTTGTAGGACCACCTACAGCACAGCGCAGATAGAGGCAGTCACCGGATCGGTACACTGGATACATGACTCTTGTGAGTCAATGTGTCGTGACAGAGCCATCCTCTTTTGAGGAAGATGTGGAGGAACCCGCATGAAGGATGCTGGCGATCGAAGAATATGATTCGACTGTCAGTATCGTTGCATGGGAGACTGTACAAGACCTGCTTGGGAAATTGGGCAGGGTTCGTCGATGGATCTGAAGCAAGGTGGAAGCTGTGCACCGACGGGGAGGTTGGATAAGCACAAGGGCAGATTTGTGTTTTTCGCCCGTGGCTTTTCACAGATCGAGGGGATTGATTATGAGGAGACCTTTGCACCTGTCGCAAGGTACTCTTCCATACAGACGATCCTTGCTCTCTCAGCGCAGATGGGGTGGCACATTCATCAGATGGATGTGAAGACTGCGTTCCTCAACGGAGTTATTGAGGAGGAGGTGTACATAGAGCAGCCTGAAGGTTTCGAGATCTTCAGCAGTGAGTCGCATGTGTGCCAACTCAAGAGAGCACTGTACGGGCTGAAGCAAGCACCTCGTGCTTGGTACACTCGGATAGACAGCTACTTCACCGGGCTTGGATTCTCCAAGAGTGAGGCATATCCAAACCTGTACCAGATTGTGGTGGAGGGGAAGCTGTTGATCATCGTACTGTATGTAGATGATCTGATTTTGACTGGCGATGAGCAGTTGATACTTTCATGCAAGGAGGATCTTGCACGAGAGTTTGAGATGAAGGACTTGGGGCATCCTTCATTATTTCCTGGGATTGGAGATTTGGCAGCGCAGCGGAGGACTGTTTGTTTCTCAGGGAAAGTATGCCCGGGAGATTCTGGAGAGGTTCAACATGCAAGGTTGCAAGCCTGTTGACACTCCTCTTCCTGGTGGTTGGAGGAAGGAGGATGCTACTTCAGCGGAGGTAGTGGATGCCACTGTCTATCGACAGTTGGTGGGGTCGCTTATGTATCCGGTCAATACACGACCCGATATATGCTATGCAGTTAACCAGCTTTCGCAAGCTATGGTTAAGCCTACCAAGCTCTTTTGGAAGGCAGGCAAGCATGTATTGCGCTATATTAGAGGCACATCGAGATATGGTCTATGGTACAGACAGGAGGATGGAGCGAAGCTTTCTGGCTTCACTGATGCAGATTGGGCAGGGAGTCCAACGGACCGGAAGAGCACATCTGGAGGAGTTTTCAGCATTGGGTCAACAACAGTTTCCTGGTACAGCAGGAAGCAGAGATCCATGGCACTCAGTTCAGCAGAGGCCGAGTACATGGCAGCTAGTTTGGCTGCATGCGAGGCTATTTGGATGAGGAAGATCCTCGCAGGATTGTTCAGGTTGCATTTGGAGCCTACAATGATCTACTGTGATAACCAGAGTTGCATTAAACTCTCGACTAATCCAGTATTTCATGATAGGTCCAAACACATCGACATCAGGTACCATCATATTAGAGATTGTGTTCAGCGGAGAATCATGATGCTTTCATATGTTCCCACGGAGGATCAGGATGCCAACATCCTGACGAAGGCGCTCACCAGGAGCACGTTCGAATTCCACAGAGGCAGGATAGGGGTTGCAGATAATCCATATCTTGCTGAGAGGGAGTGTTGAAAATGCAGCAAGATGATGGAGCTTGGTGAAATGAAGTCGCCTTCACCAAGTGGGCCCGCAGGCAAATTCTGGCGCAAAAATCTATTTTTAGACTATGTCTATTTTTAGACATATGGAGCATGGTTCGGGGATTCTAGTTTGAGATTCTTGGATCATTGGTCATGTTGGTAAAAATAGATGAGACTATATTTTTGAGGTCAAAGAGGTCGAAGTCTATTTTTAGACTGCCTCTCCTTAAAACAGGGAAGTCAAATATTATTTACCCTTAATAATATTTAGACTATAAACAACAATTTACTCTCATGGAGCACTTCAGTTCGAGCTACAGAAGTGGCTCATGCATCTGACAGAGGAATCACGTGGTTCCCAAGGGTTTGATGGCATCATGCATGGTTGACTTTAGTTGGACTTCAGTGGCAGAAGTTTGGAGGAGTTAATGAGACAGCTAGTGGAGTTGTGTTCTGTTTATTTTAGTTGAACCGATTGAGATTAGTTTAACTAGCTAATCAATTAGTTATGAGTGGAGTGAATTAAATATTATTTAATTCATTAATTAGTAACTCATTATTAAAGAACACATCAGTTCACTACAGTGCATGATCAGTTCAGTGGAGACCAGTGAAAGAGATAGATGAAAGGGTGGAGTTAGCTATCAATTGTGACTATACTGTTGCTATTTGCAACACACAGATAGGTGGAGTAAGCCCATGAGGATTGCGCAGTTCAGGCTGGTGGTTTATCTATATAAAGAGGCCATCCCATAGCATTGAAACACACAATAGAGGCAAGGCAATTAGTGGTGAGTTTTGAACCAATAACCTGTTCAAAACCAAGCTAGTTTGTGTGTAACTTTATGAGAAAGTACTGAGTACTTGTGAGGAGTATTGTACTGATTTTGTTACATGATTTCTCCATTATAATATACACAATAGCTGCGGGGTTTTCAGCTATAATCTTTCCCCATACATAATGTGTTAATGTGTATGATGATTTGATGTGTTATCACTTGATTTTATTTCCGCATGTTTGATGATCTGAGTTGAGTTGAGTGGAAGAGATTATGTGTTGTGTATGAAGTTCAAATAGTATGTGACCAGGATAGTCTCGGTGGATAATTATTCATTATTCAACAAATTTATACACATGGTCAGTGTGAAAAAAGGTCTGATATCCAGTTAAATAATGCCTGAATTTGTTCAAAGCATGGACAATGGCTAACATCTCCTTCTCAGTAACAATATAATTCAGTTCGGCCTTGGACAAGTTCTTGCTGATGAAATAAATAACATAAGTGATTTTTTCCTCTAATTGTCATGATTCTGCCCCTACAGCTTTGTTGGATGCATAAGTGTGGATGTGGAAAGGCAGAGTCAATTTTGGACCTCGGAGGATGGGGGCAATAGTCAAATTTTCCTTGATGAGCTCGAAATCCTCTTGATAAGGACCAGACCAACTAAACTTAGAATATTTGGCCAATAACCCAAATAATGGCAAAGCCATCTTTCTGAAATATTTGATGAACCTTCTATAGTAACCAACTAAGCCTAAGAAACTCCTGACATATTTATGCTTTCGAGGAGTAGGTACCCTTTTGATGATAGTGATTTTGTTCAGGTTTACCTGTATTCCTGATTGGGATATGGGGTGTCCTAATACAACCCCTGCTTTCTTCAGGAATTCACACTTTTCTAGGCTCAAGGAGAGATGCATCTCAATGCACCTTCTTAGTAATTTACTCAAATTGGAGAGATATTCCTGGAAGTCATCCCCATATGGTGTGAAATCATCCATGTATATTTCGACGGATTCATGGACCAACTCAGAAAAGATGCTCATGACAGCTCTTTGGAAGGTAGTTGGGGCATTGCACATCCCAAAGGGTAGGAATCTATAAGCAAAGGCATCCCAAGGGCAGGTGAAAGTAGTCTTATCCTGGTCTTCAAGGCTGATTTGAATCTGATTGAACCCACTGAACCCATCTAAGAAGGAAAATAACATCTTCCCCGCAAGGCCATCCAAGACTTGGTATACAAAGGGAAATGGGAAATGGTTTATCTTGGTGGCCTTGTTAAGTTCTTGATAATCAACACAAATTATCCACCTCCCATTCTTCTTTAGGACCAGGACAAGAGGAGATACCCACTCATTGTCGGATATAGGATATATGAACCCTGCATCTAATAGTTTTTGCAGCTCTTCTATGACTATGTCCTTCAGAGCTAGGTTCATCCTTCTTTGGGGTTGTATCACAGGCTTGCATCCTTCTTTGATGTAAATATGATGTTTTCACACTGAAGGATGCACCCCTTCCACGTTCTTGTAATCCCAAGCAAATGCTTCAATATTTTCTTTCAAAAGTTGGCATAACTGCTTCTCTTCTTCATTCGAGAGGTTTGGGTTGATTTCTAGAGATATGGATGGGCCAAAATAAATAGCCTTGGTGATTTCAGAGGTTGAATCAACTTAGTGCACTTCCATCCAAGGTTGGATTTTAGACTCTTTGACTAAGGTTTCGAGAGGAATGTTAGTGGAGGACTGGTTTTGAATGGCATGGTTGATGAGTTCATCTTCATCAAGCTGCCCCCCTCTAAGAATAGCATCTATGGTACACATAGGGGCAGTGTTATATAAATCATCTTCTTCATGCTCCAACCCTATAGGGATATCATGATCAATGGAAGGCTGGGATGGAAGATATAACTCTAGCTATTTAGACAAAGGCACATTTTTGATAATCATGTTTCCGGCCTTACAACTAATATAAGCTTCTGCAGTGGCTAACCAAGGTCTCCCTAAGATGAGGGGATAACCATTAAACTTGGTTTTTGGTTGCAAGACCAGGAAATCTGTAGGATACTCTCAAGATTCAATGGTAACCATAACATCCTCAACAATTCCTTCAAGAGTTACTGTGGACAGATCTACAAGTTGTAGAACTGTTGTGGTTTTCCTCAAAGTCCCTTGGAGATTAAGTTTCAACATAGTTTCCTTGGTCATGATATTGATGGCAACCCCTATATTAATCAGAGTGTTGGGGGGTATGACACCATATATATGCACATCAAAAAATGGACTACCAGGGTCTAGGAACTTTCGAAATATGACCTTCCCCAGAATTAGGTCAGACATTTGTCCTACCACATTGATGGTGGGGGTATATCTCTTCCTTCTCCCAGGTTTCTTGAAGCACTTTTCTTTGATGAGCCTATTGTAGATAGGGACATCCTTAATGGCCTGGAGAAGTGGTATCTTTACACACAAATTTTCCAATTCTCCCAAGAGTTCAGTCTCCTCTGGGGTGTGCTGACTAGGGTGGATCAAGCGCTTAGGAAAAGGAGGTTGTTGGATATGAGTTTTACCTTATTCCTTTTCCTCTTCAACCTCTACAGGTGGAGATGGAGGATGTTTGTCTGGGATTACTCTTCCCAACCTGATATTAACCTCCTGTATCTCCACATCATAAGATGGATAAGATGTTTCTCCACTGGGAGCCTGCTATGCCTGTCTGTTGTTCGGGTTCAGATTGGGCTGTGCAGGTATAGGTAGCCTAGGTGGAGCAGCACAAGTAAGCTGAGGTTGAGGTTAGGGTGGAGGCATTAGATCAGGTGGTTGATTTTGTTGAGGCCTTTTCCCTTGGGATGGATTGTTCCATTGATGTTGTTATGGAACATACTGCTAAAATGGTTGGTTTACTAGCTGAGGATGATATGAAGGGTTGTAAGGCCAAGTAGGAGGTGTAGACCAGGATGGAGGAGTGGGGGTGTACCAAGGTTGCATGGGTGCACTCTGATTGTTGTGATAGTAAGAGTAAGGTGCACTTTGCATACCTTGTTGATATGACTGAGGGCCCTAAGGCCTTCTCTAGTTGATGAAACATAGTTGCTTTGGCATTGCTTTCCCACCTTGATATACATCTTTAAGTCCAGGTAAGGAGGGACAATTTTCTGTGGCATGATTCTCCTCACAAACTAAGCAAACCTCTATGAAATTTAGTGGACATTCATTTCTTAGGTGCTTCCTGGTACATCTAGGACAAAATATGGCCATGGCTCTCTCTGCTTCCTCTTACTTCCTTTAAACCTGCATTATGTCCATTTGCAAAGAAAAGGTGTGGAGTATGTCACTCTTGAAGTCCTCTAGCATGTTTCCAATCTCATGTTTTATGAAGGTGGAAGAGGAAGGGGTATTGGGTGTGGTTTTGCCAGCTCTGCTCGTCTTCCTAAATGCCCTAGAATGGTTCCGAAAGACAGTTTTGATTGTTTCATAAGGCAGTTGGTAGATATATCCTCCTGATAGCATATTCAAGGTTTCTATCATCTCTTCACTGATCCCTTGAAAAAGTACAAGTTTAAGTGATGCATGATCAAGAGTACAATTGGCTCTCTATAGTTTAATTGAAACCCCTCTTCATAGTCCTCTAGGGATTCATCAGGTCCTAGAGTCATCCTAAATATTTCATCCTTAGTTTCCTTGGACCTACAATAGTCTTTGTATTTTTTGTTGAAGGTCTCTTCCATCTGTGCCCAGGTAGTGATGTTATACCCGAGTAGACCCATGAACCAGTGCAAGGCTGCATCCTTAAGGGTGGGTGGGAATAGCTTCAACTTCTAATCATCAGATGTGTAGTCATAAGTCCTACACCAAAAAATTCAAACATAAATGTGTCAGGGTCCTCAGAGGTAAGTCCATGAAAGTGTGAAAGAGTTGAGGGGCTAATGCTTTTCATCTTAGTTTCCCCATCAGCCTCTCTTATGGGAAAGGCTCTCTGGATCCCAGCCATGGTTAAGATAGGTGAAGCAGGTCTCTCAGTTGATACAAGGTCTTTTTCGTTTTCCCTAATAGGATCCTCAAAATATTCAGAAGGCTGTCCTATAGGGGGTTCAATCTCACTGCCACTGAATAAGAGTGAAGGGTGGCCAGGAGGTGATGTGGGGGTTTTAGGTAAGATTTTTCTTTGAGTATTCCTACTCCTACGAGGCATGAAAATCAAATATTTTTGTATTTTTTCAATATTTTTGAAATGAAATGAAAATAAAAGCAGAAAATAATGCTAAAATAGAATCGAAGCATCCACTAGACACCTCCCCGACAACGGTGCCAAAAAGTGGTGAGCCCTGGTATTGCAACAAGAGTGATGCAACTCCCAGGGGCTGCCCTACTTTACTTTATAAACACAGGGTTCATACAAACTTGGAGGTGACAATGCTATATACACAACATATGCATTATGTTCATGCCATCCTCTTTTTCTTTACGAAAGGGTGCTTTTACTTAAACTATGATAAAAACTGAAAAGTAAATTGCTGGAAGGAAATGACAGAAAGGAAACAAACTTAATTTGCAGAAAGGAAATGATGAAAATGAAACTAATTTAATGTGTAGAAAGGAAATGACAGGAAGGAAACTAATTTAATCTGCAAAAGGAAATGACTGAAAAGAAACTAAACTAAGTTGTACCTAACTAGGCCAATCGTCTAAACACACCCTACTTATCCTATGATCTATTTACCATGCTATCATGATTCTAACCATGTAACTATTTATGATAAACAAAACTTGAAAAAGTGTGGTTTGCAGTTTGGAGGAAAATGGGCTAAAGGTGCTAATGGAGGGCTCAACACATGAAACGAGGTTTAGAGGTGGAAAGAGTGGGTTTAAACCTTATTAAAGCTTTATTATGGCGCAAAAATTCTTTGGAGCGGAATGATTTAAAAAGTGCGATGGCGGAGTTGCGATGGAGGGTGATCACAATAAGCGTTTGGAGCAGTAAGGTTAACAGGAAAAAAATAAAAAGTGCGATTTGTGATGTGCAATGCAGTGGATGACGTGGTGGAGTACGAAGCGATATCGCAATCGGCAAACAGGAGCAGTAAGTGTTAACGTGAACAAATCTAACAATGTGATTTTCGATTTGCGATGGGGATAAAAGCTGCGAAATGCGATTTGTGATAGGTATGACATGGCAGAGTGCTACAGTGATGTTGCAATCAACGGTGGAGAGCAGTAAGTTTTAATGGAAACCAATGAATTATGTGATTTTCAATGTGCGATGTGGCATAGTACGGAGGATATCGCAATCGGCGGTTGGAGCAGTAAGTATTAAAGTAAAAAAAAACAAAGGTTGTGAAATGAGATTGTGAAAAGGCAAAAGGTTGCGAAGTGCGAAATGCGATGGGGCAAAAGTCGCGAAGCACGAAATGCGATGGGGAAAAAGTTTCAAAGTGCGAAATGAGACGGGTGATGTGGCGGTAGGACCGGTGGCGGAGTGCGATGACAATATCGTGATCGACATCGGGAGGGATAAGTCTTAAAGGAAAAATGAAAAGGTTGTGAAGCGCGAAATGTGATTTGCGATGTGGTAGGGTATGGATAATTATCACCATTGTAAAAAAGGAGCGGTAAGTCTTAAAAGGAAAAGGGAAAAGATGCGAAGTGTGATTGCAAAAAGTCAAAGTATGGTAGCGGGAAGTTCGAGGAGCAGCGGCGGAGTGTGATAACAATATCACAATCAGAAAAAATGAGTGGTAAGTCTTAAAGGGAAAAGGGAAAAGATGCGAAGTGCGATTGCGAAAAGGATAACATGGCAAAGGAGTATGGTAAGAATATCGCAATCGGGCTTGGAATGGGAGAGCATAAACAGAGAATGCAAGAGATCTGTGATTTGCGATGAGCGAAGTACGGTGCGAGGGAGTTTTGAGGAGAAAAGGCGGAGGTCCAACTTTGATGGTTTTTCAAGCATTTTGCGTTAAAAAAAAAGGTGCGGTGGTTGTGACTGATGAAAGCAAAGGAATAAGGAGGGTGGATATTTTAGGTGTTTTTGGGAATAAAAGGTGGGTGCAGTAGTTGAAAATTAGAGGAAAAGGAGGGAAGTGGAGGCGTAAAAACATTGTTCATTCCATGAAGACAGAGATGGAAAATAAAGCGGGAAGGCACCACAGAGCTGCTCTAGGATTTTAGCAATAATTCCTGCAATCAACCTGCTAACTTATGTGCAAAGAAAGAAACAAATGCGTAAAAATACAGTGCAAAGGGAGACTGAAAAATGGTAATGCAACTCTACTTTTAATCCCAGAAACATTGAACAGAGATCAGTGTTTGGGTCTATGGGAAGGTTCACCCTCCTCGAGCTCTATTGACAGAGATGAGAAGGGGGTATTGATCCACAAATTTTTTGGTTTTTCTCCTCCGTTCTACTAATCAGAAGAAAATGAGACCTACAACAGCACACTGAAAGCAAAACTAAAGAAAAACTTGAAACATAAGCGAAATTATCAGAAGTGGAACTAATGAAATGACAGAAAGTAGAGAAAAAATACAGCAGAGAGGTTGAGGCACATATATTGTGCCCTAACCCACAAGCCTAGCTCTCTGAAACTTAAATCAGTAAAATGAAATAAGTCTTCTCATTTCATAAGAGAATAGCCTCATGCATTTTTGAAAGTTTGATCACTGAGTAAAGTAATAAAATCTCAATAGCTTGCAACAAATTTCCGACCCTTCCTAGCTCTAGCTTTGTTCTATTTATTCTACAGGGAAGCTACCAACAACTCCCTAGAAAATGGTGATTGAGTCCACTTGACTCCAAGTAAACAAATATTGAGTGCAATCCTCTTTGAGTTGCTTGGCTGCCTCTGGAATTCGAATTGCCGGAGAGAATTCTTGGGGATCCTTTAGATACCTTTGGAATTCGAATTGCTGGAGAGAATCTTTTCGGATCCTTTGGTTGCCTTTGAGAGTTAAGGAGGGTGGAGAATCCTCCTATAATTTCTCTTTGTTGTCTCCTCCAAGTCTTTATGATAAAATCCTTATAAAAATGCTAATAATTCATATTTTCTTGCACTCAACCTCATATTAGGCACTCAGAGTATGTTAGCCTTAATCACCACCTATGCTAGCATCATAAAATCAAATAATAATAAAAATGCAAGAAAAAGAGATCTAAGAAGGAAAAAAAGTGACCATTAACCCCTCCAAATATGTCTAATGATGGAGCTCATCAACCATCACCTACCACTCCATGATGTGATGGAGAATCCCACTTGGATCTCAACAAAAGTATGGACCTATAGCCCCTCTAGTAATCCATATCCTCTGCTGAACTGTGACCATGGATGCATCTATCCTCCTAACCAGCTCCACCAGATGCCAACTCAATATCTCTCACCATCGAACCCATAGCAATGGATCAAATGTGCAGACAACCATACATGAAACTAGTCACTCATCCTACGAATGTTGCTCCTTGTGTAGCTCATGTCGCCTCATCACATTGACTTGATCAGTACATAAAATTTTTCGGGGTAATTCTAAACCTCCCTCTTCACTGTGAAGAGGTAGCCTAGAAATGTTGTCAGTCCCATCTATATAAGTTCGAAGAGAGCTACTGTATGGAGGTATTATGGCTCTCGTGATGGTCTATTCATATGTATGCTCTAAATCAATGGCTGGCCCAAAATATGACTGCTATTCCTCCTCCACCATGGGCTCATCATGAGTCACAACCCACCCCTCCATGGATAGATCATATCCATGTGTGTGTTCTCCATGCTGCTATAGGTGGCTGCTATCTGAGAACTCAGTCAAGGCTCCAGGGACCTCTATGTCTCCTAGCAACCCAACTGGGAATGACACTTCATCAACAAATGGCTCTATGGGTGTATGTTGTACTCTCTCCATCAAGGTGTCAATTGGTTCTATCAAAGAGGTCTCCAATAATAGTGACTCCTGTGCCACACTAGGTATGTCAATGTGCCCCTCACCATCCTACATGTCTTCTTGCTCAAGCTCTTGACATCTAAATCCCGGTCTCCACCAACACAAACACCTCCTAGTCTAACCCTCTAACTTCCCTCCTCTACATAATGATCCAACCCTTGAACCATAATTCCCCTTCTCCTGTACATCGACATGGTAGGATGATCAAACTAGACATACATATGGGTGTTGTATGACTAGGATGTGCATGCATGTGCTTGGCTTATCTGCTGGTTATGTATCATTTTTTGCATCCCCTCTAGGATCTGTTGGTTCTGCCTCAAAAATTGTTGGCTATGACTCATCAACTCCTCCATGATCTTGCTATCCTCCTCGTAACTGGCCAAGATCATGCTCTGATACCATTTTAATATTCCTAATTGGAATTTAACAGTTAATACCGAGCAATGGAATAGGAACAATGAATAAAATATAACTCATACACAATAATTAAAGCACCAAAATGTCCAACAACACAATCTGAGCCTTTTTTTTTAATGATAAAAGCGTACACAAAATGAGCCAAAGTTTTGGAACTTGGGCTTGCTATGCAATCTATTCAAACCCCATGTTGTATAAATTTGATATGGAGGAAATACTGGTCCAAACTGGTACTACTCACTACCCAAAATATTACTACTACTATTGTTGGAATGAGACTAAATATTATACCCTGAAGAATGCTCAAATCACCCTAAAATTGTAGCCACAGACTCCCCTCCAAAACCCCAAAAATAACCAGAAATGTTTTGGCCCAACTCCAAGCCAAAATTGAGCCCACCAAGTGAGGCAGATTCCCTAGCTAACTAGAAATTCTCCCTGCTATAAGAATGAGGATTTCATGCTCAAATATCACCCGAAAAATTCTATAAAATTAGCTAGAGAATCCTCACAATAAACCCAAGAAAACCTAGAAAGGTGTTGGAGCTGGGATCTCCGCGAAGTAAGAAGTGAGGAAAGAATCCACAGATTTTGTTTTGAGTCATAAGGGCTTTGGGGTGGGTCAAAGCCCCTTATTATGTAATGGGATGGGATATTTTGTGAACGTTGGACTCTGCCCATGGTTTTGGACCATGGTATTGTAAATTCCAAACCTATATAAGGAGTCTAGATAGAATTCATAGGGAGGCAAGTAGAAGTTGAATGATGCATTTAGATGTAAGATTGCTTTGAGTCAGAGTCTATTTTTGGTTCAGAGGAAAAGACTCCTACAGTTGTGTGTGCAGGGTGGAAAGTGAATACATATGAGAAGGATCTTGCTGTTAATGAAAGAACTATTGAGAAATATTTGAGTATATTGATGTGATTTTCCTTAATTACTTACTAGTTCTGAATATTTATGCATGAAAAATGATTTTATCTATAAATGAGTAGCATAGTCCTGTGTATGATTATTTACTTTTTTTAATGTACGAATAAGTAAGATTGCACAACCTTTGAGTAATTTCAATATATGTGTTGAACCTCACTATTATTATTGATAGATCTAGCCTGCGAAGCTCTGTTAAGAAGGAAAAGCCCTAAATCCATAGTTTAGTGCCTCTATGGATGCCCAAACCTGGTTCTGGAATCTCCCTATATTACCTCGGGTGATAATTCGGTCTATGAAAGTAGATCGTTGTCGAAAGGGTCGGTAAGAGTGGGTTTCATTGGACTACGTAGTCACTTTGAACTTGTGTCTAGGCTCCATCAATCCAAAAAATGGTTCCATTACCGGGACTGAGATCTAACTGAGGGATAACTGGATGTGGAATCCATCTAAGGAAGAGATTGAAAATTGGGTTGATAAAAAAGAACATGAATTTTTTGTGCAAGAAAACAAAAGTCCGTGCATCTCTAATGAACATTAGCTACAAAAGTATATCTATACATACCAGTACAAGATATTTTTCGCATCATTTTCTAGGGAGATGTACAAGTGGATATCAAGACTAGAAGCGCAGGTGGGTTATTTCAATAATAGACCCACTGCGTGGACCTCAAAGTTGATTGAGAAACTGAAAAGGACTGATAACGAGATGACGAGGGTTGTTGATTATTGGATAGACAATATCCTTGGAGGGTTCATTACTCAGTTTGCGATGAAGAAATTTGTGTCTTATAGTGAAGCAGAGCACAATTTCTTCAAAAACATTAAAGGTAAGTACCTAAATTCACTGAAGTTATGGATTAAAATGCTATTGTGTGAAAAAAGTATATTACAGATGTGCTGATATTGATGTTTGAAGAAAGAGGATCTGGTGCTACATGAAGCGGTAAGAAATTTAGAACAGGTTGGTGTACTTACGTTGAAACTAAATATAGACCACTGTTTGAATCTGAAAAAGGAGAAAGCAACCCCGCTACCCCACGAAGTTTGTTTTTGAGATCTGAAAGTCAACAAAGTTTTGAGGAAATTCACCAACCCTCCACCCCCATCATCACTACATCCCATTCTGTTCCTCCACCTCCACCTCCACCTCCACCTCTCCCTCCCCCCATGGCCCAGCCACCGAAGATGCCTGTGTTCAAGGGAAAAAATGACCCTGAATAGTTCTGGTTTGTGGTAGAAGCAATATGGAGCTTGCAGAATGTTACAGATAAAAACATGAAGAAAACACAATTGATTACAATGTTGCAATATAGAGCATTGTACTGGTACATGAAATATGTTACGAAGAATGCAAATGCTTCTTTGGCTGAGACTAAGACCGCGCTGAACGCTGAATTCAATAAACTGAAGTCGTAGTCCCAATGTATCACAAAGATCAAATAATTTAAGAAGCTGACTACCGAGTCAGTATGGGATGTAGATTAGATATTTAAAACTTTGTTGAGGCAAATTAGTTTCAAGATCTGTGATGAGCAACAAAGAGAATGGTTCATTGCTGTGTTGTTGCCTCATCTCATACTTCCATTATCCCAACAGAAGATTGTAACTCAGGCTAAGTGTTGTAGATTGTGATGAAGTTTGAAGCATCGCCTGTAGGTGATACAAGTATAGGAGTCAAAAAATTCAAACCCAGTTGGCGAGTTTGAATATGGAGCTCCAGGATCTAAAGAAGAGAAAGGAGGTTCACCCATAGATGAGAAGGAAGGTCTTGTGTATAAAATTCAAAGAAAAGGGTCACTATAAAGAACAATGCCATGTTTATAGAGAATATTTGAACATTGGGATGCCGAGTCCATTGAAGCCTGGATCGAGCGCAGGGCCAAGTGTAGGGCCTAGTGTATGGTGTAGCCTCTGCGAAGTTGTAGGCTAGTATTCCATGAACTTTTTTCATCTATTGTAGAAATTTGTCAGATAGACAAAGAAATTATTCTATAACTTCTGCAGTTCGGTAGGGCACAATGAACAACATTGTAAAAGCTATGACCTCATGATACAGAACAATCCTAGTGCATATCAGATGTAGTTATAAGGGTGCAAAGTTTTGGGTTCATCGACTGTGCCAGGAGGTTTCCTAGGCCGAGGGCGTGGTAGAGGAGAAGGCGCAGGTCATGGGTGCGGGAAGATCATATGCCACAACTGCGGAAGGATTGGACATTTTTCCAGGGATTTTCAGAATCCCACAACAACTTCCTATAAGTATTCTCAAGAATTTGGTCTTGAACTGAAGAGTGTCCTATTTTGTTAGCTAAAGTGCAGGAGAAGCATGGCTAGCAACCAACTCAAAATATCCAAATGATGAGGGTTAAACCATGCCAAGACAATCGAAGCGTTAACATAGTAACGTACAATGGTGTGAACACCAGAGGAGGCCACGCAGAAGGAAGAAAGGTCATAACAGAGACATGGGTTAGGAAGGCTGAGGATAAAAATGTTGGCTTCAATGTACAATGTGAAAACGAGACATTCATGGAAGAAAAGAAGACGTTTATGAATCCGAAAGCTTCACCACCTATCATGCAGGGACAACTGTTTCCATGAGAGAACAAACCTAAGGAGAAGACCAAAGTAAAAGAAGTGGATCAGTCTATCTTAGCATCCTTCTTGCAGACATGTATGAAATTGCTGAGGGACTAGAGAGTTATAGAAGGGCTGCAGGAACTAATAGATAACTGTGCTGGAAAGGAAAGTCTATAACTAGAACAATGCATGGTAAATAAAGTATACAAGAAAAATAAGAGAACTGGTTGGGAGATGAAGTTGACTGCGCAGATTGGAGATTATGAGATGGACCAAGGCATTCTGGATCTAGGATATGATGCCAACGTTCTGCCAAAGTAGACATGGGAGCAGATGGGAATGCCTAAGCTGTAATGGTCACCAATTCAGCTTCAGATGGAAAATCAGCTGAAGATCATTTCTATTGGGCGATTGTAGGGGATTAGCGTAGATATTGAAGACACTACCGTGTTGGTCGAATTCGAAGTGATTGAGATCGTTGATGACAATAACCCATATCATGCACTATTAGGGTTTGACTGGGCTTATGACATGGAAGCTATAATCAACCTAAAGAAGAGGTAGATGATCTTTGAACAAAATGGTACCTGAGTTTTTGTGCCATTAGATCCTTTCGAGGGTGCACGCTATACAGAGCCTGTCCAAGATGAGTATGAGGATGTTGAGATTGTCAGATATATAAGCTTACTATGCATGATGAAGACTGGATTAATCCTACAGAAGATGGTAGGATATGTTGGGAGCATGATAGTTCATTTGTTTATGATTCAGCTGAGGAGATGGAGCACTAGAAGAATCGGTTGCATGAGGTAACCACTAAGTGTTGTAGTAGGGTTACCAAATCTCTGTGTTGTGTCAGATCAGAATTACGCGACTTACCTTTTTATGATGGAACGAGGAATGTTGTATTGGTTTTGGAATAATTTGAGAAAAAGGTGCCTGAAGAACATAGGTATGAAGCTTCAGACTTCGCATTAAGGTCTACTCCATCCCGATGGCGGGGCACACACAAAGAAAGTTTGGGAGGATGGACAAAATTTTGAAAATTGATAAGGTTGAGGCTTGGTCAGGTTAATACAGAGATCACCAAGAAGTATGCTAGCCAGAGGGATCCGTGCGAACATTTAGCTTGCTAGATTGAATCTTGGGGCACTGAACCTCAACCATAATGGGTGAACATGTTATTTCATTCCTTGGAGGTGATACCTTAGCAATGGTATCTGGAAACATATTTGTTCCGTGGAGATGTGGATTGGAATGAGATGATAGAAGGATTCATATTAACATATAGCTTCAGTGATGAGTGGGAAGGCATTAATGAGGCTCTTCAAGAAATGAAAGCATGAGTAATTCACATTACCAAGGAACTAAGGATGTTGGTTCAGACGAATTGGACAAACCCAAACAAAAAGTTTGTGTTGGGGGAGGAGATCTGCGGATGCCAAGATGAACAGATGCAGATGGATTATGGTGAAGGATGAATTTTACACAGTCAAAGTAATGTGCAGAAGATGGATTGCGAGCGCAGTTGGAGGTTTCTACTCCTAGAGAGGTAGGACTGCACCGCAAGGCCGAGCCTCGCGTAGTTCTCCCAGAAAGTGACTCTTGGAACAGTAAAAGTGGATTGGACAATGACTTGGCCATTAGAAGTAGCAGGAAGAGCACATTTAATGGGCATATCTAGCCAAATCCATCTCCAAATCGGCATTTATGAGGAGCGTCTAAGGGCGATGATGAGGTTGGAATTTAAAATTTGCTATAAATTTAAGATCCCGCCCCAATTCGAACACTTTGTGTGCTAAGTGTTAGAAATAATTACTATCTACAAGAGTGCCAAGCAAGCTATTTCATGTTGGATTACAGCTTTGAAGCCTTCAAAGAGGCATTGATCAAGGTAGGACTCAAACACACAATCCAGCCCGGTTTCGACAATACACCTGTAACAACCACAGGGCTGAGGTCACCCAGAGGAAAGAATATTACAAGCACAATGCCATCCGCAAAGCCAAAGAAATCAATTCTGAGATCCTCACCCCAGAAGAAACTTACGAAGGAAAAACATAGGAAGGGGTTCATGAGCGGAAGAAGGAAAAATATGCGGAGGTCGAATCAAAGAAATAATAAGTAGAAGAATAAGAATCACAAGAGGAAATTGATGCTGAGGAGGTTGTGCCTCTCTCTAGGTTTCCTTATTATATTCCTCCCTAGAAGCCATAGGCTAAGAAGCCTGTGAAAGATCACGACACAGTAAAGTACAAGGTGTTTACACCATTGATTTCAGATGAGGTGCTGATGGAAGGAGAGTTGATGGCCACGTGCCTCAGCTCATAATGGAGGATTAGGATGTTAATGATCAGAGAAAATAACCCCAATTCAAGCCCAATAGGTATTTGTGCCCACAGGCCTACCCAGACGGAGTCACCCGATTGGAGCCAATGAAATGGGTGAAGGGTATCCAACAGTCAGGGATACTCAACATGCTTTATGTGACACATTTTGGGTGAATTACCATCAATACCATTTATGTGCGTCAATTTTTGGCCCTGGTACATGACATCTGTATATAGTTGGGAAGGAAGATCCCCATTACCGAGATGCTCATCAGAAGAATTACGACCCTTCCTTGTCTTGGGGCGGACCGTGCAGAGGCTTTTGTGGGTAAGAGATAGGACAAGCAGTTGGCAGACAAGATGAAGAATGAGTATGATATAACCAAGAGGACCAGGGGTTATCTCATTAACTTATTACCTATTGACAAAGTGGAACCAATAAAGATGAAAGATATTCATACTTCTTTTCTACTGACACCTCCTCCATTCCAATCAATAAGCCAATAGCTTGACAACAAGCATGATTAGCCCACACATGAATAAAATTTAAATAAAATGATAAATAATTTATTTTTACCAAATGAAAACATTGAAAAACATATATAAAAAAGGGGACATGGAGCCTACAATAATTTAATAAAGTCAACAAGGATAGTATCAAGAAGTGGAAGATGCAATCTTCCTACCTCAAATGTGTGGCTCCCATCTTTGAAACCTTATGCATTTGTTTTACTTGAGTTCACATCAAGTTAGGTAAAATGAGATAATGTATCTTGAAAACTATTTTGATTGAAATAAATCAGGAAGCATGTCAATAGGCATTGAAACAACCATAGTAAACTATTAAGAAATAAGAAGGTACTAAATATTTTACTTTTCAAAGATAGTTCCTTCAATAAAAGAAGGTTACGAGGGCCCAAACCTGCAAAATTTCATCTATGAAAGGTACAATATGTGCCCTTAATGCTTTCACAACCCTTATTAATATATAACTTTCTCGACTGCTCGCATATTGAATTGGATGGTAAATACCTCTTCGATTGAAAAATGTCGGAAGGACCAAAGGAATATGTTCAACATGTTGTTGTACAAAACAAACATAATGAGTGATTGTTTCCAAATATAAAAGTGCAACAAATCAATTCAAATGGATAGGAAATTGAGTTGATAAAAGCAGTTGAAATATCTCTCCAATAGGCCTATTATCATTTTTCATTTTTTTGTCACTCACTCCTTCACAAAGGGCATAAAAATGTGAAATAGATCATCGATGTATTCAAAATATGTTTAAGGGCTTCCAAGAGTAGCAACCAATGTGTTCCTAAAAAAACTTAGAGTTACATTGGGTGCCACATGGATAATACTCTAAAATAATTCAAATATACCCCTGCAATCTCCAACCATTTTTTCCTCCTCATATTTACCAACCATGTCGGGTATGTTTAGAGGATTCCAATACATTGGATCATAGTGAGTTTGAGCTTGAATAACTTCCAATATATATTCAATGTGAACCATCTTCTTACCATTCAACGGAGAAGTGGATTTCGCTATGGATAAACAATTTGACAAAAAATGCTACTTAGAGTCCCCATCCTCAGTCCCATACTGCATAAAATAAAATATGGATGGAATAACTTCATCTATAATTTCTTTAATAACTTATTTTGTTGCCATTATTTCATAAAAATTTCATCATTTAATTCAAATTTTCAACTTACTTGTATCTGTCTAAGAAGAGAAAACTTATATTTTGGATCCATCCTCTTTGATACTATGGATAAAATAAAATTGATAGCAAAACTCTAAGAATTGATGATCTTTGTTCTAAAAAAATAAACTCAAATAATATAAGTATAAAGCTATCATTAGCTACCAGACTCATATCAATCCAAGTCACATATCTTTGTACTATTTCTAAAAGCATTGCAATTAACTATGGCCTCAAATATTGTAGAAAACTACCAAATCATACCACACTCTTATAATCTGAGGCACACATTGTTCTCTCAACACATATTTTATTCTTCCCGCAATGGTGATTTCCTCATAATTACGAGGATAATCCAAAATAATCAAATAGTCATCAAGAACATTAAAAATACGACAAAACATATTTACAACCATTGGACCTTTTCTGACAGTAGATAGATAATCTAGGAAAACCGGTGGACACCAAGACAGATACAGGATTGTTGGAGTGGAGTCCCTAACTGCATTTTTGGTACAGTTTGTTAATATTTAGTCTAGCGTAGGGGCTTTAGGGCGGGTCAAAGCCTCTAAGGTATTGTAAGGGGTCAAAGGGTAGACCAAGAGTTTGCAAACCAAGATTTGCGGATCATAGAATAACACAGGCTAACATGTTATAAATAGATGGATAAATTGAGTTTAGAAAAAGGCAAGTTTGTGGATTGAACTGGATACGAATTGTAGAGATTTGTTTTGTGTATTGTTTGGGTAAGGGCTCCTGCTGGCTTTGTGAGTGGAGACCCTAAGTCCTGTTGTGTGTGGACCCCGCTGGCTCTGTGCACATGTTTGTAATTGAGTCTGTAAGTTGGATTTGGATGTTAATGAATGAGAAGACTGGTTGAGCTAGCTAAAGCATCTCTGTGTTATGACTATGGATTGCGCTCTGTGTTAATTTTGTGGTTATGTTGATGATTGTCGATACGCACGTGGATGCAATATTATAAGAAGGGAATAATTGCATAGATCTAGTTATTGTTAGTCACTTTGCCTTTGTTCACATGTTATCTGGTAGTTTACGAGATTTACTTCAGTTATTCCACAAATATACTGTTAAGGGTTCCTCTGATAATGCCTCTTCGGCACAAGTCTGTTAGAATTGAAAGGACCCACTTCAATTAACTTCTCTCTCTAAGGGTGCAGAAACCTGGTTCCAACACCTTCCCATACTACTTTGGGTGAGATCTTGACCTGTGCAAGTAGGTCATTGCCGAAGGGGGCAGTAGTATAGGGGTTTGTTGGAAAACCTTAAAACCGAACCTGGGTCAAGACCCCTCAAGCCAAAAAATCATTCCGTTGTCGAGACGAGGAGAATTTTGAGAGAGATATTAGGTTATACCATGGGGTCATTGGTAGCCATCGAAGCCTGAACTCGAGGACTGGTTTGAAAAACAGATTCATGAGTTTTTCCCTAAAAGAGAATAGAAGTAAGAAGCTATCTACTGAAGAGTGGAATAACAAGTACATCTTTACAGAATTTCATGAAATCTTCTTCGTATCCTTTGCACACGAACTATAGGAGTGGCTGGCGAGGTTGGCAGAGTTTCAAACCTATTAGAAAAATGATCAGGTTACAGAGTGGACCCCATAATTGATCCAACAGTTGGAGAAGGTTGATAATATTATCACAAAATCAGACCTGATAGGCTACCAATCAAGTTAACTTCATGTAACTGTTTCAGATTAATCTTTTGATTGAGGCTTAGCCTCCTCAACCTGAGAGGGCTCTCTCAAGCGTTTATGATTTTTGATAAAATTATAGATGGCTAACTCTATGTGGGGTAATCAAGCAGATAAATGATATATATTGGTTTTAAATAAAATTAGAAAGTGAAAATTGGGCTTATGGAGTCATATTAGCTTCAAAAAAACCAAAAAATATACTTAGCATGGAAGTCAAGGCATATCAGAGTTCAAGTAAGGAAATACACATGTGAAACTGTAAAACACACAGTCAGTTTGTCTATGAAGGAAGTCAGAGCATCAATTATGAATTCTGAGTAACATAAGAAAACACAACTGCAATATAATAATAAGAAGATGCCATCAGAACAAAATAACACTAGAACTCTTCATGAATCTTGAGTTGGCTAAGTAAAAACCTCTGTATTAAGCTGAAAACAGTCACTTACAATAAACATAATATTTTTGCTAAAAGTGTCCAACCCTTTCTAATTTGGCTTCTTGATATTTTATAGATCATTTACATCATAAGATAATATTATATTAAGCTAGATACATCGAATTCATATCTTTGACACCTATCCTAACCATATAACATGGTATTTATTACAAAGACAGTTGTAAACCTAATACATAGTCCTATTACAAATAGAATTAGAACTCTTTTAAATCTACTCAAAACAAATTTATCTAAAATTAATTACATCATTTTCCACCTATATTTACATAAGGTCGAATCTTGATGACGAGCTCCAACCTATTTGACCATAATGCTGATGATGTTGATCTCCTGTAAACTAGGAAACTGCTTCCCTCTTTTTTAGGCTTAGGATTCTTTTAGTTTCTTGAGACACTCTGACCACTAGTAACCCATAACTTTGAGGGTATTTTCTGTAAGGAACATCTGTAGCATATGTCTAAAATCATCCCCTCATGCCAGTTGTGAAAAATCAACTTCAAACTCTCAAAATAGTGAAAAAATACCTGCGCTACGAAAGCAGCACAATTTCGTAGCTCTTTTCGTAGCGTAGTATTTTTACCTATTTTCCTTCAAAATTTTGCTTCCTTTCCTTCAGGGTTGATTTGATATTCATTTGACATAGCTTCTTTAGAAGTTTCAAGTCAAAACACATGATCTTCCCTCCAAAACTTGATAAATAAAGGGTGAAAAAGCCGCTACAGCAATTTCGTAGTGCATTTCACCCTTTTTTCACTGTGTGCGCTATGAAACTGCTGTGTAAGCAGTTTTAACCAAATTTTCTTCAAATTTTGAAACAAAAAGGTGCCACAACTTTAGAAAATCACTGAATTCATCAAAACCATCAGCCATATGGACTAAAAATATAACTTTCATAAATTTTATTCTTCATTTTCCATTTGAGTTTGATTTGAATTTGTCATTTCGCACCTCTGTTTTTTAGTTCATCTTGAGACTGTTTTAGTTGTAGCTCCTGTTATCACTCAGGTTTTCCTTGAAGTTGTGGAAAAGGAAAGTATACCCGAGGTAACCACAAACCAACCTTCAGATGCAGAATCTAGCCAATCTGCATCCAGAGAGGGCTCTCTCTTTATGATTTATCTTTGTTCTTAGAAGGTTTTAGGCTAGTTATAAGTTCAAAAATTTGTTTGAAAATGGTGGAATCCGCAAACTAGGGGCAAGGTTGAAGATTTTCAGTCCATTGGGCTATGGAGTCAAAGGATGGCTTTACTGGATTTCTATTCTACACACAAGATGGCTTTGTAGGGCAAGATAGCCAGACAGAGAACAATCCTTAAAATTTAAAGTGGATGGGATGATTTTGAAGGGATGAAAGGCAGCTAAGAATATTTCACCATGTTCAAAAGAAAGAAATGAAATGACTACAAACAAAGAGCAATGAAGAATTATTTATTATAGTAATCAGGAATGTTTAAATTAGCAAAGCAAGAGCATTTAAGAATTCGTGCTTATAACCAATTTAGAGGAAAACATTAAGAATAATCACATCTGAAATCAGAGTACAATTAAGTAAATTCTGATTCAATCCTTTATGTTAACTATTCAGAAATGGACACATGATATTATAAACGGATATAAAACTTAAGACATAGGGTAGAAAGACTTATTGAACTGCAGTCCGACACATGAATCCTGCAAAAAGTCCTGAGCTTCAAATTGTCATCCAGTAAGCCACAAATAAATTTCTCCAAAACACTTTTTATTCCAAAAACTTCAATGTCACAGCCAAATAATAGAATCCACCCTCAACACTCTCTTTGAGGGTTTATTTATACAAAAAAATGATTGAAAATATCTCACACTAACCTAGCCAATAATCTAGGGTGACTAATGAGTAATTTACAATAAAAAGGAGACAAATGGTCTCGTAGACAGAATAACAAGTAACTGCTGATGTGCTGTTTCCTTCCTTTGTGGATGTGTTGGAGGCAGGTGCTATAATAGGGCTTGATGCTGTCCCTTTGAGTAATTCCTTTGCTTGTCTGATACTCTTTGTTTCTACGGATACTCTTTAACCTGTTCAACTGATACTCTTTAATCTGTGCTCATTATTTATCCTTTACATAATGGTAAAAAGATAAAATTTTCTGTCTGAAGATAAATTTTACAAAATTTCCAATAAGTCGTCCCACCATTGATCTTCTGCTATTACGGTTCTTTTAAGTTTTCTCAATGTCTCATCGGCCTCTGTGTATCTGTAAAAAGTTGGTTGACTAGGGAACAAATACTTTATTTCATGCTCCAGATGAAACAAATTCTTCAATCTATCATAGAGATTCCTCCCTGTTGGCAATGTTGCTTGTGATGCATTGATAGAAATAACAGTTGTGTTATGAGCATGTATGTCTATTTTAGTAACATAGGTTTCCAGGTCCATTATCTTGTCACCTGCTAGCATAGGACTGGGTAACCCATTGTCTAATAAAACCTGAAATTTCCCTTTAAAAGCATTGATTTCTTCTTGCATGTCCGAGCACTTCCTTTCCAAATTCTGCATAAGAGTTCTTTTGGTAAAAAATCTTTTTATTTCTAAGATAGTGCCTGTCCTATCATCAATTCCTAACTTTGAAAGCTGTTGCTTAGTCCATGTGTTCAGAAACTGTATAAGTTGACTGCCTTGCTCAGGTCTGTTCTTTAATTCATCTCTTGTTTTGGCTATTTCTTCCTGAGCTACTTTGATCAAGTCATTTTGTTCAAAGATTGTTTGAACAAAAGTCCAAATACTTTTTATTGAATCAATTATATTAGTCCAAAGAATTTCGTTTATTTCTCTCAAAGGCTTTTCTAATGAAAGATCTTTTTCTAAAGCCTTAACCAATTTTTCCAATCTTTTAATTTCCCTGGTATTATCTGCAACAGTTCTTTTGGACATATCATATTTCTGCTCCAAGTTTTCTAACTGCAATTTTGTGGTTTAAGTTCTGTGACCCTGAGTTTTAAACTTTCCATTTGTTTTACCAATTCATCAGAACTTAAACCAGAAGTGTCTACCTGTGCTGATTCTGTTTGTTGATCTGTTGTTGTAGTACCTGTAGTTGTAGTAGCTTCTGTGATTGATGCCTGCATGATAGCTTCCTTCTCTTGTAAAGCTTGTTCCAATTCTTTCTCTGTTTCACTCAGTTGCTTAGTCATTTTTAAGAGCAACTCCATTATCTCTTCCTGTGAATTCTCCTTCAAAACTTCTTGGGTCTGGGGATGTCTTGAGGCTGGTAATTTCAGCTGCTTTCTTAGTGCAGCAATATCATCATCTTTCTTTTTGATTAGTGCCGCAATGCTTTTGATATCTTTGGGGTTGTGACCCAAACTAATGATTATGTCTTCCAGAGACTTTATTCTATTATCTTTGGCCTGAGAAGAGGCCTTCTCAATTTGCAATTGGGTGTTCATGTTATTTAAAGAATCTTGCAGCCTCAGGGCTGACATGGCCTTATTAGTAAGAGTGGAATATACCATCTCCCCAGTTTGTTTATGCAACTCTATCTGGTCCAAGGGATGAATGTCTTTTGCCAGGACCTCAAAATTGGTCCTAATATAATCAACTGCTGTCATGGGTTTGGGCACCTTGGATTTAAAATGACTCATCATCATTTTGCCTTGTTGAATGTTAAATGCTGACATTAACCTTTCCTGACTATGTGGAGCCAATTTCAGATATTGATCATAAACCTTCATTCTCAATGGATCATTCTTTTCCTTTATATTAATGAAAGTTCTTTTTATATCACCTGTATCTGTTTTTGGTGGCTTAAAAGAAGATACTTCGGTACTCAACTGTTTTTGCAATTCTTTTCCTTTGTGGCCTGTATGTGTCTCACTAACTGTGCCAGTTAGTTGACTATCTTCTCTTTCGTCATCAAATATTTCATCAATGATTTCCACATCTGGAAGTGGATCGGGTTTCTGCTTTTTGGCTTGATGTAGCTCCGAGGACTCTTTGGGAGGAGTAGGATTTGGAGCCTGTCTTTTCTTACCTATTTCCATATTGGACGGAGTTTGCAATTCTGAAAATTCAGGATGATTTACTGGAGTGGGAGAAACTTGTGCTTGATCTGGTGCTCTGGAGGTTTGAGGTTTCTCTGCCATGATAAAAGTTTCAATGACCTGTATTTCAGGTTCCTTTCCTTTGCCTTTTGACTCTACTGCAATAGATGGACTGCCTTCCTGTAATCCCTGTTGTAGATTTCCTGCTAAAGAAGTGCCAATGTGAGGTACCTGCACTTGTGCAAAAGATTCTAAGTCAAATTTTTTCTCAAGGTCTTTCATAATTTTGTTCATTTTGTCTTCTTCACTTTCTTCCTCAACTAGTGTTTCTTCCACCCATTCATCTTGGTTAGCATATTGTTCTATATCAGGAATCCTGTGGTGAATATATGGGGAAGATTTGTTCTTCATTCTTTTATCACAGATGAAACCAAATGGATCATAAGGAACCCAATGGAAACTCCTTTGGAACTTGCAATGGTTTTGTAGTATATCTTCTGCTTCTCGCTCGGCCTCCCTAGAGTTGCAGATAAAATGACCTAATTGACTTTTAATCCTGAGTTGGGCTTTCTTTTTCACACTACAAAAATGAATCATATCAGAATTATTCATTTGCCTGAAATATTCCAAGGCAAAAAGTCTCATGGGCACATATTTTGGCAACTTGAATGGATGCAATTCACATCCATATATTCTGATGACTGAATGATTTTGGTATAAATACCAATCCCCAACTTTATATGTCCTTGAAAGCTGCAAAGTCTTCTTAATCTCATTACTGAGCCTTGGAGGGGGAATTCCTGTCAACAAGGTAGTTGCAGGATATACAAAAAGATCGATGAACTCGGCATAAGAATAGGGAGAATCATAAGAAGAATGAGTTATGGCAGACCAAAAAATAACTGATCTAGGGTTTCCCTTGGCATCAAGCTTTTTAACAGGGAAAGGGAACTTCTCTGATTGATAATAGATGAGGAGATGATAAATAACTGAGGAATATTTGAACACTTTCTCATTATCTAGCCTCATGAACTGGTCATGGATTTTATTGGAAATGAAGGATGCAAAATCATATTTTACTGCAGGAGGTTGCCCAGGAGTAAAGATAGACAGCAATACCAAAGTTATTTCATCAACATATTCACTTGTATTGAAACCCATAACAAAGGATATCATATTGAGGATGAGTCTTCCCAACTTGTTAAAGTAAGCAAAACCATATGGAGGTGGCCTCTTAGGTTGATGTTCAGGCAACATAAAAGTCTGGCAAATGCATTTCAATTTTTCTGGAGACAGTTGATTAGACTTTTCAATCAGTTCTTCCATAGACAAGGGAGTTAGCTCTTGATCAAGTTCAAAATGTAGCATTGCATTGATGGCCTGAGGAGTGATAGGGAAAAGAACAGTCTGGTCAGGGGACATCACTGCTCTTTGAGTTGGATCATAGTTAGAATGGCAGTAGTGGATAATTTCTGGGAAAATGAGGACTGAGGGGATGAGATATCTCGAGAAATTGGATTCCCACAATCCAATGACATCCAATCCCTTCGAATAATCGTCTCTGCAGCGGCAATAACTTCGAAGGGGGCTTTCATCGAAAACCAAGTCTTTAATTTGGAAGTCTTTATCAACTAAGGGCAAATATTCTAACTCTCTGTGTGGGGCATTCAATGGAGTTACCTTCAGGGCTACCGGGGCTTCCATTTTGGTTCTTGTGTATTCAAAATGGCAGTTTCTGGGTTTTCTTCACAGACCGGGTGTGATTTCAGTTTTAATGAGGGAAATTGGCACAGTAGCAGGTTTGGGGGAACAATTTCACAGTTTTAAAGCTCAGGGAATGATCTTAGCGATAAGATTTTAACACTAATCCAGTGAAAAAAACAAGGAACACAGAGTTTCTTTTTGAAGTTCGGAGCGCAATAGAATAAATACCTGTTTTCGGAGGCAAACTGGGATTTAACAGGTATCAAATGGTGGCAAGAAGATGCTTGAACACTGGTCCGGCAGAATTCTCGAGCGAAATTGGATAGAACAGTAATTTTCAGTGAGAATTTTGAATTTCGTAGTGGAAGGCGCAGTCGCTTTCAGCAATGAAAATGACAGAAAAAACACGAAATTCGTTTTATTTACAAAGTCAAAAGGGATTTTTATTTTATCGAGGAATGATGTCATCGAGGTACGGGATGACATGTGGCAGGGGTCGGGTGGTAAGCGGTAATTTCCACACCGCTTATGGGCAATGGTGGTTTTAAACGCGGAGGGAGCGATTCCATTGATCAACGGACACGTGGTCGGAGGACTATTCCAAAACCACCGTGCCCTCGGGCGTTAAAGTTCTGACGAGGGACGGCTAGCGGAATTGGAGCGGGCCGTCGATCTGGGAATGAGCGATCGGACGGATAATATGACGTGCAGATGGAGGGGTATTTAACGTGTGGGCCCAAAAGAGTTATGGTTTAATTAAATATCCCGGGCGGCTTCTGATTGGTTGGAGGTCTGGTTATTAATTAATCCAACTGATTAATTAATCCCTTGGTTTTATGAATGATCGGGGTGCGGCGAGACTTTGGCTTTTTAACTCGAGTTAAGTTTGGAGAATGAAATAAATAACGGGATTTTTAACTTGAGTTAAAGTATCGGGTACTGGGGATATGGGATTACTTCCGAAGTTTCGGGTTTATTATTTTTTGTGTCAAACATATATACCATATGTTTAAAGTTTTTTCATATATGTTTTTTATTATATGATAAATTAACCAATATAATTAACTTATCATAAGGGAGGGAATATTATATAATGATATATTTTAACCAAAGGGCACATAATGTGGGTTTTTTATAAATGCATGGGGAAATAAATACTTTGGTTAAAATCTTAATAGATGGGTTTTTGGGATATTAGATAAAAGGAGTTAAGTACTATAGGATAAGGACTTTTTACTAGGGATTTAATAAATACATCAGAAGTTAATATGACAAAGGACAAGGTAGACTCAAAATACTTTACAAATCTAGGAAAGTGAAGATTTATTGAAGTAAATTACATCGTCTCAATTTCAACCCTTAAACATAGAATAGCAAGTGATTTTGAGGGGATTTTATGAAATATGGCATGATTTTCCTAAGTAAAATTGGACTTTACTTAGGAAAAGATTAAAGGTGAATGATCATAATGATAAATAATTTCAAGTACTTAGGTCTTTTTGATCATTAGGCCGAGGGTCCGGTCCCTCCAAAAGTCAAGGAAATGCCTTGAGCCCCTTTGATCTCCAAGTACCTTAGCACTTTGGGGAAATTAGTAAAAATCTTAGGGAGAAAGTGATGTGGGAAGTTAATGATTTTGACTTTGCTTTCTGTGAATTTTCCAACGTATTTTCTGCTTCAGTACTTGTGATGAAAGTAAAGGATTAACACATTTAACACCATCATTCATTACATAAAACTTTGCAACACCATCTACCTACCCTATCTACTTTACACCACCATTTTCTCTTCTTTATTAGGGTGCATTTAGACTGGAAAACCCTTATCAATCTTCTTTTCTTTTACAAGGAAAATCTATCTAATTCTACCCTTATTACATCCAAGGACTCAGATTAAACTGTTGAACACCTTTTATTAACTCTACCTATCTACTTATCTGCCAAGATTAAACTGTTTGGTCAGATATTTATTCTCTATTCTACAACATGAAATTGAAACATGAATGAGTCAAGTTTAAACAGTTTGACTCTTCATAAATTGTGGCAAAGTTTAACAAGCTGCACACAATTACTTATTTACAAAAATGAAATAGTAGTGACATTTTGATTTGCACACTTTCCTTGGTCTATTTTTTGCTTGGGGTTCATTTCTTTCATTTTCTTGACCAATTTATTTTTCTTACCCTTTGATTTTTCTTTTAGGGTATACCCTCTTTACATTTTTAAATTTTTTTGATTTTTTGGTTTTTCAAGAATATGGAACACCTTTGCTCAAGAAAAAGGTTTGAGCATATTCAATAGTTTAATCAAGACAATCATGAAAAATGACACCTATTGGTATAGGAGTCTAACAGCTCCAAATCTTCCACTTGGCCTCTTAGCCTTCTATTACTGGCTCTCAAATGAGTGTTGATCACTCTGACAAATTTTTCTTCTTTAATGGCTGGAACTGTCCATGTAAAAAACTGCTCTGCACTGCTTGGAATCTCAAACCTAGAAACTGTTTGACCTTCCCAAACAACCTTCATTCTTTTAAACTATGTTTTCTCAATGATGTGCTTTTTGGCTCTTTTCTTCATCTTAGCAATCTCTTGTTTTTCTAATGTCAATTTCTCCTCAAGCCTTTTATACTTTGTCAATTCCTCTTTTTCCTTCATTATTCTGCTAGCTACATGCTCTACTGTTGGTGATGAGAGGTCAACCACCTCTTTAGATACTTTGACTGTTTCAGTAGCTTCTTGGACTTCCTTACTATGTTGTTTGAGCTGTTTAGTATGCCTAGTCAAAGGTTTCCTAGATTGAAAGACAAAGGCTGCATTCTCACCTTCAAATTCCAGTTTCTTTATTGATTTCACTTTTTTTTGTTTGTGTTCATATGTTCCAATAAAATGAGCTTGTACAATAGGTGACTCTTCTATATAAATTGCATGTAAGATGTCATCTAAGTTTCCATTCATCACTAAGCTGTCATTTGAACCTGAAACAACTATTTTTCCCTTTGATGCTATTGCTTGACTTCTTGTCACTCTCTGGATTTCCTGCTTGCTGGCCACTTGTTTTTGTTTATCCTCTTTGGCACTTTTTAACCTCTGTTTTGCAGGTGAAGGAGTTTCTGCAACAAGTACTGGTGTTTTCTCTGTTCTATTTTCAACCTGTTTCCTTGGTTTCAACTTTACAAACCTCTCATCTTTAGTAACCACTGGCTGACTGGATTCTGCTATTGGTGGTGAAGGATTCCCTTTAATTTTAGGGTTCCTAGCTGGAGTTAGGGTTTCCATTTCAAATCCATTCATTAACAAAAAGGAAGACCAATCCCTATTAATTTTCTGAAGTTCATTCAAAACCAATAAATTTATCAAACCATGGTGAAACAGAGATGTTTCACAGCCATCAGATTTGGCTTGGACTTTGTCAACCATTTTGGCAAGGCTTCTATGCAAGTAAAATGGCAAATCAAGTGATATCATACCTGCGAAATGAAACATCAGCTTTAAATGATAAGTGTAAACTTTATGGTACCTGCCTTCACATGTAAAGTATATTTGAATATTAAATATTAGCTTTGCATAGTTGTCCTTGATACAACTTCTAGGTATTGCATTGTTCAGGTCCATATCTACATATTCAGGTTTCATAAATTCCTTGCATGGTTTCATGTCAAACCTAAAACCTTTAAACAAATATTCCTGCCCTCTTGGTATCTCTATCACATAAGCTATGATCTTAGGTGTGACTGGCACATTTATCATTCCAACTTTTGTAGTGGTTCCACTGAAACGTAAGGAAAACTCTTTTGACACCTGAGTGTGACCAACCTGTAGTTTTTCACAAAACTGGAGACAGCCTGCTTTGGTGAAAGCCTCCATCACTGCTTGATCCTCAACTAAAGCCTTCACATTTTCAGGATCATATCTTAGGCAATGTCCTCCTCTATGAAATTTCTTCTCATGTGCCATGCTTCTTGGAAAAACCTGTTAGCTTCTCCAGAATCTGTAAAACAACCTCGCTTGATTAAGATATGAAATAGCCTCGCTTGATTTAATGAATAGCCTCGCTTAAGAATGGTGAAGGTTTCACTTTGACACAAAAGCTAATCTGATAGATTTTGGCTTATTTGACACAAAAGCTAAGAAATCGTACTTTTGTAGCGCTCAAAGTGTAATTTTTTCACTTTGCGTTACGAAAGTAGTAGCACTCTCATAGCACAAAACCGCTTTTTTGAACTAACGGTGCTATGAAACGGTGGATTCCTGGCTAATTGCAGAAATTTAGCCTGAAACTTAATGGAATGACCCCTAAATGAAAAATATGAATCTTTGTTCATGGAATGGATCTATAAGGGCTTTATTTGATCCTAAATGATGACCTTTAGACTTATAAAAACTATGACCTACCCTTAACCAAACTAAAAATGACTTTTAGACCTATTTAAGACCATGATAAAAAATAGAGTTGACATACAATGCTTTGATTTTTTTTTTTTTATGCATGATAACAGTGGCTCCACTTGGGATAGTGTGCCCCTATGGTACACTAAGAACCAGTAGTTCCAGTGTTGCTATCCATTTTCTTGACCAAAATAGTAAAAACTTTGAAATTTCCACGCTTCCTCCTCAAGCTCTAATGGCCTTCACCTCGGGCTCAAGCTTGCTGATTTAGCTTGTCATTATTAGCAGTAAAAACTTATAAAATGGAATATATACAATGACATGAACAATCCATCAGATTTTAGGAAGAATAATCTTCAAAAACCTGCCATTGACAAGTCCTCCAGCATATGGTTTTCCATCCATCTCATGCAATATGTAAGTATTGTTTCCATGAAAAGTAGCTATCTTGAAAGGACCTTTCCATAAGTTCTCAAACTTACCATGTTTGCCTCTCTCTTCAATTCTGGCCTCCCATTTTAGCACTTCAACTTGAATTTGGAAACTTTCTTCCTTGATCTTCTTATCAAATGTCCTCTTGATTCTGTTTTGAGATTGTTGATTGCTGTCATAAACCTCATTCCTCTTCTCTTGCACAACTATTAGTTGATTAATCCTCCTCTAGATTGCATTTGGTTACTCTTCTAGCCCTTGAATTAGCTTCATAACAGGTACCCCTAGTGTTGTAGGAAAAATAGCCTTAGCGCCATATACCAATTCATGTGGTGAAGTTCCGGTTGACCTCTTTGTGCATATCCTGTCAGCCCATAAGGCATACTTCCGCTTCAAATGCCAAGCCTTCTTATTCTCTTGCAACACTTTTTTAATGATCCTTACAATGCTCTTGTTAGAAGATTCAGCAAGGCCATTTCCTTGTGGATAGTATGCAGTAGAATACCCGAGAGTAATATGATATTGATGAAAGAAATTCATCACCTTCTTATACTTAAATTCCTGTGCATTATCAGTTATAATCTTCATGGGGCAACCAAACCTAGACAAGATATTATTTTCTAAAAAATAAATAATCACATAATCATTTTCTTGCCTAACCCCGCTCTCATAATTTTGTTCACTGTCGCTTTCCAATAATGGTGACCTCCACAATCTCCTTTGTGAAACTCCTCAATCACCTTATCAGACTCCTCTTCCAGCAAGCAATTCAGCAAAATTCCGCCAGTGTCCTTCCAAAATAGATTTTTGTCAAATATAAAGTATCTTAAAGATTTCAGCTTAACAAACCTTGCTTTGGACTTTGTTAAATCAGCATGTGCTTTATAGTGTTGTAGGACAAAAACAACCTCCTTGTACCAATCTGAAGTGATATATTTTTCTTCAATAGGAACTAGTTCCTCCTCATCATCTGAAATTTCTGATATTTCTGCAATCCAATTTATATCAAGACAGTTAGAGTTTGACTGCGCAATCAACTTTGCCAAGCCTTGCCCTTTAACCAATTTTGCTGGTTTAATCTCTATATCATACTATATCAAATTGGAAATCCATTTCCCCCTCTTACCATCAGGGTCGGCTTGAGTGAGGATATCTTTCACAACAGTGTTAGGAACAAACGCCACAATATGAGAATGCAGAATATAAATTCTAAAATCTTTGATAGCCTTCACCAAGGCATAGGCCTACTTTTCTAAGATATTATACTTCAGCTCAAAATTGGCTAATGTCTTACTAGAGAAAGAAATCGACTGCTCAATACCTTGCTGTCCTTTTGGTAGCATAACTCCAGCGATAGTATTCTCTGATGAAAGAGTAAAAACCAGAAATTCCTTTGAGAAATCTGGACTGATCAATACTGGTGCTTGTGTGAATGCCCTTTTGATCTCCTCAAATGAGTTTCTTGCCTCTGCTGTCCACTAAATATCAACTCCCTTTTACAACATCCTTTTTATGTCCTTCACAATCTCAGCAAAATTAGGAATAAATCACCTTACAAAATTAACCTTTCCAAGGAAAGATTGGATCTCCTTCCTACTTGGCAAATCCACCTTCTGAATTGCATTGACCCTGTTTGGATCAATCTTAATCCCATATTTAGAAATGATAAGTCCAAGTAATTTACCTGAGGTTGAAGTAAAAATACTTTTGGTGGGATTTAGAGAGATGCCAAACCTTCTACATTTCAGCAGAATTCTTTCCAAGTGTTTCAAGTGATCTTCTTCCCTCCTTGAGAATACTGTTATGTCATCAAGATACACAATCACCATCTTGTCCTTCTCTTCAGAAAATGAAATGTCCATTGCCCTCTAAAAGGTAGCTCCTACATTCATGAGACCAAATGACATCTTGGCGTACATGAAAGTACCCCATGGTGTAGTAAAGGAAGCTTTTTCCTGATCATCAGGATGTACAAGGATCTGATTATAACCTGAAAACCCATCAAGCATAGACATTCTCTGAGAACCAACAATAGTTTGGAAAATTTGATCCATTTTTGGGAGGGGATAATTATCTTTCAAGTAGGCTTTAATCAAATTTCTAAAGTCAATGCATATTCTGATTTCTCCACTCTTCTTCCTAACCGAAACCAAATTTGCAAGCCAATTTGAAAATCTGATTGGGACAATGATCTTAGCATCAAAGAACTTTTTAACCGTCTTCTCAATCAATGGCATGAGAAGTGGGTTGATCCTCCTTAACTTATGCTTGAAGGGTTTTTCATTTTCTTTTATGGGAATAGTATGTTGAATAATGGTGGGATCATATTAATGCAAATCAGCATAGTTCCAAGCAAAGACATCTATGAATCTCTTCATCATTTCAACATACTTAAACTTCATATCAGCTGAAAGAAACTTTGAAAGTTTAATCATTTTGGGCATAGCTATAATACCAAGGTTACAACTCTCAACTTATTCATCATCAGCTTGTATTTTATGGGATTTAAAAACATCATTCTGATCAAAAATTTTTTCTAGAGGTAGGAGTCCCTTTGGTATGGAATTGTTTTTTAGTTGCAAAACTTCAAAATTCCATTTAGATTCAGTCAACATGTTTTGCTGATCTACTTGTACATTTTCAAACTCCTCTTTCAGCTCAATAAATTTTTTTACCTGTTGATCATCCTCAAAAAATTTCCAATGAGTAATATTATCAGGGATAGCTGGCCTATGGCAGACCTCAACCTCATACTTTTCTGTGGAGTGCATAGGAATAATGAAAAAACTTGCAGAGACATCAAGAAAATCAACAATGGAGTTTTGTTCTCTAGTTTTGACCATGAATGAGTAGGCTTGAAAGTTCTCTAACATGTCCAAAACAAAATTCCTATATGCTCTCATCCTTGTGTATTTTGTTTGATAAACACCCTCAACCTGTTTAACGACTAATTCTGAATCTCCAAAAACAGAAATGTTTTGAGCATTCATTCTTTTCAAAACTTCTAGACCCAAAATCAAGGATTCATATTCAGCCATGTTGTTCATGCAATCAAAGTTCAGTTTATAGGAAAATAAATTACTCTCATCACTTGGATTTCTAATCCAAATCCCTGCTCCTGCTCCATCTCTACTTGCTGATCCATAAAAATTCAATGACCACCAACCTTCTTCCTCCTTATCGCTGACTTGCTGACCTTCTGTTTGCTGATTTTATGACTGCTGAATTTCAGAACTCTGATTTCTTCTTTCCTCTCCTCTTCCACTTCATTAGTCAATTCATTGAAAATAATAGGAGAACCAAGTTCAATATCAAAATCATAAATTGGAAAGTTTTGGGGTTTATCTTTACTACTCACCATGTAGGCCATTCTTGTCTCACGATACAATATTATTTGCTCCCCAAAGACAAGAATGGTAGCATAAGTAAGATCCATCTACATTGTACCTTTAATTTTCCCTACCCATGACCTTGACAACAACATACCAAACTTCGGTGGAATGTCTGCTACTACAATGTCCATGACTACAGTCTTAGCAGGAACTCGCGTCAGACCAACAACAACATCCTTGATTAAACCAATGCATTGAACTCTTTTTGAATCGAAAGAAAACAAGTCTTTATATGGCCTAGTTATTTCTAACCCCATTCTTTCCATGATTGCTTTGGGCATAATATTGTGAGAGGCCCCAGAATCCAACATATCATTATGCAATGTCATGTCGTGAATGCTAAGGCTTACATAAAAAGGAGGGACTTCCTCATTCTGTTCATCTTCTAGTCCTGGACCCAAATATATGGTTGGATCATCTTCTAATACATTCAAGATATCAACAACTCCTGGTTTTGAGTTTAACTTTTTAACAATCTTGCTTCTATATTCATCTACCTTGAGAATCTCACCAAAAGGAATGATATTTTTATCTTAGAAATTTCATTCTCAAGATTAAAAACAGAAACAGATTTTTCATCTTCTTTGATAGGAGGAACAGCTGGTGCATCTTTCTTACCTTCAGCGACCTTAGGAGTATCCTTCTTGCCATCAGCAACCTTAGGTGTATCCTTCTTAGGTTGTGTTTTGTTTGCAATGATAGGCACATTTCTATTTCTGAGATTATATTGTTTCTGCATCTCAAAAATAGCATGTTGATACCCCTTTAGATAGTCTGATGTTTCCTCTTCATGATTTTTTTGATCTGTTTGATCATGCTCTTCTTTAGTCAAGAAAATTCTTGACATTTCTTCATCAAAACAATGAATAAACTCTTCAGGAGCTTCAAGGTCATCTTCTTCATCAATCAAATTCTGCTGAAAAGGAGGTCTCACTAGAGGATCAGGCTGTTGGTTTCTATTTTCCCTTGGTCTTTGCTAATTCTGAGGTCTCCTGAACTGAGGGTTTCTAAATTGAGGTTCATACTATGCAGGAGGAGCAGAGGTATTCCCAAGGGCTAATCTGTCCATCAAATTTTCCATTGTTTTCATCATTGAATCCAGCTTATCCTGAGAGGAAGAGGATGATGGTTTCTCTTCTTCTTTCAATTTATCCTTACCCATTTTTGACTTTTTAGCTGCTATCAGGTTAACCTCCACCTTCACAGCATAATTTTTCATTTCAGCAAGTGTAGGGGATTCTCTTTCCCTCAGCAACATGGAAAAATCATAATCAAAGGCTTCAGCGTACCTCATTTGAGCTAAGGATTCTGGTGGTTTCAAATGGGCAGGAATAGATTCTAACACTTTATTAAATATTTTTGAAAAGTTTTGGATAGTTTCATCAGCAGCTCTCTTCAAAGTACTATACTCAGTGAGGGCTTGAACTGGATTAGTTCTATTTCCCCATTTTCTTAGGAAAACATCTTCAAATTAGCTCCTTTTCATTTTCTAATCCAAACAAAACTTCATGAATTTTATCATCAACTCTTTTGTCTTCAGGACTTCTTGATAGTTCAGAGGACAAGGATTTCGAATGAGATGGAGTACCTGATATTTCAGAAATGCCTTAACTGCCTCTTAAAATGGTGTTTGGATTGTCCATGATAGTAGGTGGATCTGGTTCAGGATTACTCCTCGTGTATCTCCTTATTGAAGCCACCTTTGAACATATAAAATTTAAATGGAGTCACCAAGGTAGATGTAGCCTCGAAAAGCTTTCTGAGCTCCTGCTACCTATAGAAGTTCAGCTTCAAAATTTCGGGATAGTATAATATTCAGACTCCCAACAGACACACCAAAATGTTATCACAAAATCAGACTTGATAGGCTGCCAATCAAGTTAACTTCATGTAACTGTTTCAGACCAATATTTTGGTTTAGGCTTAGCCTCCTCAACCTGAGAGGGCTCTCTCAAGGGTTTATGATTTTTGATAAAAATATAGATGGCTAACTCTATGTGGGGTAATCAAGCAGATAAATGATAGATATTGGTTGTAAATCACATTAGCAAGTGCACATTGGGCTTATGGAGTCATATTAGCTTTAGAAAAACCAAACAATCTACTTATCATGGAAGTCAAGGCATATTAGAGTTCAAGTCAGGAAAGACACATGTGAAACTGTAAAACACATAGTCACTTTGTCTATGAAGGAAGTCAGAGCATCAATGATGAATTATGAATAACATAAGCAAACACCACTGCACTAGAATAATAAGAATATGCCATTAGAACAAAATAACACTAGAACTCCTCATGAATCTTGAGTTGGTTAAGTAAAAACCTCTATATTAAGCTGAAAACAATCACTTACAATAAACACAATATTTTTGCTAAAAGTGTCCAACCCTTTTTAATTCGACTTCTTGATCTTTTATAGATCTTTTACATCATAATATAAGCTTATCTTCAGCTATATACATCGAATTCCTATCTTTGACACCTATCCTAACCAAATAACATGGTATTTATTACAAAGACAGTTGTAAACCTAATACATAGTCTTATTACAAATAGAATTAGAACTCTTTTAACTCTACTCAAAACAACTTTATATAAACTTAATTACATCATTTTCCACCTATATTTCCATAAGGTCGAATCCTGATGATGAGCTCCAACCTATTTGACCATAATGTTGATGATGTTGATCTCCTGCAAACTAGGAAACTGCTCCCCTGTTTTTTAGGCTTAGGATTTTTTTAGTTTCTTGAGACACTCTAACCACTATTAACCCATAACTTTGAGGCTAGTTGCTATCAAGAACATGAATAGCATATGTCCAAAATCATCCCCTCATGCCAGCTGTGCAAAATTGACTTCGAACTCTCAAAATAGTGAAAACAGACCTGTGCTACGAAGGCGGCACAGTTTCGTAGCGCTTTTTGTAGCGCAGTATTTTTACCTATTTTTCTTCAAAATTTTGCTTCCTTTCCTTTAGGTTTGCTTTGATATTCATTTGACATAGCTTCTTTATAAGTTTCAAGTAAAAAAACATGATCTTCCCTCCAAAACTTGATAAAGAAAGGGTGAAAAATCTACTATAGCAGTTTCGTAGCGCATTTCACCCTTTTTGCACTGTGTGCGCTACGAAACTGTTGTGTAAGCAGTTTCAACCAAATTTTCTTCAAAATTTGAAACAAAAAGGTGCCACAACTTTAGAAAATCACTAGCTTCATCAAACCATCAACCATATGGACTAAAAAAATAACTTTCATAAAGTTTATTCTTCATTTTCCATTTGAGTTTGCTTTGAATTTGTCATTTTGCACCTCTATTTTTTAGTTCATCTTGAGACTGTTTTAGTTGTAGCTCCAAATCCTCCACTTGGCCTCTTAGCCTTCTATTACTGGCTCTCAAATGAGTGTTGATCACTTTGAAAAAATTTTCTTCTTTAATGGCTGGAACTGTCCATGTAAAAAACTACTCTGCACTGCTTGGAATCTTAGACCTAGAAACTGTTTGACCTTCCCAAACAACCTTCATTCTTTTAAATTCCTTTTTCTCAATGATGTACTTTCTAGCTCTTTTCTTCATCTTAGAAATCTCTTTTTTTTTTTCTGATGTCAATTTCTCCTCAAGCCTATTATACTCTGTCAATTCCTCTTTTTCCTTCATTATTCTGCTAGCTGCATGCTCTACTGCTGGTGATGAGAGGTCAACCACCTCTTTAGATACTTTGACTGTTTTAGTAGCTTCTTGGACTTCCTTACTATGTTCTTTGATATTTTTAGTATGCCTAGTCAAAGGTTTCCTAGCTTGAAAGACAAAGGCTGCATTCTCACCTTCAAATTCCAGTTTCTTTGTTGATTTCACTTTTTTCTGTTTATGTTCATCTGTTCCAATAAAATCAGCTTGTACAATAGGTGAATTTTCTATATCAATTGCATGTAAGATGTCATCTAAGTTTCCTTTCATCACTAAGCTGTTATCTGAACCTGAAACAACTGTTTTTCCCTTTGATGATATTGCTTGACTTCTTGTCACTCTCTGGATTTCCTACTTGTTGGGCACTTGTTTTTGTTTAGCCTCTTTGGCACTTTTTAACCTCTATTTTGCAGGTGAAGTAGTTTTTGCAACAAGTACTGGTGTCTTCTCTATTCTATTTTCAACCTGTTTCCTTGGTTTCAACTTTACAAACCTCTTAGCTTTAGTACACTGGCTAATTGGATTCTGCTACTGGTGGTGAAGGATTCCCTTTAATTTTAGGGTTCCTAGCTGGGGTTAGGGTTTCCATTTCAAGTCCATTCATAAAAAAAAATGAAGACCAATCCCTATTTATTTTCCGAAGCTCATTCAAAACTAATAAATTTATCAAACCATGGTGAAACAGAGATGTTTCACAGCCATCAGATTTGGCTTGGACTTTGTCAACCATTTTGGCAAGGCTTCTATGCAAGTAAAATGGAAAATCAAGTGATATCATACCTGTGAAATGCAACAACAACTTGAAATGATAAGTGTAAAATTTATGGTACCTTCCTTCACATGTAAAGTATCTTTGAATATTAAATAGCAGCTTTGCATAGTTTTCCTTGATACAACTTCTAGGTATTGCATTTTTCAGGTCCATATCTACATATTCAGGTTTCATAAATTCCTTGCATGGTTCCATGTCAAACCTAAAACCTTTAAACCAATATTCCCGCCCTCTTGGTATCTCTGTCACAGAAGCTATGATCTTAGGTGTGACTGGCACATTTATCATTCCAATTTTGGTAGTGGTTCCATTGAAACGTAAGGAAAGCTTTTTTGACACCTGAGTGTGACCACCCTGTAATTTTTCACAAAACTGGAGACAACCTGCTTTGGTGAAAGCATCCATCAGTTCTTGATCCTCAACTAAAGCCTTCACATTTTCAGGTTCATATCTTAGACAATGTCCTCCTCTATGAACTTTCTTCTCATCTTCCATGCTTCTTGGAAAAATCTGTTAGCTTCTCCAGAATCTATAAAACAGCCTCGCTTGATTAAGATATGAAACAACATCGCTTGATTTAATGAACAACCTCGCTTGATTTAATTAATAGCCTCGGTTGAGAATGGTGAAGGTTGCCTTTGCATAGAACAACCACAGACTTATCTTAACTGCTTCAGAGCTCAAACAGTTGTGTGAAGGTAAATGAATCAAAGATGACTCAATTAGGCAAAAATTCAAATTTGAGAAGTCACCTCATGACTAAATGATGCTTCATTGATATCCTATCATGACTATGATGATTGTAGGACAAGTAAGTACATCAAATTTGGTAACTAAATGACTCACCATACCCTCTCCTATCATTCCCCAACTGAATTTGACAGATTTTGGCTTATTTGACACGACAGCTAAGAAACCACGCTTTCATAGTGCTCACATTGTAATTTTTCACTTTGCGCTACAAAATTAGCAGCGCTTTCGTAGCGCAAAACCCCTTTTTTGAACTAACAACGCTATGAAACAGTGGATTCCTCGCTAATTGCAAAAATTTAGCCCGAAACTTAATGGAATGACCCATAAATGAAAAATATGAATCTTTGATCATGGAATGGATCTATAAGGGCTTTATTTGAACCTAAATGATGACCTTTATACTTATAAAAACTATGAACTACCCTTAACCAAACTAAAAATGACTTTCAGACCTATTTAAGACCATGATAAAAAATAGAGTTGACATACAATGCTTTGAATTTTTTTTTTTTTTTGGGTGATAACAGATAACAAGATCACCCAGATTGTAGATCACTGGGTGGATAGTGTTTTAGGAGGATTTGTAACAGAGTTTGTAGTTGATCAGTTCGTATCCTATTCTGAAGCTGAGCGAAGGTTCTTCAAGGGGTTCCGAGGTCAGTTATTGCAAACATTGCCGCTGCTGATTAAGATGCTATTGTGTGAAAAGGGTGTCTTGTGCAGTCACACCAAGTGAATGACCTCTAACCAGAGTGGAAGTACGACACGAAGCGGTAAATACTATCGGGTTAATCAAGAAGGAGACAGGTCAGTATATAGTCCCTTAAGAGGTTCACCTATGCACATAGAAACCAGTCCCCTGGCTACACCAACATCGAATTCACGTAAGGGCAAGAATCCTCCTACCTCACCACCACCACCACCTGTAGACGATATGGCCACGCACATGAAACTACCCACATTTAAGGGTGTGGGGGATGAGGATATGGATTGATTCTGGTTCGTGGCAGAGTTAGTATGGACTGCATAAAACATTATTAACGATGTTGTAAAGAGAGCACAACTATCCTTAGCCTTTAAAGGAAGGGCCCTGGACTGGTTCATGGGATACATTGGTCAGCATGTAAATCCCTCAATACCGGACATTAAGGATGCCCTAAAGCAATAATTTTGGAAGCCTAAGTCCTAATCTCAATGTGTGGTCGATTTGAAGGTCTTGAAACAGGGACCTACATAGTCCATTTGGGAGGTTGACCAGCGACTGAAGAAAGTCATTAATGATGGAGAATTTAAGTATGAAGATAAGCAGTACAAGGAATGATTCATCGCCATGTTGTTACCACATCTGCGCGAACCTATGGGTTAGAAGAAAATGGCTACACAAAAAGAGGCCCTAGAAATTTCCATGAGGCTAGAGGCTGCACCCGAGGGATGATGCTCAGTTTGGGGCGCAATAGATCCAGAGTCAGTTAGAGGCAATACACCTAGAAATCCAGAATTTATGAAAAGTCTTGGGAAAATAAGCTAGCGCAAACATTTGGTGCATATGATGTAGAGTATCATGTCACACCAAGGATCAATTCCCTCTGCTATCAGACTGCATTCAAGCTGGGGGACCAAGCCCATTACGCCCCAGAGATGTTGTTGGACCAAGTACCCCTACGCTATGGTGCACTGACTGTCGGGTAGCTGGAGTGCATGATACAAACCACTGCTCCCGACTTGGTGCTTATGTCCTAGAGTTAAAACAACAGTGGTGCAGATTCTGCTCATCTGTAGGTCATGACGAGAACAACTGCCAGATGTATGATCTAATGATAGATAGAGGGAACCTGTATAGGGTGCAGGCTGACCCTTCATCGCCATTATCTCCCTCTAGACGAGGAGGCTCCCCTGTAAGAGGTTGAGGGTGGAGATAGGTGGAAGCACAGGTCGAGGAAGAGGACAGCTGATCTGCTACAATTGTGGAGACGTGGGACATTACGTAAAAGACTGCCCGAACCCTGCACGCCAATCATGCAGGTATTGCAGGGATTTCGATCATGTGATTGAACACTGTCATGTGCTGATAGCAAAGATGCAGGAAAAATAATAGGCACCGACATAGAATGTACAACAGGTTAAGGTGGAGCCACGTGATGATGGGCCCAGTATTAATGTAATTACGCGTAGTGGCATGGCCACAGGAGGAGCTGAGGAAAAGGCTATAGCCAAACCACTAATCAGAAAGGTCTCTGACAACAAGGAAAGCCTAGACCTGCCGAAGGAGAAAGAGACCTTCATTGAAGCTAGGAAGGACTTTGTTGAGAGTGAAGCATCTACCTCAAGGACTTCGGTAGATCCAAAAGAAAATGAAGCAGTTAAGCAATTCCTTCAGGCATGTATGAAGTTACTGCGCAACCAGAAGGCTGTGGAGAATATACAAACATTAATAGACACCTGTGCAGAAAAGGTTGCTCCACAGACAGAGGTTAAATCTGTAAACAAACTTTACAAGAACAAGAGAAGGAATGGTCGGGAGATGTACATGACTACGTAGATTGGAGAGTATGAAATGGATCAAGTCACTCTTGATTTAGGATCAGATGCCAATGTTCTTCCCAAAAAAAATTGGGAGAGGATGGGAGAGCCCAAGTTGGAATGGTATACTATCCAGTTATGCATGGCGAACCAACAAAATATCATCCCTTTAGGTAGGTTGTCAAAGGTTGTAGTAGATATTGCGAGAGTTAAAGTTTATGCAGATTTTGAGGTAATCCAAATTATGGACGATGCAGACCCTTATCCTGAGCTCTTAGGTTTGGATTGGGCTATTGACATGGGAGGTATCATCAACTTGAAAAGAAGAAGCATGGTTTTTGAGAATGAAGGTACGCAGGTAATAGTCCCCCTGGATCCAGCGGAAGGAGAACGATATACAGAACCGGTGTACGAGGAGGAAGATGTTGATCATATTTACAAATTGACTGCCCAGGATGATGATTGGATCAACCCTACGACTAATGGCATGTTATTTTGGGAGAAAGACAACGAATGTCTCTCAGGCTCAGATGGTGAGATAGAAAATTGGCAGAACCGGTTGCATGACGTATCTATGCTATAGTGCCTTAAGATCACAAAGATCTTCTAATGTATCTCCTCAAAGGTAAGATAATTACCCTACTTTGATGGTTCTGGTAGTGTTAAGGAATTTCTTAAAAAAATTGAAGTAGATGTACTTGAAGAACAGAGGTTTTGGGCCCTTGAATTAGCTATGCGCGCGACCCCTGCGCAATGGTAGGAAAATCATAAGGAAGCTTTGCAGGACTGGGGGGAATGCCGAAAAATGATGATCCTCTGATTCAATCCTCCAGTCAACCCACCCATGGAACTCTTCTCGGGTCGACGGGATCCGCGCAACCACTTGGCTCTCTAGATGGAAGTATGGAATGAAAAAACATGGAATGAATGGGTCCATATGTTTATTCATGCTTTAGGACCAATCCCCACCACCTAGTATTTGGATGTAGAGGTACACCGGCGAACTCGTCACTGGGATACAATGGTTGAATAGTTTATGATAATGTTTGGCCTAATAGGAGAAACTAAGAAAATCGATGAAGCCCTGCAAGATATAGAAGCTCTGATCTTTGATGATTCCTTCTCTAGGCAAGAATGTGTTGTGCAAGCCTGGGATGCGCAGATGCAAGATATTGTCAACTACTGAAATTTTTCAATAGACGACTGCGATGAGGATCCCCGGAATATAACTATCCCAGAGTCGGAAGGAGAACATGCCATTGCATGACTGTTATTATAGGCAGTGGATGTAACCAAAACTACCGAACTGCCCAAGCCTAGGCAACACACATTGCAGCAGTCGTGCAACAGGTTGAATTGGAGCATCTAATAGACCAACTTTGTGAGGATATGCCTAAAGTTATCCCTACATCTGTTGCGACACAAGCCAAGGTCGAGAGCTTAGTAGCTGCCTTGAAGGCCTCCCGGACTGAGGTACAGGCTATAAAAGTAGACTTGGAACAACAAATCACTGCACTACAAGCCAAATTGCAACCCGAGACCCCTCCTGAGGTGTGCGCCCAGCGAGCCGCGCTGGTCGAAGAAGCTACAAGAAAAATTACAACACAAATCACCAAAGGCACATAATTGCTCGAGACTACTATGGAGTTATGGTCCACGGTGCAGCGTGATCCCATTCTTCGTCAATTCAATCAGGAGTTGTGCCAGAAGGAGAAAGAATTCAAACAAATGGAAGCTACCATGCCCACTCTCATCCCAACACAATGCCTAGCGTGTGTTCGGACCAGCCATGCTCTCAGAGATGAAATTGAAGGACTTCGCCACAAGAAGCAGGTCCTCAGTGACCACCTGAAGCCGTGGGCCGACGAGGCTCTCAAACTTTCATAGGATTTACATGGGGAAGTTAAGCAATTGAACTACACACTGGAGAGCATTACTGCAGCTACTGAAGGACCAACTTCACAAAAGTTGTTTGACATCGTGCATAATGCAGCCGCACAGAGTAAAGGTGTCCTTCTCGTGTTTTTTGCCACCATCGATCAACTCTAGGAGAAGATGAAGACCCCACTACTCCTGTGACTCGGGACGTGTCACAAGATTGTGTTGGGGGCCTGTTGGAGCGGGGTCCCCTAACTGCAATTTGGTATAGTTTGGTAATATTTAGTCTAGCGCAGAGGCTTTGGGGTGGGTCAAAGCCCCAAATGTACTGTAAGGGGTCAAAGGGTAGACCAAGAGTTCACAAACCATGGTTTGCGGACCATAGAATAGAGCAGGTTAACATGTTATAAATAGATGGATAAATCGAGTCTAGAAAAAGGAAAGGTTGTGGATTGAACTGGATAGGAATTGTAGAGATCTGTTTTGTGTTTGTCTGGGTAAGGGCTCCTTCTGGCTGTGTGTGTAGAGACCCTAAGTCCTGTTGTGTGCGGACCCCACTGGCTATGTGCACGGGTTGGTAATTGAGTCTGTAAGTTGGATCTGGATGTTAATGAATGAGAAGGCTGGTTGTGGTAGCTAAAGCATCTCTGTGTTATGATTATGGATTGTGCTCTGTGTTAATTTTGTGGTTATGTTGATGATTGTTGATACTCACATGGATGCAATATTATAAGAAGGGAATAATTGCATAGATTTGATTATTGTTAGTTGATTTTCCTTTGTTCACATGTTATCTGGTCATTTACGAGCTTTACTTGAGTTATTCCACAAATATACTGTTAAGGGTTTCTGTGATAGGGCCTCTTCGGCACAGGCCTGTTAGATCTGAAAGAACCCACTTCAATTAACTTCTCTCACTGAGGATGCGGAAACCTGGTTCCAACACCCTCCCATACTACTTTGGGTGAGGCCATTGCCGAAGGGGCCAGTAGTATAGGGTTTTGTTGGAAAATCTTAAAACCGAACCTAGGTCAAGACCACTCAAGCCAACAAGGATAAAGATTAAACTGGGAAAAAAATGAGCGAACTTATTTTTTACAAACACTTGTCTCTCTAATCCTGAACTCCAGTGATTCAAACCATTCTCGGTTCCTTCCATACAAACGAAGGACATGAAAAAAATTTAGATAAATAATTGTTCTTGCTGATCTATTGAAGTATAAGTGAACTTAATAATTTCTTCCAAAATCTGCAAACATCATATCTGCACTTCTGCATAATTTTTGGCACTAAATCTTTGTATGCAAAGTTGTGAGATTGAAGGTGATTTTTTTACTTGTTGACAATATGTTCTAGCTTGAGCGTTCAACCGAGGATCAATGCAACCAGATTGAAAATGATGATTATTTCCCTCTAAATTTCTATCATGAATTTTCTAAACAAACAAGCCAAAATTCAGTAAACACCAATTATTTCTTAGTATCTTGACTAAAAGCTAACATACAAACATTAAATTAAAAAAAATGCAACAAAAGCATACATATCTGAGAAATAATTCCGTCATGTATATGTAATAAATATTATATTAAATAATACTATGAATATGGTGTTAGGGAGGCTATCCAAGGAGGGTGGCATGGGTCAATAAGGGCCCTCCATATGGTGTAGTTCATGAAAAGAATCGCCAACCACACTACAAAGGTAAATGATGTAAGGGATGGGTGTTATCAATGCAACCATCCCCATGATATCCCATTAAGGTAATCATTTGGAATTGGAGATTGAAAATACATACATTAACTATGGCCATGATGAAGGAAGTCCTTTGTGTCTCATTACACAAGGGAAATGAGCAGAATCATGACATTATGGAAGCTTGGGTTGAGGTTTGGATCAATGCTGCCACTAGACTCTAGATGGTCACCATGGCCAGAGGATAACAATAATATCCTTTTCAAAATTGTGGCTCTCAATTTGTAGTTGATAGACCTATCCTAAAGGATCTTGTGCCAAGTTTTAGGGTTAGTGGTGCATACCGTGTTCAGAGCTTTGGCCTTGTCAACAACTTTAGTGGTGTTTTCTACATTAAGACCAAGGTTTTGGTTCTGATTTCATCTCTTATGCATTGTGACTAGGGGTTTGGTTCTGAGTTCATCTCTTGTGCATTGTTACCAAGGGTTTGGTTCTCATTTCGTCTCTTGGGCATTCTGACGGGGGAAACGACACTCATGGCTTTGATACTACATTTGTTAATCCTTGATCAAAGCTCAATCCCTTGGCTCAGTTGATTTGAGAAAGTGCCCACAAAGGGTTCCCATGTAAGTGCAAGAAAGTTGGAAGTCTGGGACAAGGAAAAGTCCAATGAAGAAAGAAGCCGAGACTTTCAAAGGTTTTTGCAGAAACATATCACGTTCACTTCTTTGCGAAGAATAAACAAAATGTGGAAGCAATAAAGGAACATGTAAGGAAGAAACACTAACAAAATTCCAGTGCAAGCATTGATGCAAAGCTAATAGCCTAGATGCCCCACCTTAGTCACTCCAAGAGTAAAGATTCCAAATATGTGCAAATATTAGAGTTATTGTGGCAATTCAAGGGGTTGGTGGCCTTTGCAATTAAAAGTAGATGCAATCAAAGTTTTGAAATCATGTGAAGGTTGGATGGTCTTGACAAAAAAATATGATAATAATTTATCTCACCTTGACAACAAGTATGAAAGTCTGGTCACTAATTTGGGGATTAAAATCTTGTACTTATGATGTCGAGAAGGTGGAGATGGAGACTAAGTTTGGAAATTCCATCTAAGAAGGGAAATGGCAGAAAGAGGAAAAAGAAAAGGGAGTGGTCCAGATGAAGCACTTCACTGGCACAACTTCCACTTTGTAGGATGAAGACACCCCCTAGTCTATTGGACATTGGATAAACCAATGCTCCCCATGTGTTTCGTGACATGTTCTTAACTGCCTCTCGTGGATTCGTTAACTTTGGCGATGTGTTTGTTTACTAACAACTGCGAGTTTTGGTCTAATGGCAATCGTGATTCCAACAAGTGGTATTAGAGCCAAAGGTCTCGAGTTCGAATCACACCTGGCTCGCGTTGGGGGGAGATTGTTGGACATTAGATAAACCAATTCTCCCAGTGTGTTTCGTGACATATTCTTATCCGCCTTTCGTGAATTCGTTAACTTTGACGATGCGTCCATTTAATAACGCCAGTCATCATAGAATTGAAGGAAAATTCAAACTCCTAAGCTCCACTTTTTAGTTTTTATCTCTTCGATGTTAGGTACAGATGCTGCAGGGTCTTTTTCATCCAATTCAAAACTAGTAAGTAGCTCTTCTTAATGATATAGATATATTTTAAGATTGTTAATTTATCCTTTCGAAAGTTGTAGGATGGCTCCTTAGACAACCTGCAGATAACACTGTATATATATTTTTCCCATATATATTAATATAGAAGTAGCTAAATTACAAAAAAAAAAAACAAAACTATATATATATATATATAGATCAAACAACATTATTTGAAGACAATAACATCTCAACCTTTACAAAATTTAGAATTGTAACATGCAACCTTGTTTAAAGCGTATCCAATTTTATTTCCATGACAATATTCACTCTTACAATGGATATCAACTTTGCAATATCTAACAATTATTGAAGGATGTATCTGATTTTTCTCACACAATATATCTACTATTTTGTCACCATTCATAGCATTAATGATGTAGTCACTATTTACTCTTTTGAAAATCACCTTTTCATGCACAAGGTATTTCTGGATATAACAACATTCACATTTGGATATTCTTAAATGGTACATTGTAAATTATTAAAACATAATTTGAACAATGCATACCTCACTTTCAACAAGTAGTTGTTCCATTGCTCTTAAAAGATAAGGAAAAATGACAGTTCCAAGAGGAGTCTCAACCATTAGATGAAGAAATGGAATGAACTAAATCATTGCATCAGAGTGATGTTGTTATGTACACTGTGAAAGCAACGAGTTTTACTAAAAATGCTAAAAACAGGAAGTTGTAGCTTGTACCTTGCTCCTTAAAAGATTATTATTCAGAAATGCCAATGACACTTGCAATAAAACACTTGAAAGTTAAACAACAAAAAATGAAATAAATATTAATGGTTACATGCAAAATAAATAATTCAGGGTTAGCTAAACCCTATCCAAACTAATATCTAAAAATAAATGGCCAACTAATTTTCATCAGATGTCTCCAAAAATATGATTTCACATTCTCAAACATTCATTTTGTTTATTTACACACTTTTTCACACTCATGTAGTTCAGACAGATAAATGACCTTCCACAAGCTGACTGCTCAGTGATTCATCATTCTTAAAGAGAAATTTAATAATATTTCTACATAACTAGTTCTATATTCTAAAGTAATTCTTATTCCAGTGTGTTATTTATAGGTTTCTATATTTTGAGTATCAAACCATACATAACCCTCTGCCATATTCAGTGTGAACTAATTTGTAGTTAATTATATACTTTTAAAATCATTGTGAATCTAGCCCACATTTGTCTTCGTTATGATTATGCAAAAAATTGTACCTCAAATACCCAATTTATCAAGTTCACCTGTTTGAACATAATCCCAACTATAGGGCGATTGGTAGTAGTAAGGTGATCTCCAAACACCTGAAGACCAAGACTTTACATCAAATAGATAGAAGCCTCGAATAAAATACATTGGATGATAAAATGGAAAATATACTTATCTTGAATACAAGAAGTTAAAATTGCACTAGATGTCCAAAAATATAAAAAATAACCTTGCTTAAAAAATTGATTGCTCAAATAACACTTTGTAGGCATGCCACTTTTGCAGCAAACTACTAGACCCTGAAGTGAAGAATTAGCGAGCAAGACATTGACCTAAATCAAAAAAACTTCATTTATATCAATTTATGAAGATGCACAAATTCCAAAAAAATTTAAATCCTACCCATAATTTCTTCCTATGTGGATCACATAATTTCTTCCTACGTGCATCTTTAGTTGGAAAAATACAACATTGAAAATGTTCTAAATTTCTAATTAGAGAAATGCATCAATGGAATCATAAAAATCCCTTTCACTTGAAAGATATTTATGTACCATGGTTTTTCTTTATTCTGTAAAGCATCGACACAAACAACATAACAATCATTTTTGGAAATAAATAACATAGATGACCATAACTTTTACCTATTGACAAAGTTGGAACCAATTAAGCTGAAAGATATTCAAACTGATTTTCTAGTGACACCTCCTCCATTCCAATCAACAAACCAATATCCTAAAAACAAGCATGAGTATCCCAAAACATAAAATTTTATTTTTACGAAATAACAATAATGGCAAACATATAGAAAAAAGGTAACATGGAGCCTACAATAATTTAATAGGCAATAGGGATAATATCAAGAAGAAGAAGATGAAATATGCCTACCTCAAATGTGTGACTCCCATCTCCTAAGCCTTGTGAATTTTCTTTACTTGAGTTCACATCAAGTTGGGTAAACCGATATATTGTATCTTGCAAACTCTTTTGATTTAAATAAATCAAGAATTATGTCAAAACATATTGAAATAAACACAGTAAACTATTAAGAAATAAGTAGGTACTAAATATTGTACCCGCCAAACATAGTTCGTTCAAGAAAAGGAGGTTATGAGGACTCAAACATGCAAAATCTCCTCTACGAAAGGTACAAAATGTTCCCTTAATGGTTTCAAAATCCTCATTAACAAGTAGATTTCTCAACCGCTCACATCTTGAATTGGATGATGAATACCTCTCTGATCAAGAAATGCATGCAGGAGCAAAGGAATATATTCAACATGTTGTTGTACAAAATGCACATAACGAGTGATTGTTTCCAAAAATACAAGTGCAACAACTCGATGTGAATGGAAAGGAACTTGAGATGATAAAAGCAGATGAAATATCTCCCCAATAGGCCCATTATAATTTTTTATTGTTTCCTCACTCACTCCTTTACCAAGGGCATAAAAATGTGAAATATAAGCCTCAATATCTTCAAAAGATGTTTCAGAGCTTCCAATGGTAGCAACTAATGTGTTCCCAAAAACAAATTGAGCTAAAATGGGTGCCACATGACTAATACTTAGAAACAATTCAAACAGACCCCTGCAATCTTCAAATTTTTTTCCTCCTCATATTTACCAACCGTATCAATTATGTTTAGAGTATTCTGATACATTGGATCATAGTGAATTCAATCCAGAATAACTTCCAATATCTTTTCAATGTGAACCATATGCTTACCATTCAATGGATAAGTGGATTTCATTATGGATAAATAATTTGACAAAAAATATTGTGTAGAATCCCATCCTCAGTCCCATACTGCATAAAATAAATACTAATGGCATAACTCCACCAACATTTCTATAATAACTTCTTTCATTGTTGGCGTTTCATTAAAAGTTTCATTTGATTCAAATTTTTGATCACACTCTAAAACTTCTTCTGGAAATCCCTTAATAAGAGAACCAACCCTTGAGGTGAATTCAAAATATTCTTTTCCAGGTGCCATGCCACAGACCCGACCTACTTGTAACTGTCTAAGAAGAGAAATATTAGATTTTTGATCCATCCTCTTTGATACCATGGCTAAAATACAATTGACTGCAAACCTATAAGCACCAAATATTTTTGTTATGACAAAATAAACTAAAATAATATAGGTATAAAGGTATAATTAGCTACCAAATTCATATCAATCCAAGTCACATATCTCCGTACTATTTCTAAAAGAATTACAGTTAACTCTGGCCTCATATTTGTAGAAAACTACCAAATCATACCACACTCTTACAATATGAGGCACACATTGTTCTCTCATTGCATCTTTTACTCGTCCTGCAATGTTGATTTCCTCATAATTATGAGGATAATCCAAAATAATCAACTCGTCATCAAGCACATTAAAAAAACGGAAAACCATATCTACAACCATGGGACCTTTTCTCACATTAGAAAACTAATCTAGGAAAATCGATGGCCACCGGGAAGGATACAAGATAAATATTAAATGGAAAAAAATGAGCCAACTTATTTTTAACAAAAACTGGTCTCTCTAATCCTGAACTACATGGTGATTCAAACCATTCTTGATTCTTTCCATACAAACGAAGGACATGACAAAATTTTGGATAAATAGTTGTTCTTGTGTAGTTCAAACCATTCTTGATTCCTTCCATACAAACGAAGGGCATGAAATTTTTTTGGATAAATAGTTGTTCTTGTTGATCTAATGAACTATTAAAAGATTTAATCTTTCCGTTAACTATTAGTTTAGAAATTAGTTTTAGTTGGTTCAAACTATTTCTATGTAACTACTTATATGTTTGTATATATAGATTTCTCATAATAAAATAATACACAACGTGATCTCTCGAGTAATTCATTCTTTCTTATTGCTTCTTCTTTTTTTGTCATGGTATCAGAGCCATTGTTGTTTGAAGCTTCCTACTCCGTCCTTGTTGGTTGAAGCTACTTGATTCATTGCCTGAGAGCTGATTATTGTTTGAAGCTGCCTGCAAGTTTCATCTTGTAGCCAATGAATTTGCGGAATTTGAGAGTTGTCATTTTTTTTGAAGAACGCTGCCAAGGAGTGAATTTTTTATGACAAAAAAGGAAGAACGTTGCCCAGGAGTGAATTTTTGAAGAACACTGCCAAGGAGTGAAGCAGTTCCATTTTTCATTTTCTTAAGAACTTGCCATTTCGTAGAAAACTGTCTAGAGCCGCTAGAGTGAAGCAGTTCCTCCCTACCTGTGTGAAGAGGATGGTAGCTGTTCTGCTGCTGGAGTGAAAGGACCGCCAAAAACATTGCTGCTTTCAAGAAAGCTGTGTTTGCGAAAATGAGTCTTACCTCACGATTTCTGAGATTTGGTATGTGCAGATTTGGAAGTATATATATATATTATTATATCATCCCCGACCTTTGATTTGTCGGAAAAAGATTCAGATTTATCTGGTTAAGGTGTTTGTTTCTTTGTGTTCTTCAAAGAAGTTTTCTTTGTAATAATCAAGCAAGAAAAATGTCAAGTTAAGATGTAATATTTGTAGTGTAGAGGCTCTTGTTTTCCGCTAAAGACAATACAATTTTTTTTGCAAACAAGTGTCAGATTTCTTATTTTTTTTAAACATGGCTTCGACAAGTCAGTTTTCAATCCCTATGCCATTATTTAGTGGGAAAAATTATTATTTTTGGAGCTTTAAAATGCAATCATGCTTACAAGGCTTAGGTTGTTGGGAATCAGTAGAATTGGGGTTCACAGAACTTGACGCAAATACAATTGCTGGAATGAGTGCTGCTCAAAGAAAGCAATTTGATGAACTTAAACAGAAATAAGGTAGAGTGAAGTCATGCATTTTAAATTCCTTAGATGACTCTATTTTTCCTAAAATCACTACTGCTAAAATTGCTAAATCAATTTTGGATATACTTAAGGTTGCTTATCAAGGAAATGATAAAGTAAAAATGGTAAGATTACAGACTCTTAGAACACAATTTGAAACACTTAAAATGATTGAATAAAAACCGTTGATCAATTTATGACTAAAGTTATGGGTGTTGTTAATCAGCTTCGGATGAATTGTGAAGAAATAGAAGACCAAATAATTGTTGAAAATGTTCTTAGATGTTTGCCTAAAAAATTTGACATGATTGTTACTATTTTTGAATCAAGAGAATTAACAAAATTATCTGTGGAAGAATTAACTGGTTCTTTGTTGGCTCCTAAAGAAAGAATTAATTTAGATGTGAGTAATTTAGAGCATGCTTTCAAATCTAAAGCTTCTATGGATAGAGGTAGAGGCAGAGGTTTTCATGGAAGGAGAGGAAAAGGTAGAGGATAGTCTCAGTCTGATGATAGATCACAGGTAACTCAAACACATTCAGAGCAGTCTCAAACTGATCATGGTCGTAGGTGGACAGATAAATAAAAAATTCAATGTCACTATTGAAAAAAATATGGCCATTATAAGTCCGAATGTCAAAAATTACAATATGTTTCAAGTAAAAACAAAGCCAATGTCACAAACAATGAATGTGAAACATCAGATGCTTTATTTTTGGCATGCCAAGTGACTGTGCAAGTACCTAATAAAGATGTTTGGTTGGTAGACAACATATGTAGTAATCATATGACTAGTCATAGTGATTTGTTTTCACATCTTGATACATCTTTCAGTTCCTCTATTGGTTTGGGTGATGATCGTCAGGTTAAAGCTTCAGGAAAGGGTGTTATATCTGTCTTAACCAAAAAAAATGTTGTGAAGAATATCTATGATGTTTATTATGTACCCAATTTGAAGCATAATTTGTTGAGTGTTGGTCAGTTAGATGCACATGGTTATGATGTTAGCTTTCACAACACTACTTGCATGATTGCTGATAAACATAAGTCTCTTGTTGCAAAGATTCCTATGACAAAGAACAGGTTGTATCAATTACAGTTGAAAAGTGAGAATTTGTATGCACATAATGTTTCAACGCCAACTGACTCTGACATGTGGCATTTGTGATATGGTCATTTACCTATCAAAAGTATGAGTTTGTTGCAAAGACAAACTATGGTGAAAGGTTTGCCTGCTTTGTCTGATCATATCTCTTCCTGTACAAGTTGTATAATGGATAAACTCAAGCGAGATAGTTTTTCTTTAGCCTCTAATAGAGCCAAAGAAAAACTAGCGTTAGTGCATACAGATTTGTGCGGTCCAATGCAAAAAAAATCAGTTGCTGGCAGTCTTTATTTTCTTACTTTCATTGATGATTTTAGCAGGAAAATTCGGGTGTATTTCATCAAATAAAAATCAGAAACATTTTCCAAGTTTAAGGAGTTCAAATCCGAGGCTGAAAAACAGAGTGGCAAGTTTATTAAAGTTCTGAGGTCTGATAAAGGAGGTGAGTATGAATCTAACGAATTCATTGATTTTTGTAAACAACATGGTATTAAAAAACAAACAACAACTAGTTATACTCCACAAAATAATGGAGTCACAGAAAGAAAGAATTAGACAATTATGAATATGGTTCGAAGTTTTCTTAAAACATGAAATTTGTCTAAAGAATTATGGGCTGAAGCAGTTACATGTTTGATATATATTTTGAATAGATCGTCAACTTCCAGTGTTCAAAGTTTCGTACCTGAAGAAGCATGGAGTGGACAAAAGGTAACTGTTTAACACTTTCGAGTTTTGGTTATATTGCTTTCGCTCATGTTCCAGAAAAATTAAGAAAGAAGCTTGATGATAGGAGTGAAAAGTATATTTTTATATGATATAGTGATCAATCTAAGGCATACAGATTGTTTAATCCTATAACTAAGAAGTTTTTCGTAAGTCGAGATGTGAAATTTCTGGAAGACAAGTCTTGGAATGAAATGGATAATAATACTTGTCTTAATCCTTTTATTTTGTTAGACGAACATCAAGCACCTACAATAAGCACTCCAAGATTACAGGTTCAAAACAAAACCAACAGTAGTTCATCAAGTAGTAGCAGTTCATTATCTTTTGAGTATGATTCTGATAATCCTAAAATGAGAAACTTAAGTGATATTTATGCACAAGATGATGTTGATGATATTGTAAATTTTTCATTTCTTCCATTTCAACCTACTTGTTTTGAAGAGGCTATAAAAGACAAAGAATAGGTTTGCTATGAATAATGAAATCGATGCTATTGAAAGAAATCAAACTTGGGATTTGGTTGATCTACCTGATGATAAAAATTCTATAGGTGTCAAATGGGTTTTTAAAACAAAGTTAAATGAGAGAGGTGAAGTTGATAAGCACAAAGAAAGATTAGTTGCCAAAGTTTTTTCACAACAACCTGGCATAGATTATGGTGAAACAATTGCACCTGTAGCAAGAATTGATACTGTTTGATTTGTATTAGCTATTGCAGCACAAAACAAGTGGCCGATTTACGAAATGGATGTAAAGTCTGCTTTTTTGAATGGTGTTTTGAATGAAGAAGTGTATGTTGATCAGCCACTTGGTTTTGAAATCAAAAATCAAGAACATAAGGTGTACAGGTTGAAGAAAGCACTTATGGCTTGAAGCAAGCTCCAAGAGCTTGGTATAGCTGAATAGACCATTACTTGCTAAATAATGGTTTCAGAAGGAGTGACCATGAGCCCAATTTGTATATCAAGAATGATCATCAAGGTAATATTTTGATCGCCAAACACTTGAAGACCAAGACTTTACATCAAATAGATAGAAGCCTCCAATAAAATACATTGGATGATAAAATGGACAATAGACTTATCTTGAGTACAAGAAGTTAAAATTGCACTAGATATCCAAAAATATAAAAAATAACCTTGCTTAAAGAATTAATTGCTCAAATAACACTTTGTAGGCATGCCACTTTTGTAGCAAACTACTAGACGCTGAAGTGAAGAATTAGCGAGCAAGATATTGACCTGAATAAAAAAATCTTCATTTATATCAATTTATGAAAATGCACAAATTCCAAAAAAAATTAAATCCTACACATAATTTCTTCCTACGCGGATCACATAATTTCTTCCTACGTGCATCTTTAGTTGGAAAAATATAACATTGAAAATGTTCTAAATTTCTAATTAGAGAAATGCATCCATGGAATCATAAAAATCCCTTTCACTTGAAAGATATTTATGTACCATGGTTTTTCTTTATTCTGTAAAGCATTGACACAAGCAATGTAACAATCATTTTTGGAAATAAATAACATAGATGACCATAAATTTTACCTATTGACAAAGTTGGAACCAATTAAGCTGAAATATATTCAAACTGATTTTCTCGTGACACCTCCGCCATTCCAATCAACAAACCAATATCCTAAAAACAAGCATGAGTATCCAAAAATATAAATTTTATTTCTACGAAATAACAATAATGGCAAACATATATAAAAAAGGGAGCATGGAGCCTACAATAATTTAATAGGCAACGAGGATAATATCAAGAAGAAGAAGATGAAATATGCCTACCTCAAATGTGTGACTGCCATATTCTAAGCCTTGTGAATTTGCTTTACTTGATTTCACATCAAGTTGGGCAAACCGATATATTGTATCTTGCAAACTCTTTTGATTTAAATAAATCAAGAATCATGTCAAAAAGTATTGAAATAAACACAGTAAACTATTAAGAAATAAGTAGGTACTAAATATTGTACCCGCCAAACATAGTTCGTTGAAGAAAATGAGGTTATGAGGACTCAAACATGCAAAATTTCATCTACGAAAGGTACAAAATGTTCCCTTAATGGTTTCAAAATCCTCTTTAACAGGTAGATTTCTCAACCACTCACATCTTGAATTGGATGGTGAATACCTCTCTGATCAAGAAATGCATGTAGGGGCAAAGGAATATATTCAACATGTTGTTGTAAAAAATGCACATAACGAGTGATTGTTTCCAAAAATACAAGTGCAACAACTCGATGTGAATGGAAAGGAACTTGAGATGATAAAAGCAGATGAAATATCTCCCCTATAGGCCCATTATAATTTTTTATTGTTTCCTCACTCACTCCTTCACCAAGGGCATAAAAATGTGAAATATAAGCCTCAATGTCTTCAAAAGATGTTTCAGAGCTTCCAAGGGTAGCAACCAATGTGTTCCCAAAAAAAAATTGAGCTACAATGGGTGCCACATGACTAATACTCAGAAACAATTCAAACAGACCCCTGCAATCTTCAACTTTTTTTCCTCCTCATATTTACCAACCGTATCTGTTATGTTTAGAGTATTCTAATACATTGGATCATAGTGAATTCAATCTAGAATAACTTCCGATATCTTTTCAATGTGAACCATATGATTACCATTCAATGGAGAAGTGGATTTCATTATGGATAAATAATTTGACAAAAAATGTTGTGTAGAATCCTATCCTCAGTCCCATACTGCATAAAATAAATACTATAATAACTCCACCAACATTTCTATAATAACTTCTTTCATTGTTGGCTTTTCATTTGATTCAAATTTTTTATCACACTCTAAAACCTCTTCTGGAAATCCCTTAATAAGAGAAACAACCCTTGAGGTGAATTCAAAATATTCTTTTCCAGGCGCCATGCCATAGACCCGACCTACTTGTAACTATCTAAGAAGAGAAATATTAGATTTTTGATCCATCCTCTTTGACACCATGGCTAAAATACAATTGACTGCAAACCTCTAAGCACCAAATATTTTTGTTATGACAAAATAAACTAAAATAATATAGTTATAAAGGTATAATTAGCTACCAAATTCATATCAATCCAAGTCACATATCTCCGTACTATTTCTAAAAGCATTGCAGTTAACTCTGGCCTCACATATTTGTAGAAAACTACCAAATGATACCACACTCTTACAATATGAGGCACACATTGTTCTCTCATTGCATCTTTTACCCGTCCTGCAATGCTGATTTCCTCATAATTACGAGGATAATCCAAAATAATCAACTCGTCATCAAGCACACTAAAAAAATGGAAAACCATATCTACAACCATGGGACATTTTCTCACATTAGAAAACTAATCTAGGAAAATCGATGGCCACCGGGCAGGATACAAGATCAATATTAAATGGAAAAAAATGAGCCAACTTATTTTTAACAAAAACTGGTCTCTGTAATCTTGAACTACACGGTGATTCAAACCATTCTTGATTCCTTCCATACAAACGAAGGACATGACAAAATTTTGGATAAATAGTTGTTCTTGTTGATCTAATGAACTATTAAAAGATTTAATCTTTCCATTAACTATTAGTTTAGAAATTAGTTTTAGTTGGTTCAAATTGTTTCTATGTAACTACTTATATGCCTGTATATATAGATTTCTCATAATAAAATAATACACAACGTGATCTCTCCAGTAATTCGTTCTTTCTTGTTGCTTCTTCTTTTTTTGTCATGGTATCAGAGCCATTGTTGTTTGAAGCTTCCTACTCTGTCCTTGTTGGTTGAAGCTGCTTGCTTCATTTCCTAAGAGCTGATTATTGTTTGAAGCTGTCTGCAAGTTTCATCTTGTAGCCAATGAATTTGCAGAATTTGAGAGTTGTAATTTTTTTTGAAGAACGCTGCCAAGGAGTGAATTTTTTATGACAAAAAAGGAAGAACATTGCCAAGGAGTGAATTTTTGAAGAACACTGCCAAGGAGTGAAGCAGTTCCATTTTTCATTTTCTTAAGAACTTGCCATTCTGTAGAAATCTGTCTAGAGTTGCTAGAGTGAAGCAGTTCCTCCCTACCTGTGTGAAGAGGATGGTAGCTGTTTTGCTGTTGGAGTGAAAGGACCGCCAAAAACATTGCTGCTTTCAAGAAAGCTATGTTTGAGAAAAGGAGTCTTGCCTCATGATTTCTGAGATTTGGTATGTGCAGATTTGGAAGTCTATATATATATGTGTGTGTGTGTGTGTATTATTATATCATCCCCGACCTTTGATTTACTGGAAAAAGATTCGGATTTATCTGGTTAAGGTGTTTGTTTCTCTGTGTTCTTCAAAGAAGTTTTCTTTGTAATAATCAAGCAAGAAAAATGTCAAGTTAAGATGTAATATTTGCAGTGTAGAGGCTCTTGTTTTCCGCTAAAGACAATACAAGTTTTTTTGTAGAAAAGTGTCAGGATTCTTATTGTTTTTAAACATGGCTTCGACAAGTCAGTTTTCAATCCCTACACCATTATTTAGTGGGAAAAATTATGATTTTTGGAGCTTTGAAATGCAATCATGCTTACAAGGCTTAGGTTGTTGGGAATCAGTAGAATTGGGGTTCACAGAACCTGACGCAAATACAATTGCTGGAATGAGTGCTGCTCAAAGAAAACAATTTGATGAACTTAAACAGAAATAAGGTAGAGTGAATTCATGCATTTTAAATTCCTTATATGACTTTATTTTTCCTAAAATCACTACTGCTAAAACTGCTAAATCAATTTTGGATATACTTAAGGTTGCTTATCAAGGAAATGATAAAGTAAAAATGGTAAGATTACAGACTCTTAGAACACAATTTGAAACACTTAAAATGATTGAATAAAAAACCGTTGATCAATTTATGACTAAAGTTATGGGTGTTGTTAATCAGCTTCAGATGAATTGTGAAGAAATAGAAGACCAAAGAATTGTTGAAAATGTTCTTAGATGTTTGCCTAAAAAATTTGACATGATTGTTACTGTTTTTGAATCGAGAGAATTAACAAAATTATCTGTGGAAGAATTAACTGGTTCTTTGTTGGCTCCTAAAGAAAGAATTAATTTAGATGTGAGTAATTTAGAGCATGCTTTCAAATCTAAAGCTTCTATGGATAGAGGTAGAGGCAGAGGTTTTCGTGGCAGGAGAGGAAAATGTAGAGGACAACCTCAGTCTGATGATAGATCACAGGTAACTCAAACACATTCATCGCAGTCTCAAACTGATCATGGTCATAGGTGGATAGATAAATAAAAAATTCAATGTCACTATTGAAAAAAATATGGCCATTATAAGTCCGAATGTCGAAAATTACAGTATGTTTTAAGTAAAAACAAAGCCAATGTCACAAAAAATGAATGTGAAACATCAGATGCTTTATTTTTGGCATGCTAAGTGACTGTGCAAGTACCTAATAAAAATTTTTGGTTGGTAGACAATGGATGTAGTAATCATATGACTGGTCATAGTGATTTTTTTTCACATCTTGATACATCTTTTAGTTCCTCTATTGGTTTGGGTGATGATCGTCAGGTTAAAGCTTCTCGAAAAGGTGTTTTAAATGTCTTAACCAAACAAAATGTTGTGAAGAATATCTATGATGTTTATTATGTACCCAATTTCAAGCATAATTTGTTGAGTGTTGGTCAGTTAGATGCACATGGCTATGATGTTAGCTTTCCCAACACTACTTGCATGATTGGTGATAAACATAAGTCTCTTGTTACAAATATCCCAATGACAAAGAACAGGTTGTATCAGTTACAGTTGAAAAGCGAGAAGTTGTATGCACATAATGTTTCAACGCCAACTAACTCTCATTTGTGGCATTTGCGATATGGTCATTTACCTATCAAAAGTATGAGTTTTTTGCAAAGTCAGTATATGGTGAAAGGGTTGCCTTTTTTGTCTGATCATATGTCTTCCTGTACAAGTTGTATTATGGGTAAACATAAATGATATAGTTTTTCTTCAGCCTCTAATAGAGCCAAAGAACAACTAGAGTTAGTGCATACAGATTTATGTGGTCCAATGCAAGAAAAATCAGTTGCTGGCAGTCTCTATTTTCTTACTTTCATTGACGATTTTAGTAGGAAAATTTGGGCGTATTTCATCAAATATAAATAGGAAACTTTTTCAAAGTTTAAGGATTTCAAAGCTGAGGCTGAAAAACAAAGTGGCAAGTTTATTAAAGTTCTGAGGTCTGATAAAGGAGGTGAGTATGAATCTAATGAATTCATTTATTTTTGCAAACAACATGGTATTAAAAAACAAACGACAACTAGTTATACTCCGCAGCAGAATGGAGTCGCAGAAAGAAAGAATCAAACAATTATGAATATGGCTTGAAGTTTTCTTAAAACACGAAATTTGTCTAAAGATCTATGGGCTGAAGCAGTTGCATGTTCGGTATATATTTTGAATTGATCGCCAACTTCCAGTGTTCAAAATTTTGTACCTAAAGAAGCATGGAGTGGACAAAAGGTAACAGTTTCACACTTTCGCGTATTTGGTTGTATTGCTTTCGCTCATGTTCCAGAAAAATTGAGAAAAAAACTTGATGATAGGAGCGAAAAGTATATTTTTATAGGATATAGTGATCAATCTAAGGCATACAGATTGCTTAATCCTATAACTAAGAAATTTATCGTAAGTCGAGATGTGAAATTTCTGGAAGACAAGTCTTGGAATGAAATGGATAACAATATTTGTCCTAATCCTTTTATTCTGTTAGACGAACATCAAGCACCTGCAACAAACGCTCCAAGATTATAGGTTCAAGACAAAACCAGTGGTAGTTCATCAAGTAGTAGCAATTCATCATCTTTTGAGTCTGATTCTGATAATCCTAAAATGAGAAACTTAAGTGATATTTATGCACAAGATGATGTTGATGATATTGTAAATTTTGAATTTCTTTCATTTCAACCTACTTGTTTTGAAGAGGCTATAAAAGACAAAGAATGGGTAGACGCTATGAATAATGAAATCGATGCTATTGAAAGAAATCAAACTTGGGATTTGGTTGATTTACCTGATGATAAAAATTCTATAGGTGTCAAATGGGTTTTTAAAACAAAGTTAAATGAGAGAGGTGAAGTTGATAAGCACAAAGAAAGATTAGTTGCCAAAGGTTTTTCACAACAACCTGGCATAGATTATGGTGAAACAATTGCACCTGTAGCAAGAATTGATATTGTTCGATTTGTATTAGCTATTGCAACACAAAACAAGTGGCCGATTTACGAAATGGATGTAAAGTCTACTTTTTTGAATGGTGTTTTGAATGAAGAAGTGTATGTTGATCAACCACTTGGTTTCGAAATAAAAAATCAAGAACATAAGGTGTACAAGTTGAAGAAAGCACTTATGGCTTGAAGCAAGCTCTAAGAGCTTGGTATAGCCGAATAGACCATTACTTGCTAAATAATGGTTTCAGAAGGAGTGACCATGAGCCCACTTTGTATATCAAGAATGATCATCAAGGTAATATTTGGATACTGTGTCTTTATATTGATGACATAATTTATACAGGTAACATGCAGTTAGATGAATTTAAAGCTGCAATGAAAAATGAATTTGAAATGACAGATCTTGGATTAATGAGATACTTCTTAGGTATCGAAGTGAAAGAAACACAAGATGGTATGTTTATGAGTCAACAGAAGTATGCTACTCACATTTTGAAAAAGTTTAAGATGGACATGTGTAAATCGGTGGATACTCCTGTTGAAGTTGGTACAAATTTGAGTAAAGATGATGTGGGTACTGTTGTTAATGCGACTTTGTATAAGAAACTTGCTGGTAGTATTATGTATTTTACGGCTACTAGACCTGTATAGCATTTGCAGCTAGTTATATTTCCAGCTTTATGGAATCTCCTAAAGACTGTCATTCCAAGGCTAGAAAAAGGGTGTTAAGATACATTGCAGGTACATCTACTTGTTTTTTTATCGTATGCAGCATATGCAGACAGTAAGCTAGTTGGTTATACAGACAGTGATTATGCAGGTTGTATTGATGATCAGAAAATCACTTCTGGCTATGCTTTTCTATTTGGCAGAAACTTGATATGGTGGTCATCCAAAAAGCAAGCCATAGTTGCGTTATCTTCAATAGAGGCCGAGTACGTTGCAGTGAATTGAACATCATGTCAAGCAGTATGGTTGAAGAGACTTCTCTCCGACTTCAGTTACACAGAAAATTAACCTATTTCAATCTTTTGTGACAACACTTCCGCTATTTCCTTGTCAAAGAATAATGTCTTTCATAAACAAAGCAAACATATCGATACTCGTTTTCACTTCATTTGTGAACTTGTAAAAAATGGTGATATTTTTCTCAAATTTTGTGATTCCAAGGATCAGTTAACGGATATCTTCACCAAACCGCTAGGAAAAGTTAATTTTGAATATCAATGTCAAAAGTTAGGCATAAAACAATGTAACCCTAAAGATTAAGAGGGAGTGTTAAAAGATTTAATCTTTCCATTAACTATTAGTTTAGAAATTAGTTTTAGTTGGTTCAAACTGTTTCTATGTAACTACCTATATGCCTGTATATATAGATTTCTCATAATAAAATAATACACAACGTGAGCTCTCTAGTAATTTGTTCTTTCTTATTGCTTCTTATTTTTTTGTCATGAACTATAGTGGAGCTTGAAAATTTATTCCAAACTCTCCAACCCCAGAACTGCACTATTGCATAATTTCTAGCACTGAATCTTTGTATGCAAAGTTGTGAGATTGAAGGTGATTATTTCACTTATTGACAATAGGCTACAACTTGAGCTTTCAACTGAGGATCAATGCTCCCATTATAATCGAAATTGATGATTATTTCCCTCTCAAAATCATCCATGGATAAAAAATTCAAACTCACACTATAAAAACACTAAAAGACCAATATTTGCCAATACCTCAAGGAATCACCAACTTCTTCAAAATTTCAGCTAGTTTGAATCCTTCCTGGGACAAATTTCTTATTACCTATGCCTTACTATAGTTTAAACTTTAAATAAGTGATAGCTCTAGATGAACCGTGCTTTATGTACATAAATTTTCAATGAATTTGGGTAATTGAGCATGCAAGGATTGGACTGAATCATGTGCGCTCCTTTAGAAAGGGCACCGCTGAGAAACTTACAGACGGGTCTAGAAATTTTGGACCCTTGGCTTCAATGAACTGTGATATAATAAAAAAATATGACTTACTATCACTTCTGTCTTTGTAAGGGATCCTTTTTTCCAACATCTTTAAATAGCCTTACTTTCTCTTATTAGTCCCTACCAGCAGGCAAGGGACTATAGTAATTGGTTTTTTAGTCTAGTATTAGTTCCCTCGGAAACTTGTAACATTAAAACTAAAGCTTTTACGATATTTTTTCTTTCTGCTTTTCTAATATCTTATCAACTACTTGCATTGTCTTTTTTGGCCAATAGTTGGTTTTGCGGTCTTACTGACCTCTTCTAGAGGAAGAGAGCCGGAAAAGGATTCAATTCATTAGGTTAAAATGGAATAACAACTAAAAATTATGTTATGCGAATTCATAGTCGACTAATACTAGCATTAGATGTTTCGCCAGATCCAGTATTTTCAAACATATATTTTCATTAGGCATCTCATTCATCATTTTATAAGGAGACAGTTGTTTTCTCCACATAAATCATACTTGCATGTGGTAGGCATGTGGCATGCATATGGCAGTTGTGCAAAATTCTCAGTGATCTTCGCTGCAACTACTCTCGGTTTTACATTGATTAGTTAGTTCTGTGCAAGAGGAGGTTCTGCATTCCTCTTTCTTTGCCCCTCAATGAAATTGGTTCTACATTCCTCTTTCTTCGCCTCTCTATGAAATCTTGTTTCTTTGTCGGTCAATGAAATAGGTTTTGCAATCGTCTTTCTTCTCCCCGTAATGAAATCTTGAGTATTAGGTGATTTTTTTTTTGTCTTTCTTGAAGACTCCGTACTTATGTGCTCATGCTTCTTGGATATGTGGAAATTCCACTTCCCATGAAAACAGTGATATGAAATAACAGAAACTTGTCATTAATTAGCCACAATTGTTGAAATATAGAAGCATGTGGTGATTTCGCCATATCTAGATGGAGAGGAGTAGCATTCCGTAGCTATTTTCCAGTGTTTGGGCAAGCTCTTTGAATAATTTTTTGAGCTCAAATTCTTTTTTTCCCAGGTAGCAATTCTCGGTCTAGTTCCTGGTCCTGAAACAAAAAATGGGTCCAGATCTTGGCAGAAGATGAGTAGGTTGGCCTGGTTACCAGCAGAAGAATATTTGGTTGGCCTGGTTTAAACAACAAGTGTTGATTCCGTTGAGTAATTATATACACTTCTTTTCATGCATTTTCTTTTAGAATTTTTCAAAGAACAAAATATTGAAAAAAATAAAAAGTGTAAACACTGACTAACTTAAATAGTGGACTAAAAAACAACACTGATTTTTACAAATACGGAAATTTGTTGATTATGAATTCCTTTATAACCTTACTAAAAATAAATCAATATGTGATTTTATCAATTCATTTTAAAAATTGGTTTACCCTAACATTTGAATATCTGAGGGCCAAACATCAACCACATCACAGTCTGCAAAATTTGACTGCATGGTTAATATCATGAATAACAATGTAGCTCTAGCTCTATTATTTGCTTTAACTCTAGCTCTAGCAAAAGCTTGAGTTCTTTTCAAAGCTATCCTCCCAGGTAATAGCTCTCCTAAGGGCATTACAATTAGCCTACATTTGGTTGGAGGGTCATCCTGTAATGGTTAGAAATCTTACCAACAAGGAGAATATATCATTTAATCCCATGAACCCTAGGAGCATGACAGGAAAGCCAACTTACTTTCCACGATATCTAACTTCTTGACCTGTAAAGGTAGTAGAGCAACATAAAATTTACATCTTTATTTGAAAAATGAAAAATATATGAATACTATTAAGTATGTTCCAATAGGAATTGGTTTTGTGAGTGATAATTTCTCATACATTATGCAAAAAATGTTAGAAATTGAATACTTCATTCTTAACTATAAATCACTGCCATTTATTAGGATCTATAAATAATGAGAAAATGCTAAAAACCAAGTGGCATTTTACAGAATATCCTTTGCATTATTCTTCTGAAACCCATGGCATCACATTCAATTTGAAAGGGATACTGGAAGTAGAGAATCTGCAGAACTAGGGTTGAGCATAACTTGGAAATTGAGAATCTGCAGAACTCGGGTTCAGCATAACTTCTTCTTTCCCTACTAAAAGGGATCTTCAACCTCTGGGCTTTGTAACCTCGTACACTGAGTGGGGGATACTTTTTAATGAGATTTCCATATGACTTGTTTGCAAAGATAAATTACTCGGTAAGAAGACTCTATTGATATGCTACATGTTTGATTTCAAAAGATTTCCCATCACCTTCGCTTATACATGTTTGATTTCAAAAGATTTCCCGTCACCTTCGCTTGCTTCAGAGGGTCTAATCTTCAAGCCCAATATTCAGAGGGGACATTTGGCACATGCAAGTCCCACTTGGCGGTTGGAAAATTCACTTTTTTCATTTTTTATTTAACCTTTTAACCTTATTTAAAGCATATTTACTTTTTTATTTTTTTATTAAAAAATATTTTTAATTTAAATATCCCTTTGCATGCAGGAGACGTGTCTAGGCATGTCTTAGTGAATTTCATTTATTGGGAGCTGTTACCCACAACACATATGTGAATTTTCGGCTATGTTGGTAAAGCTTTGTTGCTTGCTCTATTGCTACTAAAACTGGATATAAAACGAAAAGGGATTCCAGGGAGACTGGAACTGAAACTAGCTGTGATGCTGCTTGCTTTGGCACTGCTCTTGTCCCAACCTATGTTTCTGCCCTAGCCTCTGCCTTAGCTGATGGTGTTTCCTTCTTTCTTTCTATAAGATCTTGATTTGGCTCTCCTATGCTTGTAGCCGTGAAGCCCTTCTTTTCATCACTTGTAAGAAGCACTCGATTGACTGCTTTTTATCCACTTGTAATGGCATTATCTCATATTTTACTATGGATGATTCGAAGATGCCTCTACTGATGTTATTCTGTACTAATATTGGCCTTTTAATGGGTTTCTTAGATGTTGATGCTTGCTTAACCTACTGAGTAAAACTTTCTAGCTAAGCTCTCAACTCTACCACCAAATCATTGTCATTTACTGGGGGTGAACGGATTATTGGAACAACCCTTTCGGCTACCATAATCACTTGATAGAGAGAGTCGATTGTTGCCTGGATATCAAATGGAACTTGTAACTTTAGTGGCGAGTGTTTCTGAATAATGGTTATCATGTCTGCAGGTGGAGTCGATATCACTTTTGCCCAAAACTTGGATAACATTTCAAAGATTCTGTGGGTTGGATATCCTGGTTAAGGGGAAGGAGATGCCATAGCTTAGGTCATATTTGGAGCATACAGGTACTACACATAGACATCCAGTTTTTTAGAAATTGTCTGTTTTTTTTTTCCTGCATGAATGTTTTCAGCCCTTTCGTTGACTAAGATATTTCTTTCTCATGATTCAGAGCCTCCGCAAAAATTGACTCAAGTAGAGCCAATTTTTCATATGAAATTTAGTTATTATATCCATGCATGTGGTTGTCTTCCCATGACTTGGTATCCAAAGACATATGTGGAACAGGTTAGCATGGCAGATATGCACATGCCATCCAATTCAAGTGGCTACCTAGGAAAAACATACAGATTTTACAAGGGCTGACACAGCGTAAGTAAACTATTATCGATCGAATTATGGATCCCAATTATATCCGTGAATGCTCTGGATGGGCAAGGTGAGCAGAAATTAGAGAAATGTGAACTCTAGTCCTGTGATCGCAACTGGTTTGAATTTTAGGGGAGTTGGAGTTCGAGTGCAGCTGGAACCCGTGGAGGGTAGCAGTATGCAGTAATGAAAACAGAGCTACTTACGTCTCCCGGTTGAGGGGCCAGGGAGGGGCCATGGAGACGGAATAATTATTAAATCTGGTTACCATTTAAAGGTAGAAGTATATTGCATCATGGATTGAATATGCTGTCATGGGTGTCCTACATATATTCTACTGTTAAATGATGTGGATAGTGTGCATGAAATTGACAAAATATTAGTTCACTAATTTTCATTGGTCTCTTCTTTTCCCGAGGACACAACAAACAAGCCCTGTTCTGAATCCAATATTTTGAAAATCAAAATGCCAGAAGAAATGTATTATAAGCCATATAAGGTTCAACAAAACATGTCTACAACATTGCAATCGACTAACGACAATTTCAGAGATTTCAACGACAGGAAATGACAGGTTTAAGAATAAGTTAGGGCCAATCCATCTTCATTTCAAAAATGACAAGGATTTATAGAACAATGCACCACAACAGTGATTTTTTTTTCTCATATACTAGGATATCTTGAGGGATCGGTCCAGTAGAAAACTTTTAACTTATAGTAGTAGGACAACACTTCAACACATATTGTAATGAACTATTTGTTATTTTGTTGTTTTAACCATGTACAGTTAATTGCTGCAAACAGATTCTTCATCCAAAAGCTGCCAATGCCATTCTCCTTGGACTAGAATACAATCTTAGTTTTATGACGACCTTCTTCAGATCCAAATCTCACAAGCAACATAAGTTAAAACTCACTGTCAACGATGGGACCAGATCAGACAGAGCCACTGAGAGGACCAAGACCCAAAATTTAGAGTATCGTTTGTAGTTAAGGTTATCATGGTGCCATTCTAGTTTTGTTTTGTTGTGTAAAATTATTTTGCAATTTCGATTGGTGCCATGAATCCTTGAACACTCATTTGAGTGAATGGTATATTGACTTTTTTAGTAATCCATTCCTTTTGACATTTTCCATAAGCCCACAAGATAAATGTTCTGGAAAATTAGTTTCTCATTTGACTGAATGGTATATTGAATTTCTCAGTAATCCATTCCTTTTGACATTTTCCACAAGCCCACGGGATAAATGTTCTGGAAAATTAGTTTTATTTCTTATGGGGCCTTGGATATAGGGTTGCACACCCATTGTCAAAACAATAAAATGGAACTGCTAAATTAGCACTTGTAACCACTGAAAAAGCTAATAGATGCCTGCAGTAAACACATTTCAACCCATAGTCAAAACAGTGAAATGGAACTCTTATTATCCACTGCTGTTCAGAACTATTATTGTCAACAATTATATTTAATCTCGAAAGAACTTCCATATATTTAGTCTGTCTTACAAATATACACGTTTAGGAGGAAGAGATTCTAATTTAACCATGAATGTTATACCAAAATTGTCTCCTTTGCCTGAAAATTGACTCCAACAGTGGCAGCTAGATTTACACTGAATCAGTTCCACTATCATGCATCCTGAGATTCGTTCAGGTTTATTCCTTATAGAGTATATGACCTTGATTCGTGTTACAGTGTGTTGCATAATCCTGATCTCAAGCCTCTGAAGAAGGCTTAATGTAGTAGCAAAGACCCTGTCTTCACACTTGGTTTGTGCTCTGCATGTACTGCAGCCCAACTCTTCTCTTCAACACGGTGATAATGCACAAAAACATAAAATTTGTGATTTTCAACCAAGGCTCCACTAATTCTCTTTGTCTTCTCAATCAACACTACAAACCTTTTCTATCATTGGTAGAAACAATCTGGAATTCTGGTAGAGAACAACACCACCTTCTCCTCAATAGTATCATGAAATGCTATATATGCTTTGTCTATAGCGAGACCCATGATATGTTAAAAACCCTCCAAAGTGGGCATCATCTCACCCTAAGAAAAAAGAAACATGTACCTAGATCCTATATAAGATATTATTCACTAGTTAGATCTTAGAAGTAAAGATACTCTACTTCTGCCTTGGTAGCAGTTGATTTCAGTGTTGAATGGCTTGGTGTTTCTTTTAATGTCATTGTATTGTTTTCATCATTCTGTCACTAGAGTGACGCCTATTCCTTTTCACATTTTCCACAGGATAAATGTTCTGGAAATTTAGTTTTATTTCTTATGAGGCCTTGGATATAGGGTTGTACACCCATTGTCAAAACAGTAAAATGGAAGCACTAAAGTAACACCTGTAACCACGGAAAAAGATAATAGATACCTGCCGTAAACACATTTCAACCCATTGTGCATCTCAACTGGAACATTTGGAAGGAAATGACACTTAATAATTTAGTAAACAAATTTTGAAAGCAATGACACTTAATAACTTATTCATTGTAATACAATCAACCCAAGTACTTTTCCTAACTCAAGGCAAGGACTAGCTAGCTGCAGCTGCATTGCAGCCTCCCTTGTTCCTCTTTCAATTGCTTCACAATTGAATTTTTCCTAATCTAACTTAATACCTGTGGTGACATATCTCATTTCCACTCGATTGAAGATATAATATTTTTTAAAGGTCTACACCCGTATGTCTTAAACAATTCACCATGTAGGAATATAGATAGGAGATACGTGGATCAGTCAAGTCACTATTATTTGTTAGAATACCAGATCTCATCTGAATTATTATTCACAGCGTAACTGTGTAATTTCATATGAAAATAGTACGCATAGTAAACAAATCAGAGCGGGTGCCAATAATGACACGCCGCTGCATCCCAGAGCTCTCCTTATCCATCACCCAACTATTCAATGATATTACATAAATTCATATATATTCCACAAGGTCCTTCGTTTTAGAACTGGCTTCCTTCAAAAGTCTGGCCGAATTGCCAGTCGGAAGGAGCCACGTTATAGGAAACGGTCGTCTTCCCGTCGCTGGTGGTGACTTGGAACGAAAAGCTCTGGCCGTTGAGGTAGGAATTGCTTTGCAGTTCTGCCCCCAATTGGGTGACATGGCCTTCCAACCACTCCCTGACCCTTTTATGGAGACCTCGTGGACATCCCCTGCTCCTGGTACGTTGGTAATGAGGACCAGATTGAAGTATGAGTGGCCATTCATTGTGAAACGAATTCCTCCATTCCTCAAGCATGGGACCCTGCAATAAACCCATCGCAAAGTTTTAATTTCAGAATCAGGACAGAGCAGATCCGCTGGCGTATAGTATAGAGAGTATAAATTATTGCAAGTACCTTCTATAGAGGATAGGCACAATTCCACCCTTGTATATGGCAATCTGCTGAAGAGCAGGCTCAGCCATATCGAAGTGCTGGAGGGGTAGATTGCACCACCCGCCATTGTCGTTGGGAAGAGCATTGGGAAGTTGGTGGCTGTTACCCTGACGGTTCCTGGCAAACACCATTGGGGATCGTTATTGCATTTCATTTCGTAGCAGGATCCACAGCTGAGGCCATCGTTGAAAAGCGCAGTGAAGCAGCAGTATTCGTTCCACACGATTACAGATTACCATATCCACACGCTCCTGCAACAACAGGAATTTTTTCAGATCATTATAAATACAATTTAATGAAATTGGTACGTATTTTTGTTAATGATTGAAGGGGTAAATGGTTTAACATACCCATGGTGCCAGAAGCATCGCTGCCACCGTAGAACGTGGCATGCGCATTTTGCCAATCCCCATCTTGTCCGTAAGCTCTACGACAGAGCCACAGGAGCTCCAATAGGGTAAGCATTGATATTATTTGTATAATTGCCATTGAACTGCCTTCACACCCAATATTAAAAGAGGTTAGAAAAACCAAGTTTTCTACAGATTATACCTTGACTTAAGCACCGTTTGAGTATTATTTTAAAGCATAATCTTCAAAGAAACAGAGAGCTCACCAGATGGAGGATTAGGAGATGTATAGCTGAACCCAGAAAGAAAGACATCAACAGAAGACAATGATGAGGTATTCCTAATGCTGCATGTTTCCGTTGAGGAGCTCCAAATATATATAGAGACTGAACCGTCCAAATGGCGCCCTTGTTGCTTCAGCGAATGCTGAACCAACGCTAGAACAAATGTATTATGTTTTGTACGAATTCCATCTATCATGCTCGTAAAGGTTAACATGTATACATCAATACGAAGCGACCGCGAGTTTTACGGAGGCAAGCATCTTATTTCCCAAATAACTGTCACGATCAAATTTCAACTGTGGTACCATTTTAAATGTAGGTGACTCTGCAGATGTAGCAGGCCCGACACCCTCGTATGTCTTATGCTCTATTGTCGTGGACAATTAGATATTCATAAAACGATAGATGTTATTAAGTTAACAAACTCTATTATATTTTTTAATTAGATAAGTATATATAGGTTTATTTCGAAAACGACTAGAACGAACGTGTAAATGTTTTTATGAATTCCATCTATCATTCTCTTAACGGTTCACATGTATACATCAATCCGAAGCTACCGCGAGTTTTACGCAGTCAAGCTTCTTATGAAGCGATTTAGTTCGGTCTGTAGATATGTTTACTTTGAAAACGAGTTTTTAAACGGACACTCATATTAAGTTAACGAAATTTATTGTAATAGCTAATTATATTTTAGTTTTCTTTGAGCATGAAAAATACATCTGGTGTATATAGTGTACCAGGGTACATATTATTTCTCATAGAAACATTTTGATACAAGTAAAAAAAAATTATCGGTCTTTTATAGATTCTATATCAAAAAAAGTCATATAGAGTTTTTCACATATTCCTGTTTTCCACAAATAGTTTAGTTCCTATCCTGTACCAGTTTCCTTCAAAAACATATACACAGTAAAACAGAAATGTCATTGAATGACTCTTTTTCTTTCCTTCTCTGTTTATTTTGTTAGAAGATTTAATTGAAATTAACCTTTCCAACTGCTCCAACTCCATTTGAGTTAAAAAACTCATATTCCATCTCACCAAATCTGCCATTTAAACCTCTTTTAGATAAATGCTCATCTCACTGGTTCTTTTCCTGTACACATGGCTGAAAATTATGTGGTTAAAGGAACTCTTTAAAGTATATATCCGCTCCAGCCAATGGTTTAGATATGTCGGATTCAGATGTGTTCCTTTATTCAAATGGTCAATGATCACTTTCCAGTCCCCATAAACCCACAGCTCTTCCATATATAGATTTGATGCAAACCGTAACAAACCCCATAAAGCAATAATTTCCGCCCTAATATTGGTGCCTCTTCCCCCCATTCCAGTAATTTTTGTAGTGGCAATCCGGAGCCACCATTAACCATGCTCCACAAACACAGTTCTGGTTTTGGGAAGCCCCATCAAAGAAACCTGCTGGGTAGTGGATTTCAAATGGACGGAGTCTCTTATTTATGTCAGGAGGGGGCTTTTGTTTCTTCTTCAGTAAATTCATCATTTCCACTGAACTATAGATCTTCATACACATTTTGTGAAGTGCACCTTTTTCCTTTGAAAATCTTTCTATTTCTCCCTATCCAGATATGCCAATGAAACAGAAAGGGGATAGTTCTCCATATTTTACCTTTCCCGAACCACCATATGACACAATCCTTTGTTGAAGTATAACATGGAATAGGAAATTTTAAAATGGCACACAAGTGACTTAATGTCTCTTTGGCAAAAGTACACTATAGAAAATATGTGAATTTTCTTTCTCATTTTCCCCACATAAAATGAAAATGCCGGCTCCTGCCATCCCTTTTTCTGTAGGTTTTCCCACGTCAGATTTTTATTTCTCCATATCAGCCACAGCCACAGTAGGCATAAATGTTTATTTAGAAAACATGTTTTTAAAATTTAATTTTAATTTCTTAGAGATTTAACTAGTAATCAATATTTTAAAATATTTATAATAATATAAACTAAATAAATGTTAAAATATATTTTCAAAGTAATTTTTTTTTTTTTAATTTTAATTAAATTAATTAATTAAAAAAATTACTATGTAAACAAGTATCATATGACGTAGGTTATAGTTTTTAGAGTTGTTTTTAGTGTTACTTTTTGTAGTTTCAGGTGTTGTAATTCGGTGAAAAATTTTGAGGTAAAATATTGATTTATGTTATTTAAACTAGTTTTTTGACTGCATATATGGATTCAACGCCCTAAAAAACGTCTAGGGCACTTCCATTGTGCAAGGTTACCCATCAAACTTCTGTTTTCAATATATTCCTGCTAGATTTTAAAGAAATTATAATAGAAAAAACCACTATAAAACCCTTCAAAAAGTAGCACTAAAGACTACTAGATAGTTTCTGAGTATGTGGTATTGATAAACTATAAATATTATAGTTTTTTTTGAGTAATATGTGGTATTGGTAAGCTATGGTATTTGTCCGTGGTATTGTAATAAAGTCTACTTATTAAAAATAATCTCCATAGTAAAGTGAGTAAATTTAAATGCTTAAGAATCTTGTTCCATGTTTTTATAAATGTATAAATGTTTATTTATATATTAATTTTTTTATAACTAATAAAAATAAAAATAATTTTATATTTTTACAAAATTTATAACTTACTTAGTTTTTATAATTTTTTGCAATGTGAGATGTATAATTAAGTATTTTGATGTTTATTATGTATTGATGCCTATCTGCATTTACAAGCCATTTAATTTAAATAAATGTGCTACTTACTAGTACAGATCCATCTACCATGGATCTAGCAAGGGCAGAGAGAGATCAAATCCCTTGAGGTGAAAAATTCTTTTCTAGTGCACCTTAGCAAATTTGATCCTCTGAATATATATATATATAGAGAGAGAGAGAGAGAGAGAGAGAGAGAGAAAGAGCACTTGTATAAGATATATATATATATATATATATATATATATATATATATATATATATATATAGTTTTTTTCACGATATTTTTTATGGTTATTTTTAATCAAAATGCGTTAGATATTCTTAAAAACTTAAATTTGAATTTTTTAATGTGCATAATTCTAGTGCTTAAGGGGTTTTCAGACTATTGAATCCATATATGCATTCAAAAATGTATTTTAAACAACAAATTTTTTTGAAATTGTATTGCCAAATTTTGGTGAGTTCCACTGAAAAAGGCTATTAATTGGAATAATCTCAAATCCCCAGGAAATTGGTGGGAGGGGAGTCATTAATATAATTTTTTTTAATTTATTAAAATTTAATGCAACATAACAAAATAATAATGAGGAACTTATCCTTATTAATTGGAATATTCTCAAATCCCTAGGAAATTGCTGGGACGGGAGTCATTAATATAATTTTAAAGTTTCGTTGGGTGAAACCCATGAGACGGAGGTTCAAATCTCATTGAGTATATGGCCTGTTGTGTCTTGGCTAGAAGATTAGGCCACCCCAATAGGGACGTCTTGGCTCTTGTTGAGGCATAAGTTAATTGCTATTGTGTGGCTTGCACGCTGTTGAACCTAGCCTAGGTTTATAGTGGCAACCAGTAGGATTTGATCCTGGGCCTTGTTTAGGAAAACTCTTACCAGTTACCGATTATCCTAGATTTAAAAAAAAAATAAAAAAAAAAATAAAATAAAATTTAATGTAACATAACAAAATAATGATGAGGAACTTATCATGGATGAACTTATTAATTGGAATAATCTCAAATCCCTAGGAAATTGGTGGGAGGGGAGTCATTAATATAATTTTTTTAAATTATTAAAAGTTAATGCAACATAACAAATGCTGTAACACACTACACCCATTGATAAGCATTCAAAAGAAACATATGATGAGCATATTCCTTTGAGAATCAATTTAGGCCCTCAATTAAAAAAAAAATAAAAAAATCAACAAATCCTCATCCACTTGAAATATGAAGCCTTCGGAAATTAAAATTATTAATATTAAAATTACCAACAAAATTAATATTAATATTGACATTATTATTAAGGTTAACATTAACACATATATTAATATTAAGTTTAATAATATTAATATTAATATTAAAATTAAAATTAGTATTAATATTAATATTAATAACATTAATATTACAGGTAATATTCACAATAATATTAGCATTAATGTGAATACTAACATTAAGATTAATGTTAAACTAATGTTAAATTATTAAGAAGTTTAACATTAATATCTTATTTTAACTACATTTGGACCATAGAATAGTGCAGGTTAACATGTTATATGGACCAATGTTTGTAGACATGCAGCTTATGGTGACCAGGAGAGTTCCAACAACTATCAATACAAGAACACTGATGTTGGTCTTCAAAAGAGAGTTGGAGCCTCTTCAAGTTCATCTCCTCAAGTAGGTGTAAAAGATGGACATGCAAAACAACATTTGAGGTATAATTCTTCCTATAACCCAGTTGTTTATGATTACGTCAAGCATGAAAAAACTTCATGTATGAATGGGAGAAAAAGTTGAGGTTCCTATTGTGGTTTGTGTAACCATGAAGTTTCAAAATGCTGGAAGAAAAAGAAAGCATACAGGAAACAGCCAAAGCGAAAGTGACTTGAACAAAAGATGTAAAAGATTTGCACACATTTCCAGAGAAAGGGACATCTTATTTCCCAATGTTGGACATTGTATCCAACCAATCATCCCAAGGAGTTGAAGCAAGAGGATAAAAATACTGGCGAAAAATGTGAGTCTAGATGATTCACAAGAAGAAGATTTTCCGCAAGAAAAATCACCATGGAAGTGGCTTGGTAAGAAGTGGTTTGACTTCTTGACCCAGTAAGACATACATTCATTTGTAGAATTACATTTGGACCATAGAATAGCGTAGGTTAACATGTTATAAACAGATGGATAAATCGAGTCTAGAAAAAGGCAAGGTTGTGGAATGAACTGGATACGAATTGTAGAGATCTGTTTTGTGTTTGTCTGGGTAAGGGCTCCTTCTCGCTGTGTGCGTAGAGACCCTAAGTCCTATTGTGTGCGGACCCCACTAGCTATGTGCGCAGGTTGGTAATTGAGTCTATAAGTTGGATCTCGATGTTAATGAATGAGAAGGCTGGTTGTGGTAGCTAAAGCATCTCTGTGTTATGATTATGGATTGTGCTTTGTGTTAATTTTGTGGTTATGTTGATGATTTTTGATACGCACATGGATGCAATATTATAAGAAGGGAATAATTTCATAGATTTGGTTATTGTTAGTTGATTTTCCTTTGTTCACATGTTATCTGGTAGTTTAGGAGCTTTACTTGAGTTATTCTGCAAATATACTGTTAAGGGTTTCTGTGATAGGGCCTCTTCGGCATAGGTCTGTTAGATTTGAAAGAACCCACTTCAATTAAATTCTCTCACTAAGGGTGTGGAAACCTGGTTCCAACACCCTCCCATACTACTTCGGGTGAGGCCATTGCCGAAGGGGCCAGTAGTATAGGGTTTTGTTGGAAAATCTTAAAACTGAACCTGGGTCAAGACCCCTCAAGCCAACAAGGATAAAGATTAAACTGGAAAAAAAATGAGCTAACTTATTTTTCACAAACACTTGACTCTCTAAACTTGAACTCTAGTGATTCAAACCATTCTCGGTTCCTTCCATAAAAATGAAGGACATGAAAAAAATTTAGATAAATAATTTTTCTTGCTAATCTATTGAAGTATAAGTGAACTTGATAATTTCTTCCAAACTCTACAAACATCATATCTTCACTTCTGCATAATTTCTAGCACTAAATCTTTGTATGAAAAGTTGTGAGATTGAAGGTGATTTTTTTACTTGTTGACAATATGTTTTAGCTTGAGCTTTCAACCGAGTATCAATGAAACCAGATTGAAATTGATGATTATTTCCCTCTAATTTTCTATCATGAATTTTCTAAAAAAACAAGCCAATATTCAATAAACACCAATTTTTTCTTAGTATCTTGACCAAAAACTAACATGCAAATATTAAATTAAAAAAATCCAACAAAAGCATACATATCTGAGAAATAATTCCGTCATGTATATGTAATAAATATTATATTAAATAATACTGTGAATAGGGTGTTAGGGAGGCTATCCAAGGAGGGTGGCCTGGGTCAATAAGGGCCCTCCATATGGTGTAGTTCATGAAAAGAATCACCAACCACACTACAAAGGTAAATGATGTAAGGGATTGGTGTTATCAATGCAACCATCCCCATGATATCCCATTAAGGTAATAATTTGGAATTGGAGATTGAAAATACATACATTAACTATGGCCATGATGGAAGGAAGTCCTTTGTGTCTCATTACACAAGGGAAATGAGCAGAATCATGACATTACGGAAGCTTGGGTTGAGCTTTGGATCAATTCTGCCACTAGACTCTAGATTGTCACCATGGCCAAAGGATAACAATAATATCCTTTTCAAAATTGTGGCTCTCAAGTTGTAGTTGATAGACCAATCCTAAAGGATCTTGTGCCAAGTTTTAGGGTTAGTGGTGCATACCGTGTTTAGAGCTTTGGCCTTGTCAACAACTTTAGTGGTGCTTTCTGCATTAAGACCAAGGGTTTGGTTCTGATTTCATCTCTTATGCATTGTGACCAGGGGTTTGGTTCTGAGTTCATCTCTTGTGCAATGTTACCAAGGGTTTGGTTCTCATTTCGTCTCTTGGGCATTCTAACCGGGGCTTTGACACTCATGGATTTGATACTACATTTGTTAATCCTTGATCAAAGCTCAATCCCTTGGCTTAGTTGATTTGAGAAAGTGCCCACAAAGGGTTCCCATGTAAGTGCAAGCAAGTTGGAAGTCTGGGACAAGGAAAATTCCAATGAAGAAAGAAGCTAAGTCTTTCAAAGGTTTTTTCAGAAGCATATCATGTTCAATTCTTTGCGAAGGCTAAACAAAATGTGGAAGCAATAAAGGAACATGTAAGGAAGAAACATTAACAAAATTCTAGTGCAAGCATTGATGCAAAGCTAATAGCCTAGATGTTCCACCTTAGTCACTCCAAGAGTAAAGATTCCAAACATGTGCAAATATTAGAGTTATTGTGGCAATTAAAGGGGTTGGTGGCCTTTGCAATTAAAAGTAGATGCAATCAAAGTTTCGAAATCATGTGAAGGTTGGATGGTGTTAACAAAAAAATATGACAATAATTTATCTCACCTTGACAACAAGTATGAAAGTTTGGTCACTAATTTGGGGATAAAAATCCTGTACTTATGATGTCGAGAAGGTGGAGATGGAGACTAAGGTTGGAAATGCCATCTAAGAAGGGAAATGGCAGAAAGAGGAAAAAGAAAAGGGAGTGGTCTAGATGAAGCACTTCACTGGCACAACTTCCACCTTGCAGGATGAAGACACCCCCTAGTCTATTGGACATTGGATAAACCAATGCTCCCCATGTGTTTCGTGACATGTTCTTAACTGCCTCTCATGGGTTCGTTAACTTCGGCGATGTGTTTGTTTACTAACACTTGCGGGTTTTGGTCTAATGGAAATCATGATTCCAACAAGTGGTATCAGAGCCAAAGGTCTCGAGTTCGAATCACACCTGGCTCGCGTTGGGGGGAGATTATTGGACATTGGATAAACCAATTCTCCCAGTGTGTTTCGTGACACATTCTTATCCGCCTTTCGTGGATTCATTAACTCCGACGATGCGTCCATTTACTAACGTCAGTCATCATAGAATTGAAGGAAAATTCAAACTCCTAAGATCCACTTTTTAGTTTTTATCTCTTCGATGTTTTTTTTTTTTTGACTGTAATGGTTATTTTGATTAAGGGCGGCAAAACTGCTGCCGCGTGCAAGATCAATACACTCTGTTTGACCCTTACAGATCTGTTACACAAACAAGGGTTTCTCCCTTTGAAACTTCAGCAGGTGTCGCCTATGGATTCGGGTGCAAGCTTGCTAGCTCTGTGAGAATGCCAGATTTGTCAGTTCAGCCATTTGGAAACTGATTTTCTACCTATTTTCCGGATTGGGTGTTGCTCTGGCCATGATGCTACATAGCAAAGCTTCCTCGTCCTTCTGCTAATTCCCTGCCCAATGGTATGACTGAACCATGTAAGCCAGCGACAGGAAGGATAGCCATGACTGGTCCTTCTTCGCTGAAAGGAGGTGAGATTCTGATGAAATCAAACAACAGATTAGCTTTGTCACTGTTCTGGCATCGAGCTCGAGGAGGACTGAAGATGAAACAACGATGGCCAGAGTCCAACGCCCAGCTATAGAGGCCACCATTCCGACCGCTGTCCAACATAGACTGAAAGGAAGGATGCTGCAATACCACCTTTGGTGCTCTTACCAGTATTGAAAGCCACTTTAGAACGCACTAAATGGACCATTCATGCAATTTGCTCAATCCTGTAACTTGATATCAACAGATCTTTAAACTATTACTTTCTGCCATATTCATCTAGATTAGTCTGAGCTTCCTGTGCACTGCAACTGTATAGTAATGTCAATAATCATTTCTGTTTGAAATGCCTACCAGCGTGCTGGGCAAACTGTGGCAGAAGGCAATCCTATCAGCGCAGCAAAGTGAACAGAGTTGCTAGGAGAACTGATCATTACGGAATTATGCAGGTCGATTCTTCAGAATTAATTGAAAGGGATCTTTGGCTGCAGGCTGAGCCAAGATTGGCTTCCAGATCAGCTTGGTTATTCAGCTGCCTCAGTATATGATAAAAGGATATTTTCCGGAATTTAGTCATCATGTACCTAATTTTCTTGAGAATGAGTACTAAGTGGATCTGTGATGGTGCCGAGTGGGAATTCAGCGCTTGAATGACAAATTTGGAGTCTCCAAAGACTGTCAGTGAGTGAATTTTCCGATTGAGAGCCAGTGAGAGCCCCTGCCATAGTGCCAGAGCCTCAGCTCTGTTGTTTGTTTCTGAGCCCAGGCCCCAATGATACCTGAGCAGAGTGGATCCATCAGGCTTCAGAAGGATTCCACCCCCACCCGCAGCCCCAGGGTTGCCTTTAGAGGCCCCGTCGAAGAATAGACAATGATCCTCCAAAGCAGCACGCCACTTTATAAACTCCTGTTCTTCCAGTCTGATTTCCCAAGAAGCGTGGGGAGAGACAAGGGAAGTAGGATTGATTTTATAATTTGGAGCAATATCCTTCAGCCAAAGCTCCTCTTCACTGTCCAGAACTGCTTCATTCCTTAGCTTCGGATTAGCATCCAAAGTCTCTCCCAAGAATGCTTTAATTTTGGAAATAATGTTGTTTGTAGTGCAGCCTTCACCCCTGAACAATCTGTTATTTCTTTCCAACCATAACTTCCAGCAGATGTATTTAGGGATCCACATCCAAGCGGTCTTGAGAAGGTTTTTGTTTTGGAGGTTGAATGAGGATAACTTGATCCACTCGTGAAGGAGATTGGGAATGTTATTTGGCAGCTCTACTCTGTCAGCTCTTAAATTCAGAACCCCCTTCCAAACATCTTTGGCAAAGGGGCACAGAAACATCAGGTGAGTAGCTGTTTCTTCCTCTGACTTACACAAAGGGCATCTGGAAGGCCCTTCCATTCCACGCTTTCTCAGATTGTCTTGAGTAAGGATGCTGTTGTGAGCCATCGTCCAGCAAAAGAAGTCTATTTTTGGAAGCGATGGGAAGGCCCAAATAAACTTCCATTGCGTTGGGTCAGGGGGTACATTAGGAACGACACTCAAGCTTTTGTAACCTTCAGAGACTGTGAAAGAGCCAGAATGGGAGCCCTACCCTCTTTTGTCTTTAGCTTTTGCTGAAGTAGGGGATTTTCCTTGGAGCCTGTCTAGCAGTAACTTGGCTTCATTTTGCAATCGATGAGGGACCTCTCCCAGGTTCCAGCTGACCCATATTCTACCAGAATCCTCCGTCCAGGTGGATATGTCCCAAAGGGTTTCCATATTTTTGGACTGCAGCCAAGATTTAATATTTGCAAGGCCTTCACTGAGATTCAATGGCTGATCTCCAAGAATCTGGTCTTCCCAGATTCTGATTTTTTTCCCATTACCAGGGATCCAGTAGAGATCGGATCTGAAATGCTCCAGTGCAGCTAGACAAAGCTTGAAAACTGGGGAGCCTTTGGAGGTTTTTGGTGGCTGATCCAAACATCTCAAACGCTGGCCATGAAAATATTTCTTCCACAGGACTTTCTTACTCCAGCTAGCTTTCCCAGCTACAATATTCCACAGAATTTTGGAGCCAAGAGCGAGATTTTGTGCAGCCAAATCTCTCAATTGAAGACCTCCTTCCAGGAAAGGTTTCTTAATGGTGACCCAATTAACTAAGTGAAGTCTTCTTTCATTATTTTTCCCCCCTTCCCATAGGAATCTCCTCAGGATACTATCCATTTTACTGAGGAAGGATTTGGGAGCAAGCAGAATGGAGTGCTGAAACAGAGGCATACTTGTAAGAACAGATTTCATTAGAGTTATTTTCCCAGCAGTGTTCAGCCAGGAGGCTCCCTAGGCTTGGATTCTGAGCTTAAGCTTGTCTAAGAGGGGCATCCAGTGGGCCACTTTAGGAATGGTTTTGAAGATTGGAATCCCAAGATATTTGAAGGACTCCCAGATCTGGCAAACTTTCATTTCAAGGAGCCTAGCTATGTCAGCCAGATCTTTGACTGAGCAGTTCCAGCCATATATTGTACTTTTTAAATAGTTTATCTTGCTGCCTGAGACTTCCTTATAAATGTCCAACTCTTGCTTAAAAGATCTGGCCGAGTTGATGCTCGCTCCTCCAAGCAGCAGAGTATCATCAGCAAATTGGGCATGGTTTATATCTTTAACATTGTGCACCATTCTGAGGCCTGGTAGTGCATGGGCTTGTTGACAAAAGTCTAGCTGGAAACTGAGCACTGAGGCTTGGATAGCATAGAGAAGAGGGGACAGCGGACAGCCTTGTCTCAAACCCCTAGAAGCTTGAAAAAAATCAGTAGAACGTCCATTCACCAACGGCGCAATCCAAGGAGAGGAAATGCAGGCTTTCACCCAATTTATAAAGGATGTTGAGAAGCCCATTTTCTTCATAACAGTGAACAGGAAGTCATGTCTCACCCTGTCAAAAGCATTGGCCAGATCGAGTTTTATCACCATTCCTTTCTCTTTTCGATGGCAACTTGAGTGAACTGCCTCTTGAACCAACACAATATTATCCAGAATCTTTCTCCCTTTGATGAATCCTCCTTGGTTCTCCGGGATGATGTCCGGCAGAGTATTCTTGAGTCGGAGGGCTATAATTTTGGTAATCAGTTTATAGCTAGTATTACACAGCGAAATGGGACGAAATCTGCTGAAATCTGAAGCTCCTTTCTCTTTCGGAAGCAGAGCAAGGAAGGCTGAGTTGGTACTGCCACCAATCTTTGAGCAATATTGAGATTTCCTGATCATTCTCAGGAGGTCTTTATTGATAATGGACCAGCAAGACTGATAAAACCTTGCTGTGAACCCATCAGGCCCAGGCGCCTTATCCGGCTCCATGCATTCCACGGCTTTCTTGAGCTCTTCCATGCTAATTGGTGCAGACAGCATATTGTTGACAGAATCTTGGACACAGAGGGGGATCAGATCAATCGGATAGGACTGTGGATCAATAGGAGTATCAGCAGGCGCTGTATAAAGCTCTTTAAAAAAAGAGAAGGCTGCTCTCTTGATGCCTTCAAAATCTTTGACCACAGTATCTTGGGAGCGGATTTCAGATACATTTTTGAATTGCTTGCGAGCTTCGGCATGCTTATGGAAAAAGATGGTGTTTTTGTCTCCGGCCTGTAACCATAAGTTTCTGGATTTTTGTCTCCAATACTCCTCTTCGTCCCTACTAGCTTTATGGAGGGCTTTTTGTAACTCAACTTCTTTTTGAAGCAGACTTTGGGTAACAGCAGAATCCTCCATTTTCGATTGAAGGGCAGCAAGATTTTCAAAGGACTCTTTTCTCTTGGCAGCTGGAGTTTTCAAAGATTTAGCCCACTCCTTGAGCCTTCTCTTAAGAATCCGTAACTTTTCTTCCCACACAAAGAAAGGGGATCCCAATACTTGCTGGTTCCAGGCTTCAGATACCACCTCTTGAAAACCCTCTTGTTTCAGCCACAAAAAGCTAAATCTAAAGGGAATGGGGCCAAGAAAACCCTCCACGGAGAGCTCGAGACTGATGGGTTTATGATCGGAAGTGAAGTTAGGGAGGATCTTTGAAGAGGCCATTAGTCCATTAGTAAGGAAGGAGTTTTGGACGAGGAATCTGTCCAAACGAGCAGCTATGTGGTTGGGACCCAACCTTTTGTTAGTCCAAGTGTATTTTCCAGCTGAGGGCTTGATATCCTCCAGATCCCAGCCGATCATGATGTCTTCTACCCATTCTCTAGCTGGGTCCCTTACCGGAGAACCCCCTTTTTTCTCTTCAGAGGCAAGTGTCACATTTAGATCCCCTGCAATAATGATGTTTTCTGGATTGTGCAACAAAAGAAAGGAATGGAGCGAGTCCCAACAAGTTTTTTTCTCCGTTGGAGATACTGGAGCATAAAGGTTGAACATACTTACTTGTTGACCAGAGTCTTTGTGGAGGAGCTGAGTGAAGATCCAGTAATGGCAGCTATCTTCACGAGTAAGGTCATATTTGGAGCTGTCCCAGAAAGAGGCAATCCCACCAGATGCTCCTCTAGCACTGACAGCTATACCGGGGCCTTTGCGCCAAAATTTTTTGCTGGATTGGAGGAGAAGAGTGTCCTCCAGCTTTGTCTCCTGGATGAGAAGGATTTCAGGTGTATGCAACTTCACAATGTCTTTCAGGGCATCTTCTTTCAGCCTGCTACCCAATCCTCTGCAGTTCCAGGAGACGTACTTCATTATTTACTGGATTGGGAAGGATCGACTCCTTTTGGAGCCCTGTTTTGCTTGCGCCCAGATCTGGTGTTCATCATTCCTTTGAGAGTCTTCTGGGAGCCTTGGAGGACATCCAGATAGGTTTTCTCCTCTCTCTGTTTCTTCTTGGATTTCCGGCCCCTGGTCGATTTGATAGGAGTAATTTGTGAGCTGTCTGATTCGGAGTCTCTTTCTTCTGATTCTCCCCCTGAGTCAGAGGCAAGACTAATGTGCTGGTCATTGCCTTCGAATCCCCCTTGACCAGCCTCAGTTAGTGGAGCATTTGTTCCTTCTTCGGTTTCTTTCACTTTCTTCGACTGATCTTCAGTTTCTTCATGGTTCTCTGAGGCATCCTCCTTTTCGCCTGAGGAGGGGCCTACATTTGAATCTGGAATGGTCTTGGAACTGGTCTGGGGTTTCCCCATTGACCCTGATTTTTTCTGCTCGTTGGGCTTTGAGACTACCTTGCCCTTTTTTATTTCTTTCCATCCTTCTTCTTCCACCTTGTCTCCTGATGGGGCTTTGGGGCAGTTCCGTTGAAAGTGACCATGTTCGTGACAAATTCTGCACTTAAAGGGCAGTTGTTCGTAGTCAAGCTTCTGGAAGTGGTGCCAGTCTCCAACTTTAAGTTTGATGGCCTCCGGCAGACCAGCTTCCAAGTCAACTTCCATGCAGATTCTTGCGCAGGTGTATTGGCCCTTGTTATCAGCTTTGTCGATGAATCTGCCCAGTACGTTTCCTATCTTTTGCAGGGATTGGTAGCTCCAGCAGTGTATTGGAAGATTGGGGAGACGGACCCAAACAGGAACCTCCTTTGGGACATCTACTGAAGGGTCGAAATCGGGGGTCCATTTATTCAGGAAGAGGCCTTGATTTCCCATGAAATAAGGACCATTTCTAAACACCAGATCTCGGTCCTCCTTGGTAGTAAATTCGAAAATGAAAAAACCTCTACCAACAGCATAACTTATCACGTTGTTGGGCAGCAGGGGCCTCCAGTTTCGTTGCACCCATTCATCAGTCGCTTTTGATGTTGGCCATCGACCCATAAATTGCCCCACGAGACCTCTGTCAGCTAAAGCTAGAGCGATTTTGATCGGCTGGTCTTCAGGCAGTGAAATTTCTGGAATTTCATCAAGCTTTTTGATGAACTTCGGCACTTTGGGATGGGCACGTTTCTTTCCTTTCTGTGACAACAGGCAACGAAATGCCTCTGCAGCTGAAGAAGGAGGGGTGGGAGAGGGCTCCACACCCCCTGGCGCTCCCATGGTGGCGGAACAGGCCAGACAGCGTTCGCTGACCTAACCGAGGCACGCAGAGGAGCAGAGCGCGCGCAGTCGACTGTGATTGATCTTTTATCTCTTCGATGTTAGCTACAGATGCTGCAGGGTCTTTTTCATCCAATTCAAAACTAGTAAGTAGATCTTCTTAATGAGATAGATATATTTTAAGATTGTTGATTTATCCTTTCGAAAGTTGTAGGATGGCTCCTTAGACAACTTGCAGATAACACTGTATATATCTTTCCCGTATATATTAATATAGAAGTAGCTAAATTACATTTAAAAAAAAAAAAAAACACACTCTATATATATATATAGATAGATCAATCAACATTATTTGAAGACAATAACATCTCAACCTTTACAAAATTCAGAATTGTAACATCCAACCTTGTTTAGAGCATATCCAATTTTATTTCCATGACAATATTCACTCTTACAATGGATATCAACTTTGCAATATTTAACAATTCTTGAAGGATGTATCTGATTTTTCTCACACAATATATCTATTATTTTGTCACCATTCATAGCATTAATGATGTAGTCACTATTTACTCTTTTGAAAATTACCTTTTCATGCACAAGGTATTTCTGGATATAACAACATTCACATTTAGATATTTGGATATTCTTAAATGGTACATAGTAAATTATTAAAACATAATTTGAACAATGCATACCTCACTTTCAACAAGTAGTTGTTCCATTTCTCTTAAAAGATAAGGAAAAATGACGGTTCCAAGAGGAGTCTCAACCATTAGATGAAGAAATGAAATGACCTAAATCATTGCATCAAGTGATGTTGTTATGTACACTGTGAAAGCAACAAGTTTTACTAAAAATGCTAAAAATAGGAAGTTGTAGCTTGTACCTTGCTCCTTAAAAGATTATTATTTAGAAATGCCAACGACACTTGCAATAAAACACTTGAAGTTTAAACGTCAAAAAATGAAATAAATATTAATGGTTACATGCAAAATAAATAGTTCAGGGTTAGCTAAACCCTATCCAAACTAATATCTAAAAATAAATTGCCAACTAATTTTCATCAGATGTCTCCAAAAAAATGATTTCACATTCTCAAACATTCATTCTGTTTATTTACACACTTTTTCACACTCACATAGTTCAGACACATAAATGACCTTCCACAAGCTGACTGGTCAGTGATTCCATCATTCTTACAGAGAAATTTAATAATATTTCTACATAATAGTTCTAGATTCTAAAGTAATTCTTATTCTAGTGTGGTATTTATAGGTTTCTATATTTTGAGTATCAAACCATACATAATCCTATGCCATATTCAATGTGAACTAATTTGTAGTTAATTATATACTTTTAAGATCATTGTGAATCTAGCCCACATTTGTCTTCATTATGATTATGCAAAAAGTTGTACCTCAAATACCCAATTTATCAAGTTCACCTGTTTGAACATAATTCCAACTACAGGGTGATTGGTAGTAGTAAGGTGATCTCCAAACACTTAAAGACCAAGACTTTACATCAAATAGATAGAAGCCTCCAATAAAATACATTGGATGATAAAATGGACAATAGACTTATCTTGAATACAAGAAGTTAAAATTGCACTAGATGTCCAAAAATATAAAAAATAACCTTGCTTAAAAAATTGATTGCTCAAATAACACTTTGTAGGCATGCCACTTTTGCAGCAAACTACTAGACCCTGAAGTGAAGAATTAGTGAGCAAGATATTGACCTGAATCAAAAAAACTTCATTTATATCAATTTATGAAGATGCAAAAATTCCAAAAAAATTTAAATCCTACACATAATTTCTTCCTACTTGGATCACATAATTTCGTTCTACGTGCATCTTTAGTTGGAAAAATATAACATTGAAAATGTTCTAAATTTCTAATTAGAGAAATGCATCCATGGAATCATAAAAATCCGTTTCACTTGAAAGATATTTATGTACCATGGTTTTTCTTTATTCTGTAAAGCATTGACACAAGAAACATAACAAACATTTTTGGAAATAAATAACATAGATGACCATAACGTTTACCTATTGAAAAAGTTGGAACCAATTAAGCTGAAAGATATTCAAACTAATTTTCTAGTGACACCTCCTCCATTCCAATCAACAAACCAATATCCTAAAAACAAGCATGAGTATCCCAAAATATAAAATTTTATTTTTACGAAATAACAATAATGGCAAACATATGTAAAAAAGGGAACATGGTGTTGCACTAAAAACTACCACCCTGACATTTTGCTGACTGTATGAGCTCATTGACACACATACTTACCTCCTCTACAAGTCTTAAAACGTTTACTCCTCATGTCAAGCCTTAAAATAGGAGAAAAAACCCTAAAAACTCAAAAACCCTAGGGTACGTAGGTAATGCGAGGCTTACCTGCGTTCCTGGCTAGGGTACGTAGGTAATGTGAAGAGGAACTACGTTTTGGAACATAGTTTTCCAGTGTTATGCCTGCGTACCCCCTCCAAAGTAAAAAAAGCAAGAAACAAAAGTTAAAAAAGCTGATTTGGGGTCAATTCTAGAAGCTTCTAAATGAGAATTTTTGGGTATGAGTATGCTTTAATAAGGTGCATGTATCCCACACCTTAAGGAACTAATCCCTTGATGTGAGGAGCCTATCCCTTTGAAGGAAGATTCTATCCCTTCATAGGTGGAACCCTAACCTCCTCATCTGCTCTATAAAAAGAGGCATTGGGTAGCCTCAAAGGGAGTTCAAGCTTTAGTGTGTGATTGAGTTGAAGTGCTGTTGAGATTTAGACTTCTTTCTGCCGAGCTTTTGAGAGGAAAGATCACATACCTCTATGTGCTCCTGGAGAAAGAGTGCAAGACTTATCAAAGTAGAGGAGACTCCTGCTTCGGACCCCGGGAAGGCCCGTTCAACATCAAGGCTAAGGTTGTAAGGTTCTTCTATTATTTTAAGATTAATACAATTAAGTTTTGTTTTTCTCAATAAATTGTCGTTCGATTGTTTATTTCAATAAGTTGTCGTTTGATCATTTATTTCATAGATTCCTTGGTCACTATGATAGGTATGTTTTATAATTATTTTTTATACAGGTGCTATTTAATATTTTCTTGTTTGTGATTGTAGGTCGACAAAGACGACACTTTATTGCGACGAAAGACGACACTTTCTTGCGACGGAAGGATTATTGTTTCGACGAAAGAACTCTTGTTGCGACGAAAGGATTATTGATGCGACAGAAGCGCTATGACTGCAAATAAGCATTTGGATCTAGGGTAGGATCGACACCTTCATAGCATTTATTTGTAAAACGAATATATTTAGAGAAAGACAAACTTAGTTGTTCATTTGTTGCTAGATTGTCTTCTGACACTAGGGAGATCGATCTTGTCTGCAAGATCGATTTATCCGGCCAACAAATTGGTGACTCCGCTGGGGAAAGAACTTGTTTTGATTTTCCTTTGTTTTGATTTGAGAAAATGATTTTTTCTGATTTTTGATTGATTTGTACGAGCTTGGGTAACTTAGATTTAATTTTCTTTGAAAAGTTTTGAAGTCTTTTTTATTTTTCTTTAACTTTTCTGGGGACTGCACATTGGTGTAGACCCTTTTAAAGTCTTGAAAAACTTAGATTTCTTCTTTCAATTTAGTTTAGATTTGATTTAGGATTCTTAGCATCTACCCAGATCTGTATTTTTCTATCAAAAAGCCTTGTTTATGAGTTTCTTTCAGCAAATTTTTCATCTCATTCATCTCCGTTAAGTTAATTGGGTGTTTTGAGTCTCTTTTTGGAGAAATTATTAATTTGATTTCCTTTGTTCATTACTTAGAGGTTTGTCTCAATCTTTTCACAATTTTGCATCCTTTTGCTTTTGTTTTTGCAAAAAAATTTCCCCCTCATTCGCTGGAGGGGCTAAATTGTGTATTTGTGTTAATCGCCTTTGAGTGTTTTTATTTTTTGATCTTTGGAACTCTCACCCAATTTTCTTTACTTGCACTTGATTGGTTCTTAAATTACATTAGAATCATATTGTGTTTGAGAATTCATCACATTTACATAATTAGAATTCTCATTTTCAGAATATGAATGAAAAATGTGCATAGATTACATTTGCATACTTTTCAAGTGAATTGTGCATAGATTACAATTGCATAGTTTACATTCTGAAAAATCAATCGTAGATTTAGATTAGTTTTCTTTGATTTGAATTTAGATGTTTTTATGCTTGTTTTAAAAACACAAAAATATAAAAATTGTTTTGGGATTGATTTGCATTAGTTTTTCTTGATGAAATTAGTGCATTAGAGAATTTGTTATATTTTCTCTTATTGATCAATTTTTTGCATTGTTGGAAGTGAATGGAAACTCTCTCCTTACTTTAGTTAGGATTCATCGAATTGAAAAGATTACATTATCATATTCGATTGCATTCAGTTTTGGGTCGGGTCATAACACCATTGGTTTCATATCCTTTTGAGTAATAACAGCCTAAATAACACAACGCTTAATTAAAATTCATCTAGTAATTTTTACATTTTTAGGGCTCTTTCCACCAATCTAGCTCAAGATTAGTGCTTTGGAATAGGTTGTAGTTAAATTTCCAAAGCAACTAAAACAAACAAGTAGATAAATCTTGCGGTAGGAAATAAATCCAATTGTAATTGGTACAATCTAGAAAGCTTCTCTTAAAGGAGGTAATCACGAGATCATGTCTGAACCTTTGAGACAATCAATTTTGTTTCATTGGGAAAGATAGAAGATATGCACGCATTACAAACGGTAAACCTCGGATTAACCATTGTTGAGGAACCTGGGGTCACTTGTTGGTAAACCTCAGATTGACCATGTTGAGGAGCCTTCAAGGGGATTGAGCTTTGTTACTCTGCCCTTGCACGTGGAATCAGATCGTAGATTGTTACCCCAGTTGTATTTGTTACTGTTGGTAACCTTAGTGTCTATAAGCTTAAGATTATTTCTTAAGGTGACGGTGACGGAAATATCTCACTATACCTGGAGCAGACGTCGATTAGACTCACTTGGACTCTCTCGGGGGTTCTCTTCACTCGAGATGGTTTTGTGAAGAAACTTGTGCCAGTCTGTTTCATTAAGGAGGTTTTCGGGGTAACTGTTCCAACCGCCATTTTTGCATTAAAATTCTATGATGTTGGATTTCATCACCAACTAGTGTTTTTAGTGCGGGAATCTACTGTTTGTGTGTGGTTTGACTCCTAGATTTGATAGCGTGTGTTAATTTGTTTGTTTTTACTTTTAGAAACCATAGGTGTGAATTGTGAATTTTAATTGTTAGGTGTGAATTGTGAATTGTTAATTTTAGTTTTAAATTGTTAATAAAATTCACTGAAGTTGAATATAATGGCAACTGTTCCGGAATTTACCAACCAAGGAACCCCTCTTAACAAGAATCCTAGTACTTTTCCTTGTTTTGGAAATGTTGGTCCTCCTTATATGGCTACTTTGTCATTACCTGGATTTACAATAGGTTTACCAATATGGTTATTTTCAACTTCGTTGGCCCCGAATACTCCAATTGTTCCACCTCAACTGGATGCTTCACCTCAACAGAGTTCACCATCTCAACATCACCAACCTTTTGTTGACCCTTTACCTTCTTCGCCTAATATTTCCTCCTCTTCGCTTGGTAAAAGCTTTGACGCTAGTAACCAGGTGGCTAAGAAGAAGAAGAAAGGGAAGAAGACGAAGAAGAAGAAGCAAGATAAGAAAGAAGTCAACCAACCAACCATGGATGTAAATGTTAGTAGTGTTGAGGAAACCTTCAACATGCATCGTAAACCCAAATACCCTTGTAGGCTTTGTAAGGGTGACCACTTCCTTATCAATTGTCCCGGTATTCCAAAGGTCTTGGAAGTATGGTCAGAGAAATCTCATCAACTTTCCATTGATCCATCAACCAGTGATAGTCAGGTTCCTGGGAAAAAGGGTAAAGTTAGGTTTCCTTGTAAGTTATGCAAAGGGAGTCATCAAACTCACAGTTGCCCTCCCATGGATGAAACCTCAAAATTGTTGGAAAACCTTACTGATCCACAGCAAGAATTTCCAACTGGTTACCGTAAACTTTCTCCCAACCTACCGTCAACTGACGGATTGATTGATCTAATTTCAAGTACAGTCGATCCCACTCTTCCATTGGAGAGTGAAAATCATATCACTCAGGTTGATGATCCATTGGTTGATCAAGTAGTCGATCCGATTTCACATTTAGTCGATCCCATTCTCCCTGTAGAGAGTGAACTTCATACCGCTCAGGTTCTTCTTGTTACATCAGATTATTCTACGCTAGGGGGCATTTCACCTGTTTCTACAGAACCCCCTCCAAGTACTGAGGTCTTTTTCTTTGATTTGAATAGACTGACAGAACCTCATCTTCCTTCCTCCATCCCTTTCCAAATCATTGTGAAGTTTGGTGGTAGGGACATACACCGCACACAGGTAGATGAAGGTGCTTCTGTTAGTATTTTATCCTCAGCTACTTGGAAAGCTTTGGGTTCCCCTCAGCTTGTGCCTATTACGCAGAATCTGAAAGCTTTTAACATAACCATTAGTGAACCTTTAGGTTTCCTTCCTAAGTTTTCTATTACTTTGGAAGGTAAAACTGTCTGTATTGATCTTATGGTAGTTCGAGGCCCCTTGGATTTCAATTTACTCCTTGGGCGAGACTATGTCTATGCAATGAAAGCTGTAGTGTCGACACTCTTTTGCGTGATGTCTTTCCCTCACAATGGGAATATTGTGACTGTAGACCAGCTTTCGTTCCCTAGTCTTGATTCGACTACCAATAATTTGACATCCCTGAATGTTCCTCATACGAAAGTGGTATCTACCCCGCCATGGGTTAATTATGTGGCAACTAGTCCCATGTTTTCAGTTACCGATGTAAGCGATCCTCTCATTGTTTGCTCAACTTCCTATGACTTAGATCCGGTAATTGACATGGAAAACTCTATGGGATTATTTGAACGCGATGTTCTTATCCCTTTTGAGTCCCTTGACATGTCTTCCTTTCATAGAACTGTTCTTCCTTCTGATGAAAACCTATTGGAAGCCATGATCAAGGTGTGTCCATTGACATCTGTTTCTTCAGGTTGGAAGCCATGATCAAGTTTCCGAGGATAGTTCCTTTTACTGTGTCAACCTCATTAAAAAATGAATCAGTGAGTGTGAGGATAGTTCTTGTTACAGAGTCAACCTCGTAAAAAAATGAATCAGGTATGAGGAAAGTTCCTTTTATTGTGTCAACCTCGTTAAAAAATGAATCAGTAAATCTGAGGATAGTTCCTTTTACTGTGTCAACCTTGTTAAAAAATGAATCAGTGAGTGTGAGGATAGTTCCTTTTACTATGTCAACCTCATTAAAAAATGAATCAGTTAGTCGAGAGCATAGTTTCTTTTCTTGTGTCAAGCTCGTTTAAAAAATGAAACAAGCTTCCATGAGGACAATTCTTTTCCTATGTCAACCTCATTAAAAATGAATCAGTAGGTAGATTGTAGAGAGTAGATTGATAGATTAGAAATAAGTAGTTTCTGAGGATGGTTCCTATTACTGAGTCAACCTCATAAAAAAAATGAATCAGGTAAGAGGAAAGTTCCTTTTACTATGTCAACCTCGTTAAAAAATGAAACAAGTTGCCATGAGCATAGTTCTTTTCCTGTGTCAATCTCATTAAAAAATGAAACAAATCCTCCCCTAATTGAGTCGAGTCTTTGACTAGATCTTGTAAATGTTAAGTCATATATTTAGGTTAGTTATTTCAGTTTTTGCATAATTTTCTTACAGTTTTAGGTCGGGTCTTTCATATGATATCGTAAATGAACCTTCATTCCATCCAGCTATTAATTTCCAGTAGTGTACTTAGTTGAATGAAATGAAGCTGGGGGGGCATGCGCTCTAGCAGTTACGCTTAGGGGGCATCAAGCACAGTTTTCTCTCTGTTTCAAGCTTGTGTAAAAATGAAACCACTCTGAAGCACATTTTTTTCTCTGTTTCAAGCTTTTGTAAAAATGAAACCTATCTTGAGTCAATTTCAGTTATTTTCAAGACTTGTTAAACTCATGAAAATCCCGAGATGATTTTGCTATCTTTCATTCTCATAAAAAACATGAAAATGCCAAGTTCTTTCTGTCTTTTCCTGCTCGTAAATTAAATTGAAAGTCAGCCACAAGAGCATACTTTTATCACTTTTTCGGACTCTTTCAAAACTTTACGAAAAAGCGAAACATTGGAGTCTTCTTTTAAGCCCTTTTCAGACTCTCTAAACATGAAAATATTGTCAAGCAATTGATTATTTGAACTCGTTAAAACAAATGAATGATTGTCCCTTCAGTATAAGTTTACCCCTTTTACGGACTGAAATGGACTATTTATGAAAAATGTATACGTTGACTAATTACGGTCAATAGAGTTCTCTCCCGCATTATTTTATCCTTTTTCGGGCTCGAGAGACTAAATTTACAAAAAAGTACACCCATGGAGTTTTCTTAAGTTTTTTCTTCTGACTCCCTAAAATTGAAAAACACTGATTTTCTCCTATGCTGGACTCGTTAAAATTTAACACTAAAGGACCTGTTCAATTTTAAGCAGGAACGAACCACTCCTTCTTAGGGTTTGAATTTTAAACCAAGTTGGACTCATCCGAAGGATGAGCTTATAAACAAGCAAATGTTATCCTCCTCAAGCTTGTCAAAAATAAATAGGTACTTGCCAGAAATGGTGGGGGAAAAGAGAGAAAAATGAACCTGTTTGTTACATTTTGATTGTTTGGAAAACCATTAACCACTCTTGAACACGACACTTTTTTTCACCTGGGTTGGGAAAATCCTTTGCCTAACAGTTAATCAAACCATTTTGAAAGTCTTCAGCCGGTTTCTGGGTATTAGCTTTGGGTCAATTGTCACCAAGCCATCTGGAGTGTCGTTATGTGTTCAAGAGGATAGTTCAAACAAACCATTCATTTGCGAAATATTTGTCTTCCATTTTGACCATCCCTGAGTTAGTCCTTGCCAATATATTTCTTCAAAACTTGATCTATGATTTCGTGTTGTGGGCTTGCCTACGACGGATCACTTTCTATCGACGACAGATCTTTATCTAGGAAGTTGATCTAGAAATCGTCAATAACTTGAAATCTGCATGCCTCAATGGCAGGTTTCTCGTCTTCGACAACAGGTTGCATCATTGACCTTCGATCGAATGATTCTGTGACATGTTCGACTTCAGCTCATTCATTCACATTTCATGGATTGTACTGAGTACTTTGAGAGCCATTGACATTAATGGTGGTTACTCTCACACTTGTTAACAATTTACATTATTAACTGATAATCAAGTGGTTTCTACCATGTTCGACTTCGACACATTCATTCACATGGATAGAATCTTACTGGTTCGAGAAGCGGAAATCAAGACCCTGGATCTAGTTTCCACCATCCAGGCTGTGAGGAATTTTTGTTATTAATTTATACATTAGACTATTCATAAACAGATGGCTGTGTCCATGCTGTGTCTACATATGTCTATACTGTTGATGTATTGAAAATCATTCCTGTATCAGAACAGTTTAAATCAATTTTCTAGTTAGTTTTGATCTGAGTATGGGAATGACTACCTCAGTGATGATATGATTACATATATATATTTTGCATTGAATGTTTTTACAGGTTCTGACTGGGGTATCCACAGGATGATCATTGAAATGATAAAGTACTTCACTCTTCATATATGACAGACTTCATTTTCATCTATTCCAGACTTCGCACTTTAGGGGGAAATCTGTTGCACTAAAAACTATCACCCTGACATTTTGCTGGATGTATGAGCTCATTAACACTCATAATTACCTCCTATGCAAGTCTCACAACCTTTAGTCCTCATGTCAAGTCTTAAAACAGGAGAAAAAAACCCTAAAAACTCAAAAACCCTAGGGTACGCAGGTAATGTGAGGCTTACCTGCGTTCCTGGCTAGGGTACGCAGGTAATGTGAAGAGGAACTGCGTTCTGGAACACAGTTTTCTAGTGCTATGCCTGTGTACCCCCTCCAAAGTCCAAAAAGTGAGAAACAAAAGTTGAAAAGCTGATTTGGGGTCAATTCTAGAAGCTTCTAGATGAGAATTTTTGGGGATGAGTACGCTTTAATAAGGTGCATGTATCCCACACCTTAAGGAACTAATCCCTTAATGTGAGGAGCCTATCCCTTTGAAGGAGGATTCTATCCCTTCATAGGTGGAACCCTAACCTCCTCATCTGCTCTATAAAAAGAGGCATTGGGTAGCCTCAAAGGGAGTTCAAGCTTTAGTGTGTGACTGAGTTGAAGTGCTGTTGAGATTTAGACTTCTTTCTTCTGAGCTTTTGAGAGGAAAGATCACATACCTCTATGTGCTCCTAGAGAAAAAGTGCAATACTTATCAAAGTAGAGGAGACTCCTGCTTCGGACCCCGGGAAGGCCTGTTCAACATCAAGGCTAAGGTTGTAAGGTTCTTCTGTTATTTTAAGATTAATACAATCAAGTTTTGTTTTTCTCAATAAATTTTTGTTCGATTGTTTATTTCAATAAGCTGTCGTTTGATCATTTATTTCATAGATTCCTTAATCACTATGATAGGTATGTTTTATAATTATTTGTTATATAGCTGCTATTTAATATTTGCTTGTTTGTGATTGTAGGTCAACAAAGACGACACTTTGTTGCGACGAAAGATGACACTTTCTTGCGACTGAAGAACTCTTGTTGCGACAGAAGGATTATTGTTGCGGTGAAAGAACTCTTGTTGCGAAGGAAGGATTATTTATGCGACGGAAGCGCTACGACCACAAATAAGAATTTGGATCTAAGGTAGGATCGACACCTTCATAGCATTTATTTGTAAAACGAATATATTTAGAGAAAGACAAACTTAGTTGTTCGTTTGTTGCTAGATTGTCTTCTGACAATAGGGAGATCGATCTTGTCCGCAAGATTGATTTATCCGGCCAACACATGGAGCCTACAATAATTAATAGGTAATAGGGATAATATCAAGAAGAATAAGATGAAATATGCCTACCTCAAATGCGTGACTCCAATCTTCTAAGCCTTGTGAATTTTCTTTACTTGAGTTCACATCAAGTTGGGTAAACCGATATATTGTATCTTGCAAACTCTTTTGATTTAAATAAATCAAGAATCATGTCAAAAAGTATTGAAATAAACACAGTAAACTATTGAGAAATAAGTAGGTACTAAATATTGTACCCGCCAAACATAGTTCATTCAAGAAAAGGAGGTTATGAGGACTCAAACATGCAAAATTTCGTTTACGAAAGGTAAAAAATCTTCCCTTAATGGTTTCAAAATCCTCATTAACAAGTAGATTTCTCAACTACTCACATCTTGAATTGGATGGTGAATACCTCTCTGATCAAGAAATGCATGCAGGAGCAAAGGAATATATTCAACATGTTTTTGTACAAAATTCACATAACGAGTGATTGTTTCCAAAAATACGAGTGCAACAACTCGATGTGAATGGAAAGGAACTTGAGATGATAAAAGCAGATAAAATATCTCCCCAATAGGCCCATTATCCTTTTTTATTGTTTCCTCACTCACTCCTTCACCAAGGGCATAAAAATGTGAAATATAAGCCTCAATGTCTTCAAAAGATGTTTCAGAGCTTCCAAGGGTAGCGACCAATGTGTTCCCAAAAACAAATTGAGCTACAATGGGTGCCACATGACTAATACTCAGAAACAATTCAAACATACCCCTACAATCTTCAATTTTTTTTCCTCCTTATATTTACCAATCGTATCAGTTATGTTTAGAGTATTCTGATACATTGGATCATAGTGAATTCAATCTAGAATAACTTCCAATATCTTTTCAATGTGAACCATATGCTTACCATTCAATGGAGAAGTGGCTTTCATTATGGATAAATAATTTGACAAAAAATATTGTGTAGAATCCCATCCTTAGACCCATACTGCATAAAATAAATACTAATGGCATAACTCCATCCAACATTTCTATAATAACTTCTTTCATTGTTGGCGTTTCATTTGATTCAAATTTTTGATCACACTCTAAAACCTCTTCTGCAAATCCCATAATAAGAGAACCAACCCTTGAGGTGAATTTAGAATATTCTTTTCCAGGAACCATGCCACAGACCCGACCTACTTGTAACTGTCTAAGAAGAGAAATATTAGATTTTTGATCCATCCTCTTTGATACTGTGTAAGAAGAGAAATATTAGATTTTTGATCCATCCTCTTTGATACTGTGTAAGAAGAGATATATTATATTTTTGATCCATCCTCTTTGATACCATGGCTAAAATACAATTGATTGCAAACCTCTAAGCACTAGATATCTTTGTTATGTCAAAATAAACTAAAATAATATAGGCATAAAGGTATAATTAGCTACCAAATTCATATCAATCCAAGTCACATATCTCTGTACTATTTCTAAAAGCATTGCAGTTAACTCTGGCCTCACATATTTGTAGAAAACTACCAAATCATACCACTCTTACAATATGAGGCACACATTGTTCTCTCATTGCATCTTTTACCCGTCCTGCAATGTTGATTTCCTTAGAATTATGAGGATAATCCAAAATAATCAACTCGTCATCAAGCACATTAAAAAAATGGAAAACCATATCTACAACCATGGGACCTTTTCTCACATTAGAAAACTAATCTAGGAAAATCGGTGGCCACCAGGAATGATACAAGATAAATATTAAATGGAAAAAAACGAGCCAACTTATTTTTAACAAAAACTGGTCTCTCTAATCTTGAACTATGGTGATTCAAACCATTCTTGATTCCTTCCATACAAACGAAGGACATGACAAAATTTTGGATAAATAGTTTTTCTTGTTGATCTAATGAACTGTTAAAAGATTTAATCTGTCCGTTAACTATTAGTTTAGAAATTAGTTTTAGTTGGTTCAAACTGTTTCTATGCAATTACTTATATGCCTGTATATATATATTTCTCATAATAAAATAATACACAACATGAGCTGTCCAGTAATTCGTTCTTTCTTATTTCTTTTTCTTTTTTTGTCATGGTATTAGAGCCATCGTTGTTTGAAGCTGCCTGCTCCGTCCTTGTTTGTTGAAGTTGCTTCCTTCGTTGCTTGAGAGCTGATTCTTATTTGAAGTTGCCTGCAAGTTTCATCTTGTAGCCAATGAGTTTGTGGACTTTGAAAGTTGTCATTTTTTTTAAGAATGCTGCCAAGGAGTGAATTTTTGAAGAACGTTTCCAAGGAGTGAAGCAGTTTCGTTTGTAATTTTCCTAAGAACTTGCCATTCCACATAAAACTGTCTAGAGCTGCTAGAGTGAAGAAGTTCCTCTCGACCTGTGTGGAGAGGATGGTAAATTTGACCATTCTTTAAGAGTGAAAAGACCACCAAAAACATTCTTTGCTTTCGAAAATTTGCAATGTTTGAGAAAAGAGTCTTGCCTCATGATTCACGAGATTTGGGATGTGAATATATATATATATATATATATATATATATATATGTATATATATATATATATATATATATATGTATATATATATATATATATATATATACATATATAGAGATATATATATATATACATATATATACATATATATATATATATATATATATATATATATATATACATATATATACATATATATACATATATATATATATATATATATATATATATATATATATATATATATATATATATATATATATATATATATATATATATCATCCCCGACCTTTGATTTTCCAGAAAAAGATTCAGATTTCTCTGTTTAAGGTGTTTGGTTCTCTGCGTTCTTCAAAGAAGCTTTCTTTGCAATAATCAAGAAAGAAAGATGCCAAGTTAAGATGTAAAATTTGCAGTGTAGAGGCTCTTTTTTTCCGCTAAAGACAATACAAGTTTTGTTGTAAAAAGGTGTCATATTTACGATTGTTTTTAAACATGGCTTCGACAAGTCAGTTTGCAATCCCTACGCTGTTATTTAGTGGGAAAAATTATGATTTTTGGAGCTTTAAAATGCAATCATGCTTACAAGGCTTAGGTTGTTGGGAATAAGTAGAATTGGGGTTCATAGAACCTGATGCAAATACAATTGCTGGAATGAGTGCTACTCAAAGAAAACAATTTGATGAACTTAAACAGAAATAAGGTAGAGCGAAGTCATGCATTTTAAGTTCCTTAGATGACTCTATTTTTCCTAAAATCACTGCTTCTAAAACTGCTAAATCAATTTGGGATATACTTAAGGTTGTTTATTAAGGAAATGATAAAGTAAAAATTGTAAGATTACAGACTCTCAGGACACAATTTGAAACACTTAAAATGATTGAATCAGAAACCGTTGATCAGTTTATGACTAAAGTTATGGGTGTTTTTAATCAGTTTTGGATGAATGGTGAAGAAATATAAGACCAAAGAATTGTTGAAAAAGTTCTTAGATGTTTGCTTAAAAAATTTGACATGATTGTTACTGTTTTTGAATCGAGAGAATTCAACAAACCTACTTGTTTTGAAGAGGCTATAAAAGACAAAGAATAGGTAGATGCAATGAATAATGAAATCGATGCTATTGAAAGAAATCAAACTTGGGATTTGGTTGATCTACCTGATGATAAAAATTCTATAGGTGTCAAATGGGTTTTTAAAACAAAGTTAAATGAGAGAGGTGAAGTTAATAAGCACAAAGAAAGATTAGTTGCCAAAGGATTTTCACAGCAACCTGGCATAGATTATGGTGAAACATTTGCACCTGTAGCAAGAATTGATACTGTTCGATTTGTATTAGCTATTACAGCACAAAGCAAGTGGCCGATTTACGAAATGGATGTAAAGTCTTCTTTTTTGAATGGTGTTTTGAATGAAGAAGTGTATGTTGATCAACCACTTGGTTTCGAAATAAAAAAATCAAGAACATAAGGTGTACAGGTTGAAGAAAGCACTGTATGGCTTGAAGCAAGCTCTAAGAGCTTGGTGCAGCTGAATAGACCATTACTTGCTGAATAATGGTTTCAAAAGGAGTGACCATGAGCCCACTTTGTATATCAAGAATGATCATCAAGGTAATATTTTGATACTGTGTCTTTATGTTGATGACATAATTTATACATGTAACATGCAATTAGATGAATTTAAAGCTGTAATGAAAAATGAATTTGAAATGACAGATCTTGGATTAATGATATACTTCTTAGGTATCGAAGTGAAACAAACACAAGATGGTATGTTTATGAGTCAACAAAAGTATGCTACTCACATTTTGAAAAATTTTAAGATGGACATGTGTAAACTGGTGGATACTCCTGTTGAAGTTGGTACAAAGTTGAGTAAAGATGATGTGGGTACTGTTGTTAATGTGACTTTGTATAAGCAACTTGCTGGTAGTATTATGTATCTTACGGCTACTAGACCTGATATAGCATTTGCAGCTAGTTATATTTCCAGGTTTATGGAATCTCCTAAAGACTGTCATTGGAAGGCTGGAAAAAGGGTGTTAAGATAGATTGGAGGTACATCTACTTATGGTTTATCGTATGCAACCTCCGCAGACAGTAAGCTTGTTGGTTATATAGATAGTGATTATGCAAGTTCTATTTATGATCGGAAAAACACTTCTGGCTATGTTTTTCTATTTGGCAGAAACTTGAATTGGTGGTCATCCAAAAAGAAACCCATAGTTACATTATCTTCAATAGAGGCCGAGTACGTTGCAGCGAATTCAGAATCATGTCAAGCATTATGGTTGAAGAGACTTCTCTCCGACTTCAGTTATATAGAAAATGAACCTATTTCAATCTTTTGTGACAACACTTCCGCTATTTCCTTGTCAAATAATAATGTCTTTCATCAAAAAAGAAAACATATCGACGCTCGTTTTCACTTCATTCGTGAACTCATAAAAAATGGTGATATTATTCTCAAATTTTGTGGTTCCAAGGATCATTTAGTGAATATCTTCACCAAACTACTAGGAAAAATTAATTTTGAATTTCAATGTCAAAAGTTAGGCATAAAACAATGTAACCCTCAAGATTAAGAGGGAGTGTTAAAAGATTTAATCTTCCCGTTAACTATTAGTTTAGAAATTAGTTTTAGTTGGTTCAAAATGTTTCTATGTAACTACCTATATGCCTGTATATATAGATTTCTCATAATAAAATAATACACAGCGTGAGATCTCTAGTAATTTGTTCTTTCTTATTGCTTCTTTTTTTGTCATGAACTATTGTGGAGCTTGACAATTTATTCCAAACTCTCCAAACCCCAGAACTGCACTTTTGCATAGTTTCTAGCACTGAATATTTGTATGCAAAGCTATGAGATTGAAGGTGATTATTTCACTTATTGACAATAGGCTACAACTTGAGCTTTCAACTGAGGATCAATGCTCCCATTCTGATTGAAATTGATGATTATTTCCCTCTCAAAATCATCCATGGATACCAAATTCAAACTCGCACTATAAAACTACTAAAAGACCAATATTCACCAATACCTCAAGGAATCACCTTCTTCAAAATTTCAGCGAGTTTGAATCCTTCTTGGGACAAATTTCTTATTACCTATGCCTTACTATAGTTTAAAATTTAAATAAGTGATAGCTCTAGATGAACCACGCTTTATGTACACAAAATTTCAATGAATTTGGGTAATTGAGTATGCAAGGATTGGACTGAACCATGTGCGCTCCTTTGGAAAGGGCACCGTTGAGAAAATTACAGACGGGTGTAGAAATTTTGGACCCTTGGCTTCAATGAACTGTGATATAATAAAAAAATATGACTTACTATCACTTCTGTCTTTGTAAGGGATCCTTTTTTCCAACATCTTTAAATAGCTTTACCTTCTCTTATTAGTCCCTTCCAGTAGGCAAGGGACTATAGTAATCAGTTTTTTAGTCTAGTATTAGTTCCCTCGGAAACTTGTAACATTAAAACTAAAGCTTTTACGAGATTTTTTCTTTCTGCTTTTTTAATATCTTATCAACTACTCGCATCGTCTATTTTGGCCAATGGCTGGTTTTGCAGTCTTATTGGCCTCTTCCAGAGGAAGAAAGTCGGACAAGGATTCAATTCATTAGGTTAAAATGGAATAACAACTAAAAATTATGCTATGGGAATTCATAGTTGACTAATACTAGCATTAGTCCACTAGCATTAGATGTTTCACCAGATCCAGTGTTTTAAAACATGTATTTTCATTAGGCATCTCATTCATCGTTTTATAAGGAGACAATTGTTTTCTCCACATAAATCATACTTGCATGTGGTAGGCATGTGGCAGGCATATGGAAATTGTGCAAAATTCTCAGTGATTTTCGCTGCAACTACTCCCGGTTTTACATTGATTATTTATTTTTGTGCAAGCAGAGGTTCTGCATTCCTCTTTCTTTTCCCCTCAATGAAATAAGTTTTGCAGTCCTCTTTCTTCGCCTCTCTATGAAATCTTGTTTCTTCTTCGGTCAATGAAATAGGTTCTACAATTGTCTTTCTTCTCCCCTCAATGAAATCTTGAGTACTGGGTGATTTTTTTTGTCTTGCTTGAAGACTCCGTACTTATTGTCTCATGCTTCTTGCATATATGAAAATTCCACTTCCCATGAAAATAGTGATTTGAAATAACATAAAATTTTCACGGAAACTTGTCATTAATTAAGCACAATTGTTGAAATATAGAAGCATGTGGTGATTTCGCCATACCTAGATGGAGAGTAGTAGCATTCCATAGCTATTTTCCAGCATTTGGGCAAGCTCTTTTAATATTTTTTTGAGCTCAAATTCTTTTTTTCCCAGGTAGCAGTTCCCGGTCCAGTTCCTGGTCCTGAAACAAAAAACGGGTCCAGATCCTAGCAGAAGACGAGTAGGCTGGCCTGGTTACCAGCAGAAGAAGATTCGGTTGGTCTGGTTTAAACAACAAGTGTTGATTCTATTGAGTAATTGTATACACTTATTTTCATGCATTTTCTTTTGGAATTTTGCAAAGAATAAAATATTGAAAAAAATAAAAAGTGTAAACACTGACTAAATTAAATAGAAGACTAAAAAACAACACTGACTTTTACAAATGTATACGGAAATTTGTTGATTATGAATTCCTTTATAACCTTACTAAAAATAAATCACTGTGTGATTTTATCAATTCATTTAAAAAATTTATTTACCCTAACATTTGAATGTCTGAGGGCCAAACATCAACCACATCATAGTCTGCAAAATTTGACCGCATGGTTAATATCATGAATAATAGTGTAGCTCTAGCTCTATTATTTTCTTTAACTCTAGCTCTAGCAAAAGCTTGACTTCTTTTTAAAGCTATCCTCCCAGGTACTAGCTCTCCTAAGGGCATTACAATTAGCCTACATTTGGTTGGAGGGTCATCCTGTAATGGTCAGAAATCTTACCAACAAGGAGAATATATCATTTAATCCCATGAACCCTAGGAGCATGACAGGAACCCCAACGTACTTTCCATGACATCTAACTTCCTGACCTATAAAGGTAGTAGAGCAACATAAAATTTACATCCTCATTTGAAAAATGAAAAATATATGAATACTATTAAGTATGTTCCAATAGGAATTGGTTTTGTGAGTGATAATTTCTCATACATTATGCAAAAATTGTTAGAAATTGAATACTTCATTCTTAAACTATAAATCATTGCCATTTATTAGGATCTATAAATAATGAGCAAATCCAAGTGGCATTTTAGGGAACATCCTTTGCATTATTCTTCTGAAACTCGTGGCATCACATTCGATTTGAAAGGGCTACTGGAATTTGAGAGTCTGCTAAACTAGGGTTGAGCATAACTTGGAAATTGAGAATGTGCAGAACTCGGGTTGAGCATAACTTCTTCTTTCCCTACTGAAAGGGATCTTCAACCTCTGGGCTTTGTAGCCTCGTCCACTGAGTGGGGAATACTTTTTAATGAGATTTCCATATGACTTGTTTGCAGAGATAAATTGCTCGGTAAGAAGACTTTATTGATATGCTACATGTTTGATTTCAAAAGATTTCCCATCACCTTCACTTATACATGTTTGATTTCAAAATATTTCCCGTCACCTTCGATTGCTTCAGAGGGGACATTTGGCACATGAAAGTCCCACTTGGCAGTTGGGCAGTTCACTTTTTTCATTTTTTATTTAACCTTTTAACCTTATTTATAGTGTATTTACTTTTTTTTATTATTAAAAAATATTTTTAATTTAAATTTATCCCTTTGCATGCAAGAGATGTGTCTAGGCATGTCTTAGTGAATTTCATTTATTGGGAGTTTTTACCCACAAGAGATATGTGAATTTTTGGCTATGTTGGTAAAGATTTGCTGCTTGCTCCGTTGCTACTAAAACTGCTGAAGCTGGATATAAAATGAAAAGGGATTCCAGGGAGACTAGAACTGAAACTAGCTGTGATGCTGCTTACTTTGGTGCTGCTCCTGTCCCAACCTATGTTTCTTCCCTAGCCTTTGCCTTAGCTGATGGTGCTTCCTTCTTTCTTTCTATAAGCTCTCGATCTGGCTCTCCAATGCTTGTACCCGTGAAGCCCTTCTTTTCATCACTTGTAAGAGGCACTCGAGTGACTATTTCTTATCCGCTTGCAATGGCTTTATCTCATACTTTAATATAGATGTTTCTAAGATGCCTCTATTGATTCTATTCTGTAATAATACTGGCCTTTAATGGGTTGCTTAGATGTTGATGCTTGCTTAACCTACTGAGTAAAACTTTCTAGCTAAGCTCTCAACTCTACCACCAAATCATTGTCATTTACTGGGGGTGAATGGATTATTGGAACAACCCTTTCGGCTGCCATAATCACTTGATAGAGAGAGTCTATTGTTGCCTGGATATCAAATGGAACTTGTAACTTTAGTGGCGAGTGCTTCTGAAGGACCAGTTATAATGGTTATCATATCTGCAGGTGGAGTCGATATCACTTTTTCCCAAAATTTGGATAACATTTCAACGATTTTGTGGGTTGGATATCTTGGCGAAGGGGAAGGAGATGCCATAGCTCAGGTCATCTTTGGAGAATATAATCCAGGTACTACACATAGACATCCAATTTATTTTTTATTTTTTTATTTTTGAATGTTTTCAGCCCTTCCATTGACTAAGATATTTTTTTCTCATGATTCAGAGCCTCCGCAAAAATTGACTCAAGTAGAGCCAATTTTTCATATGAAAGTTAATTATTATATCCATGCATGTGGTTGTCTTCCCATGAATTGGTATCCAGAGAAATATGTGGAACATGTTAACATGGCAGATATGCACATGCCATACAATTCAAAAGGCTACCTAGGAAGAACATATAGATTTTACAAGGGCTGACACAATGTAAGTAAACTATTATTGATCGAATTATGGATCCCAATTATATCCGTGAATGCTCTGGATGGGCAAGGTGAGCAGAAATTCGAGAAATGCGAACTCTAGTCTTGTGATCGCAGCTGGTTTGAATTTTGGGGGAGTTGGAGTTCGAGTGCAGCTAGAACTCATGGAGGGTAGCGGTATGCAGTAATGAAAACATAGCTAATTGCATCTCCCGGTGAAGGGGCCAGGGAGACAGAATAATTATTAAATCTGCTTACCATTTAAAAGTAGAAGTATATTGCATCATGGATTGAATATGCTGTCATGGGTGTCCTACATATATTCACTTGTTAAATGATGCGGATAATGTGCCTGAAGTTGACGAAAGATTAGTTCACTAATTTTCATTGGTCTTTGCTTTTCCCCAAGACACAACAAACAAGCCCTATTCTGAATCCAATATTTTGAAAATCAAAATGCCAGAAGAAATGTATTATAAGCCATATAAGGTTCAAAAAAACATGTCTACAACATTGCAATCGACTAACGACAATTTCAGAGATTTCAACAATAGGAAATGACAGGTTTAAGAATAATTTAGGGCCAATCCATCTTCATTTCACAAATGACAAGGATTTATAGAACAATGCACCACAACAGTGATTTCTTTTTTTTTCTCATATACTAGGATATCTTGAGGGATCGGTCTAGTAAAAAACTTTAACTTATAGTAGTAGGACAACACTTCAAAACATATTGTAATGAACTATTTGTTATTTTTTTGTTTAGCCTTGTACAGTTAATTGCTGCAAACAGATTATTCATACAAAAGCTGCCAATGCCATTCTCCTTGGACTAGAATACAATCTTAGTTTTATGACGACCTTGTTCAGATCCAGATCTCACAAGCAACATAAGTTAAAACTCACTGTCAACGATGGGACCAGATCAGACAGAGCCACTGAGAGGACCGAGACCCAACATTTAGAGTATCGTTTGTAGTTAAGGTTATCATGGTGCCATTCTAGTTGAGTTTTGTTGTGTAAAAATTATTTTGCAATTTCGATTGGTGCCATGCATCCTTAAACACTCATTTGAGTGAATGGTATATTGAATTTTTCAGCAATCCATTCCTTTTGACATTTTCCATAGGCCCACAAGATAAAATTAGTTTCTCATTTGAGTGAATGGTATATTGACTTTTTTAGTAATCCATTCCTTTTGACATTTTCCATAGGCCCACAGGATAAATGTTCTGGAAAATTAGTTTTATTTCTTATGGGGCCTTGGATATAGGGTTGCACACCCATTGTCAAAATAGTAAAATGGAAGTGTTAAATTAGCACTTGTAAACCACCAAAAAAGCTAATAGATGCCTGCACATTTCAACCCATTGTCAAAACAGTGAAATGGAACTCTTTGTTGGAAATTAATTCCAACTGCTGAAGTCAATCAGCGGTAAGTGCAGAAGTGACTGTACTGCAGCACATTGAAGCCTTAGCAAAGGCGGTTGCCGCTGTCTTAATGAGATTGCAAAAGGATTGGAAAGCCGCACAGGAGCAGTACAGAGCAGATGAGATTCGACTCCTTTGATATTTAATCCAAGGCGGTAGCCGATTTCTCAAAGCAGAGTTTAATGTTCAGACTCAAAGTCTCGCCAGCAGGCAGAGCTTTGATTACAGGTTGAATCAGGCTTTAAAGCCTTACCAATATAATCGGCGGAGTTAATGACTTAGGCGGTAATCGCAAGTATTACTCACAGTGTCTTGTTGATGTGGTGAGTTCCACTTATGGAACGGTTCACATATATGTTTCACAGTAGAAATATTTTAAAGGTTCAAGTGTCTTGTTGATATGGCGATAGACCGATGCGATGAACGCAATCGGCAGTTCCTATTGAAACCACCACAATATATTTGTAGTGTTGAAACATTGCGATGTGATGATCGCAATCGCAACTGTTTCATATTGTAATCGCCCTCCACCAAAGCTGAGTCCCGTTGGTCCCACAGACCACGCGGCACATTACAATACAATCGCAACATCGCAATCGGGAGGACTTTTGGTTATGCCCCGATTGCACTATCCAAATGGCAGACCCGACCATGTTATAGGCCGGATTTTAATTGTTACATCGCGTCCGGCTTTGCCAATCACAATCGAAACTTTCGGTTGGTCATTTATTATGAGTTGAAGTCGCGGACCTGATGTATTATATGCAGCGGAGTTAATTGAGCCATCGCATCTGCTTTGCCAATTGCAATCGGAACTTTTTCATATGGCGCATTTGTTTTAATTGAAATTCCATACCCGACGTAGTTTATATGGCGTATTGTAAATGTTACATCGCATCCGGTTATCAATCGGAGATCGGTGTTTTTAAAAAGGGTCACGCGTTATAAGCTAAGACCGGACCCGATGCATATATGTTTTATATTTAATTTTATTATATGTGCGGCGCATATATAAAGTAAAGGCCCGTGAGGCAAAATGTAATGTTTTGTTTTTATACAGAATAGAGTTGTTTGTGCACAGCAGTGCATTATTTGAAACTGAGCGTTTCTTTTTGAGACAGAGATTTTTGTTTTTAAGAAGCACTGCGCCTGTAGTAGTCGATCATATCTTGTGAATCCCTCCAGTGAGGAAGAAATTTGTAATAGTTTTTTTTGGGTTGATTAATGAAATAGAAATTCATGTGGAAACTTTGTCTCCAATGAGTAAATTTTAAATTTATCCGTGTTAAAGAGGAGAGTATTACTCTCTCCACTGTTTGTTATCCACTGATGTTCAGAACTATTACTGTCAACAATTATATTTAATCTCGAAATGACTTCTATATATTTAATCTGACTTACAAATATACACATTTAGGAGGAAGAGATTCTAATTTAACCATGAATGTTATACCAAAATTTTCCCCTTTGCCTGAAAATTAACTCCAGCGGTGGCAACTAGATTTACACCAAATCAGTTCCACTACCATGCATCCTGAGATTCGTCCAGGTTTATTCCTTATAGAGTATATGACCTTGATTCGTGTTACAGTGTGTTGCATAATCTTGATCTCAAGCCTCTGAAGAAGGCTTAATGCAGTAGCAGAGACCCTTTCTTCACACTTGGTTTGTGTTCTGCACGTATTGCAACCCAACTCTTCTCTTCAACACGGTGATATTGCACAAAAACACAAAATTTGTGATTTTCAACCAAGGCTCCACTAATTCTCTTTGTCTTCTCAATCAACACTGCAAACCTTCTCTATCATTGGTAGAAACTCTCTGGAATTCTGGTAGAGAACAGAACCACCTTCTCCTCATAGTATCATCAAATGCTATAAATGCTTTCTCTATAGCCAGACCCATGATATGTTAGAAACCCTCCAAAGTAGGCATCATCTCACCCTAAGAAAAAAGAAACATGTACCTAGATCCTATATAAGATATTATTCACTAGTTAGATCTTAGAAGTAAAGATACTCTACTTCTGCCTTGGTAGCAGTTGATTTCACTGTCGAATGGCTTGGTGTTCCTTTTAATGTCATTGTATTGTTTTCATCATTATGTCACTAGAGTGACACCTATTCCTTTTGACATTTTCCATAGGCCCAACCATCGAAAAGGATAATAGATACCTCAACTGGAACATTTGGAAGTAAACACATTTCAACCCATTATGCATCTCAACTGGAACATTTGGAAGGAAATGACACTTTAAAATTTAGTAAATAAATTTTGAATACAATGACACTTAATAACTTATTCATTGTAATACAATCAAGTCATAATCCCAAGTACTTTTCCTAACTCAAGACAGGGACTAGCTAGTTGCCTTGTAGTCACCCTTGTTTCTTTTTCAATCGCTTCACGATTGAATATTTTTCTAATCTAACTTAGTACCTCTGGTGACATATCTCATTTCCACTCAATTGAAGATATAATATTTTTTAAAGGTCTACACCCGTATATCTTAAACAATTCACCATGTAGGAGTATAGATAGGAGATACGTGGATCAGTCAAGGAGTATAGATAGCAGATACGTGGATCAGTCAAGTCACTGTTATTTGTTAGAATACCAGATCTCATCTGAATTATTATTCACAGCGTAACTGTGTAATTTCACATGAAAATAGTACGCAGAGTAAACAGATCAGAGCGGGTGCCAATAATGAGACACCGCTGCATCCCAGAGCTCTCCTTATCCATCACCCAACTATTCAATGATATTACATAATTTCATATATATTCCACAAGGTCCTTCGTTTTAGAACTGGCTTCCTTCAAAAGTCTGGCCGAATTGCCAGTCGGAAGGGAGCCACGTCGTCTTCCCGTCGCTGGTGGTGAGTTGGAACGAAAGGCTCTGGCCGTTGAGGTAGGAATTGCTTTGCCAGTTCTGCCCCCAATTGCGTGACATGGCCTGCCAACCACTCCCTGACCCTTTTATGTAAACCGCGTGGACATTCCCTGCTCCTGCTACGTTGGTAATGAGGACCAGATTGAAGTATGAGTGGCCATTCATGGTGAAACGAATTCCTCCATTCCTCAAGCAGGAAACAGATGACCCTGCAATAAACCCATCTCAAAGTATTAATTTCAAAATCAGGACACAACAGATTATCCACTTGTGTATAGTATAGAGACAATGAATTATTCCAAGTACCTTCTATAGAGGATAGGCACAATTCCACCCTTGTATATGGCAAACTGCTGAAAAGCAGGCTCAGCCATATCGAAGTGCTGGAAGGGTAGATTGCACCACCCGCCATTGTCGTTGGGAAGAGCATTGTTTGGCGGGCAGAAGTTGGTGGCTGTTACCCTGACGGTTCGTGGCAAACACCATTGGGGATCGTTATTGCATTTCATTTCGTAGCAGGATCCACAGCTGAGCCCATCGTTGAAAAGCGCAGTGCTCAAAGCAGTAGTGTTCGTTCCGTAGCCTTGGCTGTACAGATTACCATATCCACACGCTCCTCCTGCAACAACAGGAATTTTTCAGATCTTGACAAATACAATTTAAGGAAATTGGTACGTACTTTTATTAACGATTGAAGGGGTAAATGGTTTAACATACCCATGGTGCCAGAAGCATCGCTGCCACCGTAGAACGTGGCATGCGCATTTTGCCAATCCCCATCTTGTCCGTAAGCTCTACGACAGAGCCACAGGAGCTGCAATAGGGTAAGCATTGATATTATTTGCATAATTGCCATTGAACTGCCTTCACACCCAATATTAAAAGAGGTTAGAAAAACCAAGTTTTCTACAGATTATACCTTGACTTAAGGACCGTTTGAGTATTATTTTAAAGCATAATCTTCAAAGAAATAGAGAGCTCACCAGATGGAGGATTAGGAGAAGTATAGCTGAACCCAGAAAGAAAGAGATCAACAGAAGACAATGATGAGGTATTCCTAATGCTGCATGTTTCCGTTGAGGAGCTCCAAATATATATAGAGACTGAACCGTCCAAATGGCGCCCTTGTTGCTTGAGCGAATGCTGATTCCAAACGTGTTATGTTTTGTACGAATTCCATCTATCATGCTCGTATAGGTTAACATGTATACATCAATACGAAGCGACCGCGAGTTTTACGGAGTCAAGCATCTTATGAAGCGATTTATATTACATATAACCAAATCTTATGGGATAACGGACCTCCTCCAGCAATTATTGTTTGGTAAAGTAAATACTTTCCACGCTATACCAAATGATGAGAGGAGAGCGTGATGTGTTACTATTTCCCATGCTACTAAAAGATCAATACGTTCAATTGGTACCTGCAATTATTGTGTGAAAGGAGGCCAATACATCGAAATTTCAACTGTGGTACCATTTCAAATGTAGGTGACTCTGCAGTTGTAGCAGTCCCGACTCCCTCGTATGGCTTATGCTCTATTGTCGTGGACAATTAGACATTCATAAAACGATAGATGTCATTAAGTTAACAAACTCTATTATATTTTAATTTGGTAGGTATATAGGTGTAAATGTTTTTATGAATTCCATCTATCATGCTCTTAACGGTTCACATGTATACATCAATCCTAAGCTACCGCGAGTTTTATGCACTTGAGCTTCTTATGAAGCGATTTAGTTCGGTAGGTAGATATGTTTACTTTGAAAACAAGTTTTTAAATAGACACTCATATTAAGTTAACAAAATCTATTGTAATAGCTAATTATATTTTAGTTTTTTTTAGCATGAAAAATACATCGGCAAGGCACATATCATTTTTCATAAAAACATTTTGATACATATTCAAAAGTAAAAAAAAAACTATTAGTCTTTTACATTCTTGTAGATTCTATATCAAAAAAATTAGAGAGTTCTTCACATATTCTTGTCTTCCACAAATAGTTTACTTCCTATCCTGTACGAGTTTTGTCCAAAAACATATACACAGTAAAACAGAAATGTCATTGAATGACTCTTTTTCCTTCCTTTTCTGTTTATTTTGTCAGAAGATTTAATTGAAATTAACCTTTCCAACTGCTCCAGCTCCATTTGAGTTAAAAAACTCATATTCCATCTTACCAAATCTGCCATTTAAACTTATTTTAGATAAACGCTCATCTTCCTGGTTCTCCATGCACATATTGTAACACCCACGTAAACGTAAACCATTGTAATTTATATTTTTTACGATGTTTTACCGAGACAGTAGCATCAAGAAAATCAAGATTCGGTTAATGTCAAACCAATTCTTGATAACTATCCAAATCGTTATGCATCTATGAAGGTTAATAGTTTCTTCGTGGGTTCCTCTCGGGAGATTGTCATGATATTCGCTGTCGATTTGGGGGGATGGGGATTTTTTTTGGAAATTCGATGGAAGAGGAGAGGGAAGATGGCAACTCTGCAAGATATCACAGACGCGGGAGTCATAAATCTATTGATTGCCGTCGCGTTTCTGCTGGCATTTGCGTTTCTGAGGTTGCAGCCCATAAACGACAGAGTATACTTTTCCAAATGGTATCTCAATGGCTCAAGGAAAAGCCCCAGGCACTCCTCAAGATCAACAGTGGGAAAATTTGTAAACTTGGACTACAGAGCATACATGCGTTTTCTCAGTTGGATGCCGGATGCTCTTAGAATGCCCCAGGCGGAGCTCATTGATCACGCCGGTCTTGATTCTGTTGTTTACCCCCGGATCTACATCATGGGGTGCTTTGGATGTTTTTTTTATGATGCTGTGCATTAATGGACTCGAGATAGGATTCCAGTATGCCTTTGAATGAGAGTCGACTGCTAAGGTAAGTGACTCTGGTTTTTTTTATTTATGATATAGTCTTTCTCCTTGAGTTGAAAGGTATAGAAGAAGATTATATATATCATGATTGCCAAGATAAGTATTTGGCTGATTTTTCATTAAATAATCTTTTGTTGTGAGCAGAAAGATATAAATAAAAATTATAAATCATATAGTTTTCTGCAAAAAGATTATTAGAGAATAGAAATATTAATGATATTTCTTATATTTCTGGATATAAATTACATATGCCAAGAAAATGGCATTTTCATTAGTTTATTGGAATTCGATAAACAAATTTATTGTTGACTATTTTCATAAGAGTGGATTTATCTTGGGAGTAGAAGATAAGTCCATTAAATTATGAAGTGATAACAAGTCTTTTCTTGAATAGATTTAAGGGAGTTACTTTTGAGTTATTTTCATAATGAAGAAGAAAATAGAAGTTTCTCACATTAATATTCTATTCATTAACCGTGTGGTAAATAGTAAATTATTTAATAAATCCGTGAATAAGGTACCATGATAGTGGTAGAGGTTAATGAATTAATAAATCCATGGATAGTATTCATAAATCCATGGGTAGTTTTCCATGGGGTTGATGGAGATTGATTGTTTCATAAAACCATGGGTAGATTACCATGGTGTTTGCAAACATTAGTTATTTAATAAATCCATGAATAGATCACCATAGTGTTGGTAAGTTAAGTTATTTAATACATTCATGGTTAAAGGAACTAATCAGTTTATTCCTTAGATAAATAAACTAAGTGATTATTTTATATTATAATCATTATGATGTTAATTTCCTTATGTAGGAATATCTTGCATATACATGCAACATAAGTATTAGCCTTTATTGAAAAATAATATACATTTTTGTATGTATAAAGATAGCTTGTAGTATTAAAACTACAAAGAATATGAATGTTAGTATAATCTTGAAAGTGAGACATGTATTTATATTATCAATTGTCTATTTTTACATATGATTACATGCTTACTAGCATTGAGATTTTCTTTGGGAAGACTCTTGAAGAAGGTTATGTGCTTCGTTGTGTAAGCACTTCTTTAGGGAGAGTCTTTTGAAATCAGTATGCATTCGCATGCATGGAAGAGACAATTGTTATGTTAACTTGCATTCCATGCACTAAAGGTAATAGCTTAAGAGTAGCTATTTTTATTAAATGTATGTAAATCACGTGCATAAATATATTAGCTGATGTATCAGTTTATTTTAAAAAGAAATCTTGGGAGATGTAGCCATTGTCTTGCAGGAATGTATGCTTAGGCGACATAAGCATTAGTTATTGTGATGACCTATAACTAGCACAAATGGGGTATGTATTATTTAAGAGTGAATGACACGGCACTTTACTTGCTTGTCATGATTACACATGAGTAGATGGAGAAACTACTATAGTGATTGATTAATACTTTACGAATCTTGACATTATTTTGTGTTGAAGGCATCATAGCAGGGAATGATGGTGACAAGTACAAAAGTATATTATGCTCGTCATGTACAAAGGAAAAATTATGCTTGTCATGGTGGCAGGTAAATGATTAATGTTCGTGCAGATGAGTGTGATTTGCAGGAAGGTCCAATGTACGATGGTCCGTTGTAGATACATCCATGCCACCAAGATGTAATGAAGACCAGGGGGTAATTGGTATCTTATTATTGAATGGCTTAAAGCTAGATATTGTACATTTCCTTGTAAATATATAAACGATGGTTAAGGGATGGACTCCATTATAAGCCATTGAGTGATGGGCTGAACACCCTCACGAGCGTTTAATAATAAAATTAGACGTTTGCTGGTTTTCACCCTACGGGGTTTCCAGGGTATATTGGTGTCCAATGGTGTGATTGATTATTGTGTCCAGATGATGAGGTTCATTTTATTTCTTGTTATGATGTTCAGAATGGAAATTATGTAATGAATATATGAGTACTGAGATAAATGGATGTTTGCATCATAAAGTATTAAGTTAATATACTGTAATGGAGGTTGTTAAGGGTTAAGGAGTTACTATTCTTATTTGTAAACATTCTATGTAATGATGATTAACTTATAAAAAAAAATTTTTAACTCCTTACTTTTCCCTGTGAAGTTAATGGTGTATGTTACAAGTGGTATCAGAGCTAAAGGTTGCAACACTGGCGCCTTTGGGAGTTAGCGAAACGAAATTGAGAGATTCGAGATGAAATGCGCGTATTTGAAGGAAGGCATTGTGTCTCTAATCCAAGTTGAACAATGAGTTTCAAGAGATAAGTATTAATATCTCTCTTGTCATGAAATTAATAGTTATTGCATTTATGGAAAATACACTGCTTACAAAGTAAATAACTGTTGAGTTAGAGTTTCTTTAAAAAAAAAGGATATGTGTTTTCCACGTACGTAAAAATTCCATTGTTGTGTTGAAGTTCCTTGAAATGAGTTGGGAATTTGGTTTCCTGAAGAAGAAACATTTGTGTGCTTGGAAATTTAACTAATATACATTTGATTCTTCTTGAGAGAAGTATGTGTATTTTGGAAATAAATCGTGCATGTGAATCTTGCAATTAAAAGAGACAAATATAGAGTAAAATGTGGTTTTACTTAATATGCAAGGTTGTGCTAGTATTCTTTTGGAAAGTAATAAAGCATTGCTAATATGATAATCTTTTAGAAATATATACCATGGTAAAAGACCAAAATACTATGCTAGTTTTGCTGATAAGAACCAAGTGAGTCTTGCAAAGATTACTAGTATGTATCTTGAAAGGTGTGGGCAGTAGTAAAACATAAATAAGTAAACTTGCTTGCTTTTATATATATCTTGTTTAAGAAAATATGGGAAGCTTGTTTTTCTTTAAAATGGATTTCATACTTGTGTGTTAAGTGAAAAGGAATCCAAGTTATTTTCTTGAAAAATAAATATAGGCTAAAGAGAATAATCTCTTGAATATACTACATTGCTAGATGGATTATATCAACTTCTTGATTTAAGTGTATTAAAGGTTAAGTTAACCTTGTTAGTATTGTGTAGTTTTTATGCGTAGAAGAGGCAATCTATGATAAATTATTGGAAGCAAAGCATGAGAAACTTGCATGTAGAATCATAGAGGAACAAGGTTCTTTGCATGCAATAGTTGTATTAGATTTCATTGGAAAGAACATGAGTCCATATGTGGAAATGATAACATGTTTTGTATCCTACTTTAGAAAATATTCTTTGGCAAAGAAGATAAATTACATGTACAAAAAACTAAAGTAATATTTTGGTTTCCTTGAAATATATACATGGCTAATATAGGTATAATATTTCGAGAATAAGATATGTATTCTTATGTTTTATTCCATTAGTTTTATGGAAAGAAAACCATGTTTTGCATGCCTATTATGTTATGTGTCCTCGAAGAGGAATCACGAGTTTGCCTACTCGATTATGTTAAGTACTCTATTGGGAAATTAAAAATTAATATCTTTATGCATTGTATGCATAGGAACAACAACCAATGTGTTAGCTTTATTATATTTGCATGTTCCAAAGGCAAAAGTTGAAGTGGTGGGTCTTTTGTAAAAGTTTAAGTAAAGCGAATGCACAGTGTGTTATTTTCCATTAAAGGAATTTCTGAACAGATATAGTGATTTGTCTTGTATAAATGTGTGCGTGTGTGGAAAATGTCATAATAATGTGGGAGTTATATGACATGAATTGATAATTACTTAGTCACACTAATATAGAGATGTTAGAAGAAAGAATGTTGTGACATGGTATTCACATTTCATATATGCAGTTGAATAGGTGTTAAAGGATCATTCAGAGATTGATTATTTATTGATTAAGGTTTTATCTAATCATGCTATACAATCTTATCGATGCTGCTAAAAGAAAACATTGTTGTGGAGGAGCAATGTGAATTCCTGATGAGGATGAGTATTGCAGTAGGGAGAGAAGTCCTTCAAATGAAATAAAGATAAGTATTTTATGTTATCTTATTTTAAGAAGTCTATGCATATGCATGTTGATTCCTTTAAAAATGAATTGTTACATATATGGCATTGCATGACCTTCCATTTAAGAGAGTTGTTAAAAAGTACATGCTATTATAACTGCATAAGAATATGCATATGAGATTAATAAGTCTATTATGCTTTATTTCTCTGGGAAAGAAAGTATAAAAGCATGAAAAGAAAATAGTTACTTTTCATTTGAGCTTGAAAAGAAGTAATTGTTTTTGCATGCAATAAAATTTCTCAGTTACCATGCACTACTTTAAAAGAGATGAATGTGTATAGTGATGGTGTGTGATGATAGAGTGTTAAAATTAAATCGAAAAAAAAACCTCTTAATACGTCAAGTTGTGAAACTTAACTAAATGACTAGTTGACTGACTAGTGTTTGCATAAGTCGTCATGGATGCATTAAAACTATTGATTAGTTATGAATGAATAACTAATGAAGGTTATATGCATGAATCGATTTTGACTAAATCTATTTAAAAGTTGTGAACAAGTGATTATGATTATTAATTCGTGTGTCAGTCTGTTTGGACCAGAACATTAGGGGAATTGGAAATGTTTGCACTCATACCCTAATCGTTACTGACACATACGCATTAATGAATAATTGTATATACTTTTATGCATGACGACATTGTATGCATAACAACATTTTATGCAGGAACTTAAAATGATTGCATAAGACAATAGGTGCTTGAGAAATGCATATTTACGATTAGCATTGTTTCTTATTGTAAGCCTGAGTAGCTTAATGAAAATAGAAAATCTATGAAAATAAAGCATCGCAAGCATTGCAATGTGAGTTGCAATAGTAAACGTTAAACTATCATGCTTTAATGTACAACACATGTATGTTACTTCCAGGGAGGAAGTTGTGATAGTTTCATTAAAGTTAACTAGTATTAACTAGTTAAAGACAATTTGTTTAATTTTCTTTTATCGGGCAGGAAAAACTTAAAACGTCACTGTTGACAAAGCAAGTTATTTAATTTGCTGAAATTAATTATGAAAGAAAATCTTTTTAAGCTGATGGTAAAAAAATGTTCCAGGAATAGGAAGTGGTTGGGGACAGTTGGAAAGACAGTTACCTACTCCTCTGAGGGTAAGCTGGATCCCCGGGGAGGAGTAGGCGTTCTGTGAAATTGGTAAAGGGGGAGTATTTTCTCGAGCTGGTTGGGACCAGTTGAAAATAGCTTCCAGCAACCCTTGTAAATCCAAAAACATATGAGTGTGACTGGAATTGGAGAATTTGATCGGACTGTCCTGAATTTCTCTTCCAGGCTTTTCTGAGTGTGACTGGATTGGCCATCCCGATGTCACAGCAGAAGAATCCACTGTTGACCCGTGACACTGTCTAGATTCTGGAGCTAGGGGGCAAGTGGAGGACGTAATAGCCTCACTTGATGGTTGGGAGGACCACAACTTGGAAGACTAAATTTCCAGATAAGAATAAAGACTTTTTAGTATGGAAATATTGACTGTCTGGATGTGAAAAAAATGACTTGATCCTATGGATTAGGAGGAATATTTTGTTTACCATTATGGTTCTCATAGTGGAAACAAGTTAAGTAAAAGTTGTGTTATATTAAAATGAATTATTGAATGTATAAGTTCATTTATATTATTACTAATTTGTTTGGATGTCTTAGCAGATGCTAGGATATGACCATGGTGCATTGATTGGCCATTGGTACGATTAGAGAGCTAAATTCTCTCTGAGTACTTTTTAAGTACTGTATGGATGTCTTTAGCAGGAGCTAAGACAGTGTGCACGTGATGCATTTATGAGGGGGTTGGTTCTCTCTGAGTACTTATGAAAGTACTTTGATTAAAATATCTCTTTATATTGCAATACTATTTGATAGTTGCAAATATTTTCACTTTGAAAACTATGTGACTAATGTGATTAAATTGTTAGTCATACCTTACAGGTGTTGATGGGTGTTCAACCATTCTCAGAAAGCTTGCGAAAAAGCCATAATTTCTTCCAATAGTAATTGGTTGGTAAGTTCGTATAGATATTTTTCCATACTTTCATTGCTAGGGGGAAGGAGACCCTTTGGATTGCTTATATTATTATATTATGAGTATAAGTTTAACTTCAGTGAGAGAAGCACACCGAGGACGGTGTTCTCTTAAGCGGGGGAGTATGTAACACCCACGTAAACGTAAACCATTGTAATTTATATTTTTTACGATGTTTTACCGAGACAGTAGCATCAAGAAAATCAAGATTCGGTTAATGTCAAACCAATTCTTGATAACTATCCAAATCGTTATGCATCTATGAAGGTTAATAGTTTCTTCGTGGGTTCCTCTCGGGAGATTTTCATGATATTCACTGTCTATTTGGGGGGATGGGGATTTTTTTTGGAAATTCGATGGAAGAGGAGAGGGAAGATGGCGACTCTGCAAGATATCACAGACGCGGGAGTCATAAATCTATTGATTGCCGTCGCGTTTCTGCTGGCATTTGCGTTTCTGAGGTTGAAGCCCATAAACGACAGAGTATACTTTTCCAAATGGTATCTCAATGGCTCAAGGAAAAGCCCCAGGCACTCCTCAAGATCAACAGTGGGCAAATTTGTAAACTTGGACTACAGAGCATACATGCGTTTTCTCAGTTGGACGCCGGATGCTCTTAGAATGCCCCAGGCGGAGCTCATTGATCACGCCAGTCTTGATTCTGTTGTTTACCCCCGGATCTACATCATGGGGTGCTTTGGATGTTTTTTTTATGATGCTGTGCATTAATGGACTCGAGATAGGATTCCAGTATGCCTTTGAATGAGAGTTGACTGCTAAGGTAAGTGACTCTGGTTTTTTTTATTTATGATATAGTCTTTCTCCTTGAGTTGAAAGGTATAGAAGAAGATTATATATATCATGATTGCCAAGATAAGTATTTGGCTAATTTTTCATTAAATAATCTTTTGTTGTGAGCAGAAAGATATAAATAAAAATTATAAATCATATAGTTTTCTGGAAAAAGATTATTAGAGAATAGAAATATTAATGATATTTCTTATATTTCTGGATATAAATTACATATGCCAAGAAAATGGCATTTTCATTAGTTTATCGGAATTCGATAAACAAATTTATTGTTGACTATTTTCATAAGAGTGGATTTATCTTGGGAGTAGAAGATAAGTCCATTAAATTATGAAGTGATAACAAGTCTTTTCTTGAATAGATTTAAGGGAGTTACTTTTGAGTTATTTTCATAATGAAGAAGAAAAGAGAAGTTTCTCACATTAATATTCTATTCATTAACCGTGTGGTAAATAGTAAATTATTTAATAAATCCGTGAATAAGGTACCATGATAGTGGTAGAGGTTAATGAATTAATAAATCCATGGATAGTATTCATAAATCCATGGGTAGTTTTCCATGGGGTTGATGGAGATTGATTGTTTCATAAAACCATGGGTAGATTACCATGGTGTTTGCAAACATTAGTTATTTAATAAATCCATGAATAAATCACCATAGTGTTGGTAAGTTAGGTTATTTAATACATACATGGTTAAAGGAACTAATCAGTTTATTCCTTAGATAAATAAACTAAGTGATTATTTTATATTATAATCATTATGATGTTAATTTCCTTATGTAGGAAGATCTTGCATATACATGCAACATAAGTATTAGCCTTTATTGAAAAATAATATACATTTTTGTATGTATAAAGATAGCTTGTAGTATTAAAACTACAAAGAATATGAATGTTAGTATAATCTTGAAAGTGAGACATGTATTTATATTATCAAGTACTATTTTTACATATGATTACATGCTTACTAGCATTGAGATTTTCTTTGGGAAGACTCTTGAAGAAGGTTATGTGCTTCGTTGTGTAAGCACTTCTTTAGGGAGAGTCTTTTGAAATCAGTATGCATTCGCATGCATGGAAGAGACAATTGTTATGTTAACTTGCATTCCATGCACTAAAGGTAATAGCTTAAGAGTAGCTATTTTTATTAAATGTATGTAAATCACGTGCATAAATATCTTAGCTGATGTATCAGTTTATTTTAAAAAGAAATCTTGGGAGATGTAGCCATTGTCTTGCAGGAATGTATGCTTAGGCGACCTAAGCATTAGTTATTGTGATGACCTATAACTAGCACAAATGGGGTATGTATTATTTAAGAGTGAATGACAAGGCACTTTACTTGCTTGTCATGATTACACATGAGTAGATGGAGAAACTACTATAGTGATTGATTAATACTTTACGAATCTTGACATTATTTTGTGTTGAAGGCATCATAGCAGGGAATGATGGTGACAAGTACAAAAGTATATTATGCTTGTCATGTACAAAGGAAAAATTATGCTTGTCATGGTGGCAGGTAAATGATTAATGTTCGTGCAGATAAGTGTGATTTGTAGGAAGGTCCAATGTATGATGGTCCGTTGTAGATACATCCATGCCACCAAGATGTAATGAAGACCAGGGGGTAATTGGTATCTTATTATTGAATGGCTTAAAGCTAGATATTGTACATTTCCTTGTAAATATATAAACGATGGTTAAGGGATGGACTCCCTTATAAGCCATTGAGTGATGGGCTGAACACCCTCACGAGCGTTTAATAATAAAATTAGATGTTTGCTGGTTTTCACCCTACGGGGTTTCCAGGGTATATTGGTGTCCAATGGTGTGATTGATTATTGTGTCCAGATGATGAGGTTCATTTTCTTTCTTGTTATGATGTTCAGAATGGAAATTATGTGATGACTATATGAGTACTGATATAAATGGATGTTTGCATCATAAAGTATTAAGTTAATATACTGTAATGGAGGTTTTTAAGGGTTAAGGAGTTACTATTCTTATTTGTAAACATTCTATGTAATGATGATTAACTTATAAAAAAAAAAATTTAACTCCTTACTTTTCCCTGTGAAGTTAATGGTGTATGTTACACATATGGCTGAAAATTATGTGGTCAAAAGAACTCTTTAAAGTATATATCCGCTCCAGCCAATGGTTTAGATATGTCGGATTCAAATGCGTTCCTTTATTCAAATGGTCAATGATCACTTTCGAGTCCCCATAAACCCATAGCTCTTCCAGATATAGATTTGATGCAAACCATAACAAACCCCATAAAGCAATAATTTCCACCCTAGTATTGGTGCCTCTTCCCCCATTCCAGTAAATTTTGTAGTGGCAATCCGGAGCCACCATTAACCATGCTCCACAAAAACAGTTCTGGTTTTGGGAAGCCCCATCAAAGAAACCTGCTGGGTAGTGGATTTCAAATGGACGGAGTCTCTTATTTATGTCAGGAGGGGGCTTTTTTTTCTTCTTCAGTAAATTCATCATTTCCACTGAACAATAGATCTTTTTTTTCTTCTTCAGTAAATTCATCATTTCCACTGAACAATAGATCTTCATACAAATTTCCTGTGAGGTGCACCTTTTTCCTTGGAAAATCTTTCTATTTCTCCCTATCTAGATATGCCAATGAAATAGAAAGGAGATAGTTCTCCATATTTTACCTTTCCCGAACCACCATTTGACACAATACTTTGTTGAAGTATAACATGGAATAGGCAATTTTAAAATGGCACACAAGTGACTTAATGTCTCTTTGGCAAAAGTACACTTATAGAAAAGATGTGATTTTTCTTCCTCATTTTCCCCACATAAAATGCAAATGCCAGCCCCTGCCATCTCTTTTTCTGTAGGATTTCCCAAGTTAGATTTTTATTTCTCCATATCAACCATAGTAGGCAGAAATGTTTATTTAGAAAACAGGTTTTTAAAATTTAATTTTAATTTCTTAGAGATTTAACTACTAATCAATATTTTAAAATATTTATAATAATATAAACTAAATAAAAGTTAAAATATATTTTCAAAGTATTTTTTTTTTTTAAATTAAATTAATTAATTAAAAAAATTACTATATAAAAAAGTATCATATGAAGTAAGTTATAGTTTTTAGAGTTGTTTTTAGTGTTACTTTTTGTAGTTTCAGGTGCTGTAATTTGGTGAAAAAATTTGAGGTAAAATCTTGTTTTATGTTATTTAAACTAGTTTTTTGACTGCATAAATGGATTCAACACCCTAAAAAAACGTCTAGGGCACTTCCATTGTGCAAGGTTACCCATCAAACTTCTGTTTTCAATATATTCCTGCCGGATTTTAAAGAAATTAGAACAAAAAAAACCACCATAAAACCCTTCAAAAAGTCGCACTAAAGACTACTCGATAGTTTTTGAGTATGTGGTATTGATAAACTATAAATAATTTTTTTTAGTAATATGTGGTATTGATAAGCTATGGTATTTGTCCATGGTATTGTAATAAAGTCTATTTATTAAAAATAATCTCCATAGTAAAGTGAGTAAATTTAAATGCTTAAGAATCTTGTTCCATGTTTTTATAAATGTATATATGTTTATTTATATATTAATTTTTTTTATAATTAATAAAAATAAAAACAATTTTATAATTTTACAAAATTTATAATTTAGTTAGTTTTTATAATTTTTTGCAATGTGAGATGTATAATTAAGTATTTTGATGTTTATTATGTATTGATGCCTATCTCGCATTTACAAGCCATTTAATTTAAATAAATGTGCTACTTACTAGTACAGATCCATATCTACCATGGATCTAAGGGCAAGAGAGATCAAATCTCTTGAGGTGAAAAAATTTTTTCTAGTGCACCTTAGCAAATTTGATCCTCTCGAATATATATATATAGTTTTTTTCACGTATATTTTTTATGGTTATTTTTAATCAAAATGCGTTAGATATTCTTAAAAACTTAAATTTGAATATTTTAATATGCATAATTCTAGTGCTTAAGGGGTTTTCAGACTATTGAATTCATATATGCATTCAAAAATGTATTTTAAACAACAAAATTCTTTGAAATTGTATTGCCAAATTTTGGTGAATTCCTGAAAAAGGCTATTAATTGGAATAATCTCAAATCCCTAGGAGATTGGTGGGAGGGGAGTCATTAATATAATTTTTTTAATTTATTAAAAGTTAATGCAATATAACAAAATAATAATGAGGAACTTATCCTTATTAATTGGAATATTCTCAAATCCCTAGGAAATTGGTGGGAGGGGAGTCATTAATATAATTTTATTTAATTTATTAAAATTTATTGTAACATAACAAAATAATGATGAGGAACTTATCATGGATGAACTTATTAATTGGAATAATCTCAAATCCCTAGGAAATTGTTGGTAGGGGAGTCATTAATATAATTTTTTTAAACTATTAAAAGTTATTGAAACATAAAAAATGTTGTAACACACTACACTCGTTGATAAGCATTCAAAGGAAACATATGATGAGCATATTTCCTTGAGAATCAATTTAGGCCCTCAATTAAAAATAAAATAAAAAATCAACAAATCCTCATCCACTTGAAATATGAAGCCTTCGGAAATTAACATTATCAATATTAAAATTACCAATAAAATTAATATTAATATTGAAATTATTATTAAGGTTAACATTAACACATATATTAATATTCAGTTTAATAATATTAATATTAACATTAAAATTAGTATTAAGATTAATATTAATAATGCTAATATTACAGCTAATATTCACATTAATATTAACATTAATGTGAATACTAACATTAAGATTAATGTTACAATTATTAAAAAGTTTAACATTGATATCTTATTTTAACTACATTTGGACCATAGAATAGCAGAGGTTAACATGTTATATGGACCAATGTTTGTAGACATGCAGCTTATGGTGACCAGGAGAATTCCGACAGCTATCAATACATGAACACTGATGTTGGTCTTCAAAATAGAGTTGGAACCTCTTCAAGTTCATCTCCTCAAGTAGGTGTAAAAGATGGACATGAAAAACAATATTTGAGGTATAATTATTCTTATAATCCAGTTGTTTATGATTACGTTAAACATGAAAAAAATTCATGCATGAATGGGAGAAAAAGTTGATGTTCCTATTGTGGTTTGTGTAACCATGAAGTTTCAAAATGCTGGAAGAAAAAGAAAGCATACAGGAAACAACCAAAGCGAAAGTGACTTGAACAAAAGATGTAAAAGATTTGCACACATTTCCAGAGAAAGGGACATCTTATTTCCCAATGTTGGACATTGCATCCAACCAATCATCCCAAGGAGTTGAAGCAAGAGGATAAAAAGACTGGCGAAAAATGTGAGTCTAGATGATTCACAAGAAGAAGATTTTCCGCAAGAAAAATCGCTATGGAAGTGGCTTGGTAAGAAGTGGTTTGACTTCTTGACCCAATAAGACATACATTCATTTGTAGAATTAAATTTGGACCATAGAATATCGTAGGTTAACGTATTATAAATAGATGGATAAATCGAGTCTAGAAAAAGGCAAGGTTGTGGATTGAACTGGATACGAATTGTAGAGATTTGTTTTGTGTTTGTCTGGGTAAGAGCTCCTTCTGGTTGTGTGCGTAGAGGCCCTAAGTCCTGTTGTGTGCGGACCCCACTAGCTATGTGCGCGGGTTGGTAATTAAGTTTGTAAGTTGGATCTGTATGTTAATGAATGAGAAGGCTGGTTGTGGTAGCTAAAGCATCTCTGTGTTATGATTATGGATTGTGCTTTGTGTTAATTATGTGGTTATGTTGATGATTGTTGATACGGACATGGATGCAATATTATAAGAAGGGAATAATTGCATAGATTTGGTTATTGTTAGTTGATTTGCCTTTTTTCACATGTTATCTAGTAGTTTACAAGCTTTACTTGAGTTATTTCGCAAATACACTATTAAGGGTTTCTGTGATAGGGCCTCTTGGCACAGGTCTGTTAGATCTAAAAGAACCCACTTCAATTAACTTCTCTCACTGAGGGTGCAGAAACTTGGTTCCAAAACCCTCCCATACTACTTCGGGTGAGGCCATTGCCGAAGGGGCCATTAGTATAGGGTTTTGTTGGAAAATCTTAAAACCGAACCTGGGTCAAGACCCCTCAAGCCAACAAGGATAAAGATTAAACTGGAAAAAAATGAGCTAACTTATTTTTCACAAACACTTGGCTCTCTAATCCCGAACTCTAGTGATTCAAACCATTCTCGGTTCCTTCCATACAAACGAAGGACATGAAAAAAATTTAGATAAATAATTGTTCTTGCTAATCTATTGAAGTATAAGTGAACTTCATAATTTCTTCCAAAATCTGCAAACATCATATCTTCACTTCTGCATAATTTTTGGCTCTAAATCTTTGTATGAAAAGTTGTGAGATTGAAGGTGATTTTTTTACTTGTTGACAATATGTTCTAGCTTGAGCTTTCAACCGAGGATCAATGAAACCAGATTGAAACTGATGATTATTTCCCTCTAAATTTCTATCATGAATTTTCTAAACAAACAAGCCAATATTCAATAAACACCAATTATTTCTTAGTATCTTGACTAAAAACTAACATGAAAATATTAAATTAAAAAAAATGCAACAAAAGCATACATATCTGAGAAATAATTCCGTCATGTATATGTAATAAATATTATATTAAATAATACTATGAATAGGGTGTTAGGGAGGCTATCCAAGGAGGGTGGCATGGGTCAATAAGGGCCCTCCATATGGTGTAGTTCATGACAAGAATTACCAACCACACTACAAAGGTAAATGATGTAAGGAATGGATGTTATCAATGCAACCATCCCCATGATATCCCATTAAGGTAATGATTTGGAATTGGAGATTGAAAATACATACATTAACTATGGTCATGATGGAAGGAAGTCCTTTGTGTCTCATTACACAAGGGAAATGAGCAGAATCATGACATTACAGAAGCTTGGGTTGAGCTTTGGATCAATGCTACCACTAGACTCTAAATGGTCACCATGGCCAGAGGATAACAATAATATCCTTTTCAAAATTGTGGCTCTCAATTTGTAGTTGATAGACCTATCCTTAAGGATCTTGTGCCAAGTTTTAAGGTTAGTGGTGCATACCGTGTTCAGAGCTTTGGCCTTGTCAACAACTTTAGTGGTGTTTTTTGAATTAAGACCAAGGGTTTGGTTCTCATTTCATCTCTTATGCATTGTGACCAAGGGTTTAGTTCTGAGTTCATCTCTTGTGCATTTTTACCAAGGGTTTGGTTCTCATTTCATCTCTTGGGCATTCTAACCAGGGCTTTGACACTCATGGCTTTGATACTACATTTGTTAATCCTTGATCAAAGCTCAATCCCTTGGCTCAGTTGATTTGAGAAAGTGCCCACAAAGGGTTCACATGTAAGTGCAAGCAAGTTGGAAGTCTGGGACAAGGAAAAGTCCAATGAAGAAAGAAGCCGAGACTTTCAAAGGTTTTTGTAGAATCATATCACGTTCACTTCTTTGCGAAGGCTAAAAAAATTTGAAAGCAATAAAGGAACATGTAAGGAAGAAACATTAACAAAATTCTAGTGCAAGCATTAATGCAAAGCTAATAGCCTAGATGCTCCTCCTTAGTCACTCCAAGAGTAAAGATTCCAAATATGTGCAAATATTAGAGTTATTGTGGAAATTCAAGGGGTTGGTGGCCTTTGCAATTAAAAGTAGATGCAATCAAAGTTTCGAAATCATGTGAAGGTTGGATGGTCTTGACAAAAAAAATATGATAATAATTTATCTCAACTTGACAACAAGTATGAAAGTCTGGTCACTAATTTGGGGATAAAAATCGTGTACTGATGATGTCAAGAAGGTGGAGATGGAGACTAAGGTTGGAAATTCCATGTAAGAAGGGAAATGGCAGAAAGAGGAAAAACAAAAGGGAGTGGTCTAGATGAAGCACTTCATTGACACAACTTCCACCTTGAAGGATGAAGACACCCCCTAGTCTATTGGACATTGGATAAACCAATGCTCCCCATGTGTTTCGTGACATGTTCTTAACTTCCTCTCATGGATTCGTTAACTTCGACAATGTGTTTGTTTACTAACACCTGTGGGTTTTGGTATAATGGAAATCGTGATTCCAACAAGTGGTATCAAAGCCAAAGGTCTCGAGTTTGAATCACACCTGGCTCGCGTTGGGGGGAGATTGTTGGACATTGGATAAACCAATTCTACCAGTGTGTTTCGTCACACATTCTTATCCACCTTTCATGGATTCATTAACTTTGACGATGCGTCCATTTACTAACATCAGTCATCATAGAATTGAAGGAAAATTCAAACTCCTAAGCTCCACTTTTTAGTTTTTATCTCTTCGATGTTAGCTACAGATGCTGCAGGGTCTTTTTCATCCAATTCAAAACTAGTAAGTAGCTCTTCTTAATGAGATAGATATATTTTACGACTGTTAATTTATCCTTTCGAAAGTTGTAGGATGGCTCCTTAGACAACCTGCATATAACAATGTATATATCTTTCCCGTATATATTAATATAGAAGTAGCTAAATTAGAAAAAAAAAAAACAACAAAACTCTATCTATCTATATATATATATATATATAGAGAGAGAGAGAGAGAGAGAGAGAGAGGTTAAACAACATTATTTGAAGACAATAACGTCTCAACCTTTACAAAATTCAGAATTGTAACATGCAACCTTGTTTAGAGCGTATCCAATTTTATTTCCATGACAATATTCAGTCTTACAATGGATATCAACTTTGCAATATCTAACAATTATTGAAGGATGTATCTGATTTTTCTCACACAATATATCTATTATTTTGTCACCATTCATAGCATTAATGATGTAGTCACTATTTACTCTTTTAAAAATCACCTTTTCATGCACAAGGTATTTCTGGATATAACAACATTTACATTTAGATATTTGGATATTCTTAAATGGTGCATAGTAAATTATTAAAACATAATTTGAACAATGCATACCTCACTTTCAACAAGTAGTTGTTCCATTGCTCTTAAAAGATAAGGAAAAATGACGGTTCTAAGAGGAGTCTCAACCATTAGATGAAGAAATGAAATGACCTAAATCATTGCATCAGAGTGATGTTGTTATGTACATTGTGAAAGCAACGAGTTTTACTAAAAATGCTAGAAATAGGAAGTTGTAAGTTGTACCTTGCTCCTTAAAACATTATTATTTAGAAATGCCAATGACACTTGCAATAAAACACTTGAAGTTACTAAAAATGCTAGAAATAGGAAGTTGTAGCTTGTACCTTGCTCCTTAAAAAATTATTATTTAGAAATGCCAATGACACTTGCAATAAAACACTTGAAGTTTAAACGTCAAAAAATGAAATAAATATTAATGATTACATGCAAAATAAATAATTCAGGGTTAGCTAAACCCTATCCAAACTAATATCTAAAAATAAATGGCCAACTAATTTTCATCAGATGTCTCCAAAAAAATGATTTCACATTCTCAAACATTCATTCTGTTTATTTACACATTTTTTCACACTCACATAGTTCAGACACATAAATGACCTTCCACAAGCTGACTGCTCTGCTCAGTGATTCCATCATTCTTACAGAGAAATTTAATAATATTTCTACATAATAGTTCTAGATTCTAAAGTAATTCTTATTCCAGTGTGGTATTTATACGTTTCTATATTTTGAGTATCAAACCATACATAACCCTCTGCCATATTCAATGTGAACTAATTTGTAGTTAATTATATACTTTTATGATCACTGTGAATCTAGCCCACATTTGTCTTCGTTATGATTATGCAAAAAGTTGTACCTCAAATACCCAATTTATCAAGTTCACCTGTTTGAACATAATTCCAACTACAGGGTGATTGGTAGTAGTAAGGTGATCTCAAAACACTTGAAGACCAAGACTTTACATCAAATAGATAGAAGCCTCCAACAAAATACATTGGATGATAAAATGGACAATAGACTAATCTTGAATACGAGAAGTTAAAATTGCACTAGATGTCCAAAAATATAAAAAATAACCTTGCTTAACAAATTGATTGCTCAAATAACACTTTGTACGCATGCCAGTTTTGCAGCAAACTACTAGACCCTGAAGTGAAGAATTAGTGAGCAAGATATTGACCTGAATCAAAAAAAACTTCATTTATATCAATTTATGAAGATGCACAAAATTTTCCAAAAAAATTTAAATCCTACACATAATTTCTTCCTACCTGGATCACATAATTTCTTCCTACGTGCATCTTTAGTTGGAAAAATATAACATTGAAAATGTTCTAAATTTATAATTAGAGAAATGCATCCATGGAATCATAAAAATCCGTTTCACTTGAAAGATATTTATGTACCATGGTTTTTCTTTATTCTGTAAAGCATTGACACAAGCAACATAACAAACATTTTTGGAAATAAATAACATATATGACCATAACTTTTACCTATTGACAAAGTTGGAACCAATTAAGTTGAAATATATTCAAACTGATTTTCTAATGACACCTCCTCCATTCCAATCAACAAACCAATATCCTAAAAACAAGCATGAGTATCCCAAAATATAAAATTTTATTTTTACGAAATAACAATAATGGCAAACATATATAAAAAAGGGAACATGGAGCCTACAATAATTAATAGGTAGTAGGGATAATATCAAGAAGAAGAAGATGAAATATGCCTACCTCAAATGTGTGATTCCCATCTTCTAAGCCTTGTGAATTTTCTTTACTTGAGTTCACATCAACTTGGGTAAACCGATATATTGTATCTTGCAAACTCTTTTGATTTAAATAAATCAAGAATCATGTCAAAAAGTATTGAAATAAACACAGTAAACTATTAAGAAATAAGTAGGTACTAAATATTGTACCGGCCAAACATAGTTCGTTCAACAAAAGGAGGTTATGAGGACTCAAACATGCAAAATTTCATCTACGAAAGGTACAAAATGTTCCCTTAATGGTTTCAAAATCCTCATTAACAAGTAGATTTCTCAACCGCTCACATCTTGAATTGGATGGTGAATACCTCTCTGATCAAGAAATGCATGTAGGAGCAAAGGAATATATTCAACATGTTGTTGTACAAAATGCACATAACGAGTGATTGTTTCCAAAAATACAAGTGCAACAACTCGATGTGAATGGAAAGGAACTTGAGATGATAAAAGCAGATGAAATATCTCCCCAATAGGCCCATTATCATTTTTTATTGTTTCCTCACTCACTCCTTCACCAAGGGCATAAAAATGTGAAATATAAGCCTCAATGTCTTCAAAAGATGTTTCAGAGCTTCCAAGGGTAGCAACCAATGTGTTCCCAAAAAAATTGAGCTACAATGGGTGCCACATGACTAATACTCAGAAACAATTCAAACAGACCCCTGCAATCTTCAACTTTTTTTCCTCCTCATATTTACCAACCGTATCAGTTATGTTTAGAGTATTCTGATACATTGGATCATAGTCAATTCAATGTAGAATAACTTCCGATATCTTTTCAATGTGAACCATATGCTTACCATTCAATGGAGAAGTGGCTTTCATTATGGATAAATAATTTGACAAAAAATATTGTGTAGAATCCCATCCTCAGTCCCATACTGCATAAAATAAATACTAATGGCATAACTCCATCCAACATTTCTATAATAACTTCTTTCATTGTTGGCGTTTCATTAAAAGTTTCATTTGATTCAAATTTTTGATCACACTCTAAAACCTTTTCTGCAAATCCCGTAATGAGAGAACCAACCCTTGAGGTGAATTTAGAATATTTTTTTCCAGGCACCATGCCACAGACCCGACCTACTTGTAACTGTCTAAGAAGAGAAATATTAGATTTTTGATCCATCCTCTTTGATACCATGGCTAAAATACAATTGACTGCAAACCTCTAAGCACCAAATATCTTTGTTATGTCAAAATAAACTAAAATAATATAGGCATAAAGGTATAATTAGCTACCAAATTCATATCAATCCAAGTCACATATCTCTGTACTATTTCTAAAAGCATTGCAGTTAACTCATAAATTTGTAGAAAACTACCAAATCATACCACTCTTACAATATGAGGCACATATTGTTCTCTCATTGCTTCTTTTACCCGTCCTGCAATGCTGATTTCCTCAGAATTACGAGGATAATCCAAAATAATTAACTCGTCATCAAGCACATTAAAAAAAGGGAAAACCATATCGACAACCATGGGACCTTTTCTCACATTAGAAAACTAATCTAGGAAAATCGATGGCCAACGGGCATGATACAAGATAAATATTAAATGGAAAAAAACGAGCAAACTTATTTTTAACAAAAACTGGTCTCTCTAATCTTGAACTATGGTGATTCAAACCATTCCTGACATGACAAAATTTTGGATAAATAGTTGTTCTTGTTGATCTAATGAACTGTTAAAAGATTTAATCTTTTCATTAACTATTAGTTTAGAAATTAGTTTTAGTTGGTTCAAACTGTTTCTATGTAACTACTTATATGCCTGTATATATAGATTTCTCATAATAAAATAATACACAGCGTGAGCTGTCCAATAATTCGTTCTTTCTTATTTCTTCTTCTTTTTTTGTCATGGTATTAGAGCCATCTTTGTTTGAAGCTACCTGCAAGTTTCATCTTGTAGCCAATGAGTTTGGGGACTTTGAAAGTTGTCATTTTTTTTAAGAATGCTGCCAAGGAGTGAATTTTTATGACAAAAAAGGAAGAATGCTGCCAAGGAGTGAATCTTTGAAGAACGTTGCCAAGGAGTGAAGCAGTTCCGTTTGTAATTTTCTTAAGAACTTTCCATTCCACATAAAACTATCTAGAGCCACTAGAGTGAAGCAGTTCCTCCCTACCTGTGTGAAGAGGGTGGTAGCTGTTCTGTTGCTGGAGTGAAAGGACCACCAAAAACATTGTTGCTTTCGAGAAAGCTGTGTTTGAGAAAAGGAGTCTTGCTTCACGATTTCTGAGATTTGGTATGTGAAGATTTTGAAGTCTATATATATATATATATATATATATATATATCATCCCCGACCTTTGATTTTCCGGAAAAAGATTCAGATTTCTCTGGTTAAGGTGTTTGGTTCTCTGCGTTCTTCAAAGAAGCTTTCTTTGTAATAATCAAGCAAGAAAGATGTCAAGTTAAGATGTAATATTTGCAGTGTGGAGGCTTTTGTTTTCCGCTAAAGACAATACAAGTTTTGTTGTAAAAATGTGTCAGATTTATGATTGTTTTTAAACATGGCTTCGATAAGTCAGGTTGCAATCTCTACGTTGTTATTTAGTGGGAAAAATTATGATTTTTGGAGCTTTAAAATGCAATCATGCTTATCAGGCTTAGGTTGTTGGGAATCAGTAGAATTGGGGTTCACAGAACCTGACGCAAATACAATTTCTGGAATGAGTGTTGCTCAAAGAAAACAATTTGATGAACTTAAACAAAAATAAGGTAGAGCGAAGTCATGCATTTTAAATTCCTTAGATGACTCTATTTTTCCTAAAATCACTGTTGCTAAAACGACTAAATCAATTTGGGATATACTTAAGGTTGCTTATTAAGGAAATGATAAAGTAAAAATTGTAAGATTACAAAATCTCAGGACACAATTTGAAACAATTAAAATGATTGAATCAGAAACTGTTGATCAGTTTATGACTAAAGTTATGGGTGTTGTTAATCAACTTTGGATGAATGGTGAAGAAATAGAAGACCAAAGAATTGTTGAAAAAGTTCTTAGATGTTTGCCTAAAAAATTTGGCATGATTGTTACTGTTTTTGAATCGAGAGAATTAACAAAATTATCTATGGAATAATTAATTGGTTCTTTGTTGGCTCCTAAAGCAAGAATTAATTTAGATGTGAGTAATTTAGAGCATGCTTTCAAATTTAAAGCTTTTATGGATAGAGGTAGAGGCAGAGGTTTTCGTGGCAGGAGAGGAAAAGGTAGAGGACAATCTCAGTCTGATGATAGATCACAGGTAACTCAAACACATTCAAAGCAGTCTCAAACTGATCATGGTCGTAGGTGGATAGATAAATAAAAAATTCAATGTCACTATTGTAAAAAATATGGCCATTATAAGTCTGAATGTCGAAAATTACAGTATGTTTTAAGTAAAAACAAAGCCAATGTCACAAACACTGAATGTGAAACATCAGATGCTTTATTTTTGGCATGCCAAGTGACTGTGCAAGTACTTAATAAAGATGTTTGGTTGGTAGAAAATGGATGTAGTAATCATATGACTGGTCATAGTGATTTTTTTTCACATCTTGATACATCTTTCAGTTCCTCTATTGATTTGGGTGATGATCGTCAGGTTAAAGCTTCAGGAAAGGGTGTTGTACCTGTCTTAACCAAACAAAATGTTGTGAAGAATATCTATGATGTTTATTATGTACCCAATTTCAAGCATAATTTGTTGATTGTTGGTGAGTTAGATGCACATGGTTATGATGTTAGCTTTCACAACACTACTTGCACGATTGCTGATAAACATAAGTCTCTTGTTGCAAAGATTCCTATGACAAAGAATAGGTGGTATCAATTACAGTTGAAAAGTGAGAAGTTGTATGCACATAATGCTTCAATGCCAACTGACTCTGACCTGTGGCATTTGTGATATGGTCATTTACCTATCAAAAGTATGAGTTTGTTGCAAAGACAAATTATGGTGAAAGGTTTTCCTGCTTTGTCTGATCATATCTCTTCCTGTACAAGTTGTATAATGGGTAAACATAAGGGAGATAGTTTTGCTTCAGCCTCTAATAGATCCAAATAACAACTAGTGTTAGTGCATACCGATTTGTGCTGTCCAATGCAAGAAAAATCAGTTGCTGGTAGTCTCTATTTTCTTACTTTCATTGATGATTTTAGCAGGAAAATTTGGGTGTATTTCATCAAATATAAATCAATTTTTTTTTCAAAGTTTAAGGAGTTCAAAGCCGAGGCTGAAAAACAGAGTGGCAAGTTTAAGTTCTGAGGTCTGATAAAGGAGGTGAGTATGAATCTAACGAATTCATTGATTTTTGCAAACAACATGGTATTAAAAAACAAACGACAACCAGTTATACTCCACAAAAGAATGGAGTCACAGAAAGAAAGAATCAGACAATTATGAATATGGTTTGAAGTTTGCTTAAACACGAAATTTGTCTAAATATTTATGGGCTAAAGCAGTTACATGTTCGATATATATTTTGAGTAGATCACCAACTTCCAGTGTTCAAAGTTTCGTACCTGAAGAAGAATGGAGTGGACAAAAGGTAACTGTTTGACACTTTCGAGTATTTGGTTGTATTTCTTTCGCTCATGTTCCAGAAAAATTAAGAAAGAAGCTTGATGATAGGATTGAAAAGTATATTTTTATAGGATATAGTGATCAATCTAAGGTATACATATTGTTTAATCCTATAACAAAGAAGTTTGTCGTAAGTCGAGATGTGAAATTTCTGGAAGACAAGTCTTGGAATGAAATGGAGAACAATACTTGTCCTAATCCTTTTATTTTGTTAGACGAACATCAAGCACCTAAAATAAGCACTTCAAGATTACAGGTTCAAAACAAAACCAGCAATAGTTCATCAAGTAGTAGTAGTTCATTATCTTTTGAGTCTGATTTTGATAATCCTAAAATGAGAAACTTAAGTGATATTTATGCACAAGATGATGTTGATGATATTGTAAATTTTTCATTTCTTTCATTTCAACCTACTTGTTTTGAAGAGGCTATAAAAGACAAAGAATAGGTAGACGCAATGAATAATGAAATCGATGCTATTGAAAGAAATCAAACTTGGGATTTGGTTGATCTACCTGATGATAAAAATTCTATAGGTGTTAAATGGGTTTTTAAAACAAAGTTAAAAGAGAGAGGTGAAGTTGATAAGCGCAAAGAAAGATTAGTTGCCAAAGGTTTTTCACAGCAACCTGGCATAGATTATGGTGAAAAATTTGCACATGTAGCAAGAATTGATACTGTTCGATTTGTATTAGCTATTGCAGCAAAAAACAAGTGGTCGTTTTATGAAATGGATGTAAAGTCTGCTTTTTTGAATGGTGTTTTGAATGAAAAAGTGTATGTTGATCAGCCACTTGGTTTCGAAATCAAAAATCAAGAACATAAGGTGTACAGGTTGAAGAAAGCACTGTATGGCTTTAAGCAAACTATAAGAGCTTGGTACAGCCGAATAGACCATTACTTGCTGAATAATGGTTTCAGAAGGAGTGACCATGAGCCCACTTTGTATATCAAGAATGATCATCAAGGTAATATTTTGATACTGTGTCTTTATGTTGATGACATAATTTATACAGGTAACATGCAGCTAGATGAATTTAAAGCTGCAATGAAAAATGAATTTGAAATGACAGATCTTGGATTAATGAGATACTTCTTAGGTATCGAAGTGAAACAAACACAAGATGGTATGTTTATGAGTCAACAAAAGTATGCTACTGACATTTTGAAAAAGTTTAAGATGGACAGGTGTAAACCTGTTGATACTCCTATCGAAGTTGGTACAAAGTTGAGTAAAGATGATGTGGGTACTATTGTTAATGCGACTTTGTATAAGCAACTTGCTGGTAGTATTATGTATCTTACTGCTACTAGGCCTGATATAGCATTTGCAGCTAGTTATATCTCCACGTTTATGGAATCTCTTAAAGACTGTCATTGGAAAGCTGGAAAAAGGGTGTTAAGATACATTGCAGGTACATCTACTTATGGTTTATCGTATGCAGCCTTTGCAGACAGTAAGCTTGTTGGTTATACAGATAGTGATTATGCAGGTTGTATTGATGATCAGAAAAGCACTTATGGCTATGCTTTTCTATTTGGAAGAAACTTGATCTCGTGGTCATCCAAAAAGCAACCCATAGTTGCACTATCTTCAACAGAGGCCAAGTATGTTGCCATTAGGGTAATTTTGAGGTCTAAAATGGGCCTCCTAAGAAAAATGTACAACAAAAATAAACTTTATAACAACCAATGGGATTCAAGATGATGATGTCAACCATGGGGGATGATTTACCATTTTTTAAATAAAAGGGTAAAAATATTAAAAAATAATAAAATAATAAAACTACTTTTTCAACTCGTATTTTCAACTTATCTCCCAAAAATTTTACTCAAATTTCAAGTGGGAGTACTCGTTGGATGAAAAATTTAATTCCTCATCCAAGGAGTACCCATGTTGCATACTTTCGATGAACTCTACTACACGAAAAATGAGAAATACATAAAAAACGTGATTGTAATCACGTTTTTTTATGTATTTCTCATTTTTCGTGTAGTAGGACCCATCGAAAGTATGAAAAATGGGTACTCCTTGGATGAGGAATTAAATTTCGCATCCAATGAGTACTCCCGCTCGAAATTTGAGTAAAAACTTTGGGAGATAAGTTGAAAATATGAGTTGAAAAAGTAGTTTTTTCATTTTTCCCTCTAAAATTTGATGATGTCATCAAATCTTATTTGATTTTTTCCACTATTATTTTATAATTTTCCTTGGAGGCCCATTTTAGACCTCAAAATTCCCCTAATGAGTGAATTCAGCATCATGTCAAGCAGTATGGTTGAAGAGACTTCTCTCCGACTTCAGTTATACAGAAAATGAACCTATTTCAATCTGTTGTGACAACACTTCCACTATTTCCTTGTCAAAGAATAATGTATTTCATCAAAAAAGAAAACATATTGATGCTCGTTTTCACTTCATTCGTGAACTCATAAAAAATGGTGATATTATTCTTAAATTTTGTGATTCCAAGGATCAGTTAGAGAATATCTTCACAAAACTACTAGGAAAAGTTAATTTTGAATTTCAATGTCAAAAGTTAGGCATAAAACAATGTAACCCTCAAGATTAATAGGGAGTGTTAAAAGATTTAATCTTTCCGTTAACTATTAGTTTAGAAATTAGTTTTAGTTGGTTCAAATTGTTTCTATGTAACTACCTATATGCCTGTATATATAGATTTCTCATAATAAAATAATACACAGCGTGAGCTCTCTAGTAATTCATTCTTTCTTATTGCTTCTTATTTTTTTGTCATGAACTATTGTGGAGCTTGACAATTTATTCCAAACTCTCCAAACCCCAGAACTGCACTTTTGCATAATTTATAGCACTGAATCTTTGTATGCAAAGCTGTGAGATTGAAGGTGATTATTTCACTTATTGACAATAGGCTACAACTTGAGATTTCAACTGAGGATCAATGCTCCCATTCTGATTGAAATTGATGATTATTTCCCTCTCAAAATCATCCATGGATACGAAATTCAAACTCGCACTATAAAACTACTTAAGACCAATATTCACCAATACCTCAAGGAATCACCAACTTCTTCAAAATTTCAGCTAGTTTGAATCCTTCCTGGGACAAATTTCTTATTACCTATGCCTTACTATAGTTTAAACTTTAAATAAGTGATAGCTCTAGATGAACCGTGCTTTATGTACACTAAATTTAAATGAATTTGGGTAATTGAGCATGCAAGGATTGGAATGAATCATGTGCGCTCCTTTGGAAAGGGCACCGCTGAGAAACTTACAGACGGGTCTAGAAATTTTGGACCCTTGGCTTCCATGAACTGTGATATAATAAAAAAATATGACTTACTATCACTTTTGTCTTTGTAAGGAATCCTTTTTTCCAACATCTTTAAATAGCTTTACCTTCCCTTATTAGTCCCTGCTAGCAGGCAAGGGACTATAGTAATTGGTTTTTTAGTTTAGTATTAGTTCCCTTGGAAACTTGTAACATTAAAACTAAAGCTTTTACAAGATTTTTTCTTTCTTCTTTTTTAATATCTTATCAACTACTCGCATCGTCTATTTTGGCCAATGGCTGGTTTTACAGTATTATTGGCCTCTTACAGAGGAAGAGAGTCGGACAAGGATTCAATTCATTAGGTTAAAATGGAATAACAACTAAAAATTATGCTATGGGAATTCATAGTCGACTAATACTAGCATTATTCCACTAGCATTAGATGTTTCGCCAGATCCAGTATTTTAAAACATGTATTTTCATTAGGCATATCATTCATTGTTTTATAAGGAGACAATGGTTTTCTCCACATAAATCATACTTGCATGTGGTAGGCATGTGGCAGGCATATGGCAATTGTGCAAAATTCTCAATGATTTTCGATGCAACTACTCCCGGTTTTACATTGATTAGTTAGTTTTGTGCAAGAAAAGGTTCTGCATTCCTCTTTCTTTTCCCCTCAATGAAATAGGTTCTGCAGTCCTCTTTCTTCGCCTCTCTATGAAATCTTGTTTCTTCGTCGGTCAATGAAATAGGTTCTGCAATCGTCTTTCTTCTCCCCTTAATGAAATCTTGAGTACTGGGTGATTTTTTTTTGTCTTGCTTGAAGACTCCGTACGTATTGTCTCATACTTCTTAGATATATGGAAATTCCACTTCCCATGAACACAGTGATCTAAAATAACAGAAACTTGTCACGGAAACTTGTCATTAATTAGCCACAATTGTTGAAATATAGAAGCATGTGGTGATTTCTCCATACCTAGATGGAGAGGAGTAGCATTCCATACCTATTTTTCAGCTTTTGGGCAAGCTATTTTAATAATTTTTTGAGCTCAAATTCTTTTTTTCCCAGGTAGTTGTTCCCGGTCCAGTTGCTGGTCCTGAAACAAAAAACGGGTCCAGATCCTAGCAGAAGACGAGTAGGATGGCTTGGTTACCAGCAGAAGAAGATTCACTTGGCCTGGTTTAAACAACAAGTTTTGATTTCGTTTAGTAATTGTATACACTTCTTTTCATGCATTTTCTTTTAGAATTTTGCAAAGAACAAAATATTGAAAAAAATAAAAAGTGTAAACACTTAATAACTTAAATAGCGGACTAAAAAACAACACTGACTTTTACAAATGTATACAGAAATTTGTTGATTATGAATTCCTTTATAACCTTACTAAAAATAAATCACTGTGTGATTTTATCAATTCATTTTAAAAATTGGTTTACCCTAACATTTGAATGTCTGAGGGCCAAACATCAACCACATCACAGTCTGCAAAATTTGACTGCATGGTTAATATCATGAATAATAGTGTAGCTCTAGCTCTATTATTTGCTTTAACTCTAGCTCTAGCAAAATCTTGACTTCTTTTAAAAGTTATCCTCCCAAGTACTAGCTCTCCTAAGGGCATTACAATTAGCCTACATTTGGTTGGAGGGTCATCAGGCTGTAATGGTCAGAAATCTTACCAACAAGGAGAATATATCATTTAATCCCATGAACCCTAGGAGCATGACAGGAACCCCAACGTACTTTCCATGACATCTAACTTCTTGACCTATAAAGGTAGTAGAGCAACATAAAATTTACATCCTCATTTGAAAAATGAAAAATATATTAATACTATTAAGTATGTTCCAATAGGAATTGGTTTTGTGAGTGATAATTTCTCATACGTTATGCAAAAATTGTTAGAAATTGAATACTTCATTCTTAAACTATAAATCATTGCCATTTATTAGGATCTATAAATAATGAGAAAATGCCAAAAACCAAGTGGCATTTTAGGGAACATCCTTTGCATTATTCTTCTAAAACTCGTGGCATCACATTCAATTTGAAAGGGCTACTGGAAGTTGAGAGTCTACAGAACTAGGGTTGAGCATAACTTGGAAATTGAGAATGTGTAGAACTCGGGTTGAGCATAACTTCTTCTTTCCCTACTGAAAGGGATCTTCAACCTCTGGGATTTGTAGCCTCGTCCACTGAGTGGGGAATACTTTTTAAGGAAATTTCCATATGACTTGTTTGCAGAGATAAATTACTCGGTAAGAAGACTTTATTGATATGCTACATGTTTGATTTCAAAATATTTCCCATCACCTTCACTTATACATGTTTGATTTCAAAATATTTCCTGTCACCTTCGCTTGCTTCAGAGGGTCTAATCTTCAAGCCCAATATTTAGAGGGGACATTTGGCACATGAAAGTCCCACTTGGCAGTTGGGCAGTTCACTTTTTTCATTTTTTATTTAACCTTTTAACCTTATTTATAGTGTATTTACTTTTTTATTTTTTTGATTAAAAAATATTTTTAATTTAAATTTATCCCTTTGCATGCAAGAGATGTGTCTAGGCATGTCTTAGTGAATTTCATTTATTGGGAGCTGTTACCCACAAGATATATGTGAATTTTTGGCTATGTTGGTAAAGCTTTGTTGCTTGCTCCGTTGCTACTAAAACTGCTGAAGTTGGATATAAAATAAAAAGGGATTCTAGGGAGACTGGAACTGAAACTAGCTGTGATGCTGCTTGCTTTGGTACTGCTCCTGTCCAAACCTATGTTTCTTCCCTAGCCTCTTCCTTAGCTTATGGTGCTTCCTTCTTTCTTTCTATAAGCTCTCGATCTGGCTCTCCAATGCTTGTACTCGTGAAGCCCTTCTTTTCATCACTTGTAAGAGGCACTCGAGTGACTGTTTTTTATCTGCTTGCAATGGCCTTATCTCATACTTTACTATGGATGTTTCTAAGATGCCTCTATTGATTCTATTCTGTACTAATAATGGCCTTTAATGGGTTGCTTAGATGTTGATGCTTGCTTAACCTACTGAGTAAAACTTTCTAGCTAAGCTCTCAACTCTACCGCCAAATCATTGTCATTTACTGGGGGTGAATGGATTATTGGAACAACCCTTTCGGCTGCCATAATCACTTGATAGAGAGATTTTATTGTTGCCTGGATATCAAATGGAACTTGTAACTTTAGTGGCAAGTGCTTTTGAAGGACTAGTTATAATGGTTATCATGTCTGCAGGTGGAGTCGATATCAATTTTGCCCAAAACTTGGATAACATTTCAACGATTTTGTGGGTTGGATATCCTGGCAAAGGGGAAGGAGATGCCATATCTCAGGCAAACTTTGGAGCATATAATCCAGGTACTACACATAGACATCCAGTTTTTTAGAAATTGTCTGTTTTTTTTCTGCATGAATGTTTTCAGCCCTTCCACTGACTAAGATATTTATTTCTCATGATTCAGAGCCTCCGCAAAAATTGAATCAAGCTGAGCCAATTTTTAATATGAAATTTAATTATTATATCCATGCACGTGGTTTTCTTCCCATGACTTGGTATCCAAAGAAATATGTGGAACAGGTTAACATGGCAGATATGCACATGCCATCCAATTGAAGTGGCTACCTAGGAAGGACATATAGATTTTTCAAGGGCTGACACAGTGTAAGTAAACTATTATTGATCGAATTATGGATCCCAATTATATCCGTGAATGCTCTGGATGGGAAAGGTGAGCAGAAATTCAAGAAATGTGAACTCTAGTCCTATGATCGCAGCTGGTTTGAATTTTGGGGGAGTTGGAGTTCGAGTGAAGCTAGAACCCGTGGAGGGTAGATGTATGCAGTAATGAAAACATAGGTAATTGCATCTCCTGGCGAAGGGGCCAGGGAGATGGAATAATTATTAAATCTGGTTGCCATTTAAAAGTAGAAGTATATTGCATCATGGATTGAATATGCTGTCATGGGTGTCCTACATATATTCACCTCTTAAATGATGCGGATAATGTGGCTGAAGTTGACGAAAGATTAGTTCACTAATTTTCATTGGTCTTTGCTTTTCCCTAGGACACAACAAACAAGCCCTATTCTGAATCCAATATTTTGAAAATCAAAATGCCAGAAGAAATGTATTATAAACCATATAAGGTTCAACAAAACATGTCTACAACATTGCAATCGACTAACGACAATTTCAGAGATTTCAACGTCAGGAAATGACAGGTTTAAGAATAATTTAGGGCCAATCCATATTTATTTCACAAATCACAAGGATTTATAGAAAAATGCACCACAACAGTGATTTGTTTTTTTTCTCATATACTACGATATCATGAGGGATCAGTCTAGTAAAAAACTTTAACTTATAGTGGTAGGACAACACTTCAACACATATTGTAATGAACTATTTGTTATTTTTTTGTTTTAAACATGTACAGTTAATTGCTGCAAACAAATTATTCATCCAAAAGCTGCCAATGCCATTCTCCTTGGACTAGAATACAATCTTAGTTTTATGACGACCTTCTTCAGATCCAGATCTCACAAGAAACATAAGTTAAAACTCACTGTCAACGATGGGACCAGATCAGACAGAGCCACTGAGAGGACCGAGACCCAAAATTTAGAGTATCATTTGTAGTTAAGGTTATCATGGTGCCATTCTAGTTGATTTTTGTTGTGTAAAAATTATTTTGCAATTTTGATTGGAGCCATGCATCCTTGAACACTCATTTGAGTGAATGGTATATTGAATTTTTCAGTAATCCATTCCTTTTGAAATTTTCCATAGGCCCACAAGATAAAATTAGTTTCTCATTTGAGTGAATGGTATATTGACCTTTTTAGTAATCCATTCCTTTTGACATTTTCCATAGGCCCACAGGATAAATGTTCTGGAAAATTAGTTTTATTTCTTATGGGGCCTTGGATATAGGGTTGCACACCCATTGTCAAAATAGTAAAATGGAAGTGCTAAATTAGCACCTGTAACCACCAAAAAAGCTAATAGATGCCTGCACATTTCAACCCATTGTCAAAATAGTGAAATGGAACTCTTATTATCCCCTGTTGTTCAAAACTATTACTATCAAGAATTATATTTAATCTCGAAAGGACTTCTATATATTTAATTTGAATTACAAATATACACATTTAGGAGGAAGAGATTCTAATTTAACCATGAATGTTATACCAAAATTGTCTCCTTTGCCTGAAAATTAACTCCAGCAGTGGCAAATAGATTTACACCGAATCAGTTCCACTACCATGCATCTTGAGATTCGTTCAGGTTTGTTCCTTATAGAGTATATGACCTTGATTCGTGTTACAGTGTGTTGCATAATCCCGATCTCAAGCCTCTGAAGAAGGCTTAATACAGTAGTAGAGACCCTGTCTTCACACTCGATTTGTGCTCTGCACGTACTGCAACCCAAGTCTTCTCTTCAACACGGTGATAATGCACAAAAACATAAAATTTGTGATTTTCAACCAAGGCTCCACTAATTATCTTTGTCTTCTCAATCAACACTGCAAACCTTTTCTATCATTGGTATAAACTCTCTGGAATTATGGTAGAGAACACCACCACCTTCTCCTCAATAGTATCATCAAATGTTATAAATGCTTTGTCTATAGCGAGACCCATGATATGTTAGAAACCCTCCAAAGTAGGCATCATCTCACCCTAAGAAAAACCCTCCAAAGTAGGCATCATCTAACCCTAAGAAAAAAGAAACTTGTACCTAGATCCTATATAAGATATTATTCACTAGTTAGATCTTAGAAGTAAAGATACTCTACTTCTGCCTTGGTAGCAGTTTATTTCAATGTTGAATGGCTTGGTGTTTCTTTTAATGTCATTGTATTGTTTTCATCATTCTGTCACTAGAGTGACACCTATTCCTTTTGACATTTTCCACAGGCCCACAAGATAAATGTTCTGGAAACTTAGTTTTATTTCTTATGGGGCCTTGGATATAGGGTTGCACACCCATTGTCAAAACATTAAAATGGAAGTGCTAACTTAACACCTGTAACCATCGAAAAAGATAATAGATACTTGCAGTAAACACATTTCCACCCATTGTGCATCTCAACTAGAACATTTGGAAGTAAACACATTTCAACCCATTATGCATTTCAACTGGAACATTTGGAAGAAAATAACACTTAATAATTTAGTAAATGAATTTTGAAAGCAGTGACACTTAATAACTTATTCATTGTAATACAACCAGCCTAGATCCATCTAACTCTGGATCTATCATGCGCCAAGAGGGATCAAATCTCTCGAGGTGCAAACCTATTTTTTGAGTGCAAAACTTGAGGAAAGGTTTGCACCACGAGAGATTTGATCCCTCTCGGTGCATGATAGATCTAGAGTTAGATGGATCTAGGCTGGTTCCAGTCGGAGGCATCAACGTCACATTTTTCAGATTATTAAAATTTTTGTATATTTTTGAGATGTAAGATGGAACTAGGCTGGTTTCAGTCGCGTGCTGCCAAGGAAAATATATCAAAGATATGATTAATTTTATCAGTAATATGTAAATATATCAAATATTAATATAATAATTTTAAATATGCTAAATATTTAAGTTAACTTGAATGTTTTAATTTTAAATTTTCTTAGTTACCTCGATTCGTTGAGATGATAATTATTAATAACTATAATGATGAAAAATGATGAAATATTTTTTTTAAATGCAAAGTGACAATAATAGTGTTGAAAGATAGAAAAATGTGAATAATAAAGAAAGTACTCATGTTAAATCAATCTCAAACTATTTTCTTCTACTATTCTTATTGCCACCCTTGTTAGTTTTTTATCTTTTCATATTGATTATATGAAAAAGAAAATTTAAAACGTAAACCATTTAAATCTTTAGCTCGAGATTTTGTAGTAAACATGATACCTTCTCTCCCTTGATCTCCAATATTAATAGGTTAAATTACTACAACACAAAAATCAAGGTACATTGTCAATAAATTTTTGTGCTTACACTAAAATCAATGCATCTTTTGTTAGTCAATCACTTTAATATTAATATCTTGTCATATATCCAATTACATCAAATCATAAATCAACATATTTATTGAAATCAATGCATTTAATGAAAGGAATCAAATAAGATTAGAAAATAACTTTTACATTGAAATCAATGCACCTAATGAAATCAATCAAATAAGATTAGAAACCAACATCTGCATTGAAATCAATGCATTTACTCAAAGCAATCAAATAGGATTAGAAATCACCATCTACACTGAAATAAATGCATTTAGCACAAACAATCAAATAGTATTAGGAATAATCCACATTGAAATCAATGAATCTAGAGCAAGCAATCAAATATAATTATAAATCGACGTTTAAATTGAAATCAACACATCCAGTGCAAGCAATCAAATAGTATTGAGATCATCACCTAATGAAATCAATGCATCTAGTGCATGTAATGTATATCATTAGAAATAAATATCTACACTAAAATCGATGTATCTAGTGCAAATAATCAAATAGGATTATAAATCTCCATCTCCACTTGAATAAATCCATCTTGTGAAAGAAATATTCTTCCCTCTCTCCACTCTCCATCCATATCTATATCCCCCTCCATCTCTTGTTTTTTGTCTCTCTATTTCACCCCCCTAAACACACACGCTCTTGCACTCCATATATATCATCTCTTTGTTGATCACCCTCTCTCCCCATCTCTCTCTTCTTCCCTCTCTTCCCCTTCTCTCCCTCTCCCCCACTAATATCTCTCTTTCCTCCTTTTTTCCTCTCTCTCTCTCTCTCCATCTTCCTTATCACTCACTCTCTCTCTCTCTAGGAACCAACATCTACACTGAAATCAATGCATTTACTCAAAGAAATCAAATAGGATTAGAAATCACCATCTACACCGAAATCAATGAATTTAGTGCAAACAATCAAATAGGATTAGAAATCATCTACATTGAAATTAAGTCATCCAGTGCAAGTAATCAAATATAATTATAAATTGACATCTACATTGAAATCAACACATTTAGTGCAAGCAATCAAATTGTATTAGAAATCACCACCTACACTGAAATCAATGCATCTAGTGCAAGTAATCAAATATCATTAGAAATAAATATCTACACTAAAATCGATGCATCTAGTGCAAATAATCAAATAGGATTAGAAATCACCATCTCCACTTATATCAATCCATCTAATGCGAGAAATATTCCTCCCTCTCTCCACCCTCCATCCATATCTATATCCCCTTCCATATATTATTTTTTGTCTCTCTATCTCACCCCCCTAAACACACATGCTCTTGTACTCCATATATATCAATCTTTTTTTCAATCACCCCCTCTCCCCATCTCTCTCTCTTCTTCCCTCTCTTCACCTTCCTTCTATATCTCTATCTTCCCCTTCTCTTCCTCTCCCCCATTAATATCTCTCTTTCCTCCTTTTGTCCTCTCTCCCTCTCTCTCCATCTTCCTTATCACTCTCTCTCTCTCTCTCTCTAGAAACCAACATCTACACTGAAATCAATGCATTTACTCAAATAAATAAAATAGGATTAGAAACTGCCATCTACACTGAAATCAATGCATTTAGTGCAAACAATCAAATAGGATTAGAAATCATCTACATTGAAACCAATTCATCTAGTGAAAGTAATCAAATATAATTATAAATCGACATCTAAATTGAAATCAACAAATTCAGTGCAAGCAATCAAATTGTATTAGAAATCACCACCTACACTGAAATCAATGCATCTAGTGCAAGTAATCAAATATCATTAGAAATAAATATCTACACTATAATCGATGCATATAGTGCAAATAATCAAATAGGATTAGAAATCACCATCTCCACTTATATCAATCCATCTAGTGCGAGAAATATTTCTCCCTTTCTCCACCCTCTCGACACTAAAATCGATGCATCTAGTGAAAATAATCAAATAGGATTAGAAATATTCCTCCCTCTCTCCACCCTCCATCCATATCTATATCCCCCTCCATCTATTCTTTTTTGTCTCTCTATCTCACCCCCTAAACACATGCACTCTCACACTACATCTATATCAATCTCTTTGTCAATCACCCCCTCTCCCCATCTCTCTCTTCTTCCCTCTCTTCACCTTCCATCTATATCTCTATCTTCCCCTTCTCTCCCTCTCCCTCGCTAATATCTCTCTTTCCTCCTTTTTTCCTCTCTCCCTCTCTCTCCATCTTCCTTATCACTCACTCTCTCTCTCTCTCTAGAAACCAACATCTACACTGAAATCAATGCATTTACTCAAAGAAATCAAATAGGGTTCAAAATCACCATCTACACTGAAATCAATGCATTTAGTGCAAACAATCAAATAGGATTAGAAATCATCTACATTGAAATCAATTCATCTAGTGCAAGTAATCAAATATAATTATAAATCGACATCTAAATTGAAATCAACACATTCAGTGCAAACAATCAAATTGTATTAGAAATCACCACCTACACTGAAATCAATGCATCTAGTGCAAGTAATCAAATATCATTAGAAATAAATATCTACACTAAAATTGATGCATCTAGTGAAAATAATCAAATAGGATTAGAAATCACCATCCCCACTTATATCAATCCATCTAGTGCGAGAAATATTCCTCCCTCTCTCCACCATCCATCCATATCTATATCCCCCTCCATCTATTCCTTTTTGTCTCTCTATCTCACCCCCATAAACACACGCGCTTTTGTACTCCATATATATCAATATCTTTTTCAATCACTCCCTCTCCCCATCTCTCTCTTCTTCCCTCTCTTCTCCTTCCATCTATATATCTATCTTCCACTTCTCTCCCTCTCCCCCATTAATATCTATCTTTCCTCCTTTTTTCCTCTCTCCCTCTATCTCCATATTCTTTATCACTCTCTCTCTCTCTCTAGAAACCAACATCTACACTGAAATCAATGCATTTACTCAAATAAATCAAATAGGATTAGAAATCACCATCTGCAGTAAAATCAATGCATTTAGTGCAAACTATCAAATAGGATTAGAAATCATCTACATTGAAACCAATTCATCTAGTGCAAGTAATCAAATATAATTATAAATCGACATCTAAATTGAAATCAACAAATTCAGTGCAAGCAATCAAATTGTATTAGAAATCACCACCTACAATGAAATCAATGCATCTAGTGCAAGTAATCAAATATCATTAGAAATAAATATCTACACTAAAATCGATGCATCTAGTGCAAATAATCAAATAGGATTAGAAATCACCATCTCCACTTATATCAACCCATCTAGTGCGAGAAATATTCCTCCCTCTCTCCACCCTCCATCCATATCTATATCCCCCTCCATCTATTCTTTTTTGTCTCTCTATCTCACCCCCCTAACCACACGCGCTCTCGTACTCCATATATATCAATCTCTTTTTCAATCACCCCCTCTCCCCATCTCTCTCTTCTTCCCTCTCTTCACCTTCCATCTATATCTCTATCTTCCCCTTCTCTTCCTCTCCCCCATTAATATCTCTCTTTCCTCCTTTTGTCCTCTCTCCCTCTCTCTCCATCTTCCTTATCACTCTCTCTCTCTCTCTCTCTCTAGAAACCAACATCTACACTGAAATCAATGCATTTACTCAAATAAATCAAATAGGATTAAAAATCGCCATCTACACTGAAATCAATGCATTTAGTGCAAACAATCAAATAGGATTAGAAATCATCTACATTGAAACCAATTCATCTAGTGCAAGTAATCAAATATAATTATAAATCGACATCTAAATTGAAATCAACAAATTCAGGGCAAGCAATCAAATTGTATTAGAAATCACCACCTACACTGAAATCAATGCATCTAGTGCAAGTAATCAAATATCATTAGAAATAAATATCTACACTAAAATCGAAGCATATAGTGCAAATAATCAAATAGAATTATAAATCACCATCTCCACTTATATCAATCCATCTAGTGTGAGAAATATTCTTCCCTCTCTCCACCCTCCATCCATATCTATATCCCCCTCCATCTCTTCTTTTATGTCTCTCTATCTCACCCCCTAAACACACACACTCTCGCAATCCATATATATCAATCTCTTTGTCAATCCCTTCCTCTCCCCATCCCTCTCTTCTTCACTCTCTTCACCTTCCATCTATATCTCTATCTTCCCCCTCTCTCCCTCTCTCTCCATCTTCCTTATCACTCACTCACTCTCTCTCTCTCCACCTTTCTCTCTATATTTCTTTCTTCTTACCTCTCTCCTCCTCCCCCTCCAAGTCCATCTCTCTTTCCCTCCCTCTCTCCACTCTCTCACATCCTCTCTCTTCCTTCCTCTCTTTCCCTTTCTCTCCCATCTCTCTCTCCCTCTCTCTCTCTTCACCCACCAACTATGTTCCTATATCCCTCCCTCTCTCCTTATATCTCCTTCTCCCCCCTTATCTCCCTCTCTTATTATATCTCCTTCTCCCTCCTTATCTCCATCTCTCCTTATTTGTCTCTTTATCTCATCCCCAAACATACACGTTCTCTCTTTGTCTCTCCCTTGTCACTCCTTCTCTCTCTCCACTTCTCACTCTCTATATTTCTTATTTCGTACATCTCTCCCCCTACAACTCAATCTCTCTATCGATCCCTCTCTCCTCCTCTCTCTCTCCAAGTCTCGCTCTCGTCCTTCCTCTCTCTCTCTCTCCCCTAATCCCTCTCTCTTCTGCGATCTCTCTCTCTCTCTCTCTCTCCCTCCATCACTCCCTCTCTTCCCATCACTCTCCTCCTATCTCTCCCTTTCTCTCCCACCTCTCTCTCTCTCTCTCTTTTCCCTCCAATCCCTCTCTCTCTTTTATATCTCTCTCTCTCTCTCTAATCCTCTCTCTTCCCCCATCCCTTTCACTCTCTGTCTCTTTCACCCCTCATTCTCTCCAACTACATATATCCCTCCCTCTCTCCTTCTCACTTCTTCTCTCCCCCCTTCTTTTCCCATAAATCTTACTTTGTCTCTTTATCTCACCCCTAAACATACACACACACTCTCTCTCTCTATCCCTCCCTTATAACTCTCTCTCTCTATTTCTTCTTAGTTATGTAAACTAATGAACCTAAATATTCGTAAATATAAAGCAGATTATGGAGTAAATATGAAAAGAGGTTTTATTTACTTACCATACCTCTAGTTTATTTATATTTTTATTTATTTACCATACCCTTTTTCTTTACTATGGTATTTGGCCCATGGGCTTGTTATATAATTAGATTTTTATTTATAATCCTATTTGATATATTGTTATTTATTTACCTTACCTCTTTATGCCTCTTTTATATTTATTTATTTACCATACCTCTTTATATCTATTTTATATTTATTTATTTATTTATCATACTTGTTTATACCTCTTTTATATTTATTGATTTACCCATATTATTTGTCTATGAGCTTCATCTAAATAAAACCTCTTTTTATTTTATTTTAAATATAAAAAGGTTTATGGAATAATATAAAAGAATTTTTATTTATTTACTTTACATCTAGTATATATATATATTTTTTATTATTTACCATAGCTGCGAAGTAAGTATAAATTCATTTTACAAATATTTAATTAAAAGAAATATTAAAAGATTTTGGATTTTGATTGTTTGTGTTGAATTAACTCTTTTCCTTTGATTTAGGAAATGGTATTGACTTTAGTAAAGAGTAAAGATGTTTTAAGAATTTCCTTAATTTGGAAATTCAATGTGGTAATTTTTTTTGTTAAAGGTAAATTTATGATCCATTCAAATTCACGTATATAATTTACTATCCATTCAAATTATATAAATAATACATAATTGTATTAGAAATTGATATATGTTCTAACACAATGCGATTTTTATTTTTTATTTTTTTATTTTAATTTAAAACTTAAGCTGAAATTTTGTATGAGGACGTGACCCACCTGACATCGGGGTCATATTGGGCTGTAGATGCGCCTCTCGGCGCAATCAAGTCATAATCCCAAGTAATTTTCCTAGCTCAAGGCAGTGACTAGCTAGCTGCCTTGCAGCCAACCTTGTTCCTCTTTCAATTGTTTCACGATTGAATATTTTTCTAATCTAACTTAATAGCTGTGGTGACATAACTCATTTCCACTCGATTGAAGATATAATATTTTTTAAAGGTCTACACCCGTATGTCTTAAACAATTCTCCATGTAGGAGTATAGATAGGAGATACGTGGAACTGTTATTTGTTAGAATACCAATTCTCATCTGAATTATTATTCACAGCGTAACTGTGTAATTTCATATGAAAATAGTACGCAGAGTAAAAAAATCAGAGCGGGTGCCAGTAATGAGCCACCGCTGCATCCTAGAGCTCTCCTTATCCATCACCCAACTATTCAATGATATTACATAATTTCATATATATTCCACAAGGTCCTTCATTTTAGAACTCGCTTCCTTTAAAAGTCTGGTCGAATTGCCAGTCGGAAGGAGCCACGTTATAGGAAACGGTCGTCTTCCCGTCGCTGGTGGTGACTTGGATCGAAAGGCTCTGGCCATTCAGGTAGGAATTTCTTTGCTAGTTCTGCCCCCAATTGCGTGACATGGCCTGCCAACCACTCCCTGACCCTTTTATGGAGACCGGTGGACATCCCTTGCTCCTGCTACATTGGTAATGAGGACCAAATTGAAGTATTAGTGCCCATTCATGGTGAAATGAATTCCTCCATTCCTCAAGCATGGGACCCTTCAATAAACCCATCGCAAAGTATTAATTTCAAAATTAGGACAGAGCAGATCCACTTTCGTATAGTATAGAGAGTATGAACCAACCTAGATCCATCTAACTCTGGATCTATCATGCGCCGAGAGAGGTCAAATCTCTCGAGGTGCAAACCTATTTTTTGAGTGCAAAACTTGAGGAAAGGTTTGCACCTCGAGATATTTGATCCCTCTCGGCGCATGATAGATCCAGAGTTAGATGGATCTAGGCTGGTTCCAGTCGAAGGCATCAATGTCACATTTTTGAGATTATTAAAAATTTTGTATATTTTTGAGATGTAAGATGGATCTAGGCTAGTTTCAGTGGTGTGCTGCCAAGGAAAATATATCAAAGATATGATTAATTTTATTAGTAATATGTAAATATATAAAATATTTATATCATCATTTTAAATATGCTAAATATTTCTAAGATTAACTTGGTCATAATAATTTTAAATTTTGTTCGTTACCTCAGTTCGTTGAGATGATAATTATTGTTAATAGCTATAATGTTGAAAAATGATGAAATATTTTTTTTAAATGAAAAGTGACAATAATAGTGTTGAAAGATAGAAAATGTGAATAATAAGAACATACTCATGTTACAATCAATCTCAAACTATTTTCTTCTAATATTCTTATTTCCTCCCTTGTTATTTTTGTTATCTTTTCATATCGATTATATGAAAAAGAAAATTTAAATCGTAAACCATTTAAATCTTTAGCTCCATCTGTTGTAGTAAACATGATACCTTGTCTCTCTTGCTCTCCAATATTAATAGCTTAAATTACTATAACACAAAAATCAATCTACATTGTTAAAAAAAAAATTGTGCTTACACTAAAATCAATGCATATTGTTAATCCAATCACTTTAATATTAATGTACCATCATATATCCAATTACATCAAATCATAAATCAACATATACATTGAAATCAATGCATTTAATGCAAGAAATCAAATAATATTAGAAAATAACTTCTACATTGAAATCAATGCACCTAATGCAATCAATCAAATAAGATTAGAAACCAACATCTACACTGAAATCAATGCATTTACTCAAAGCAATCAAATAGGATTAGAAATCACCATCTACACTGAAATCAATGCATTTAGCGCAAATAATCAAATAGTATTAGGAATAATATACATTGAAATCAATGCATCTAGTGCAAGCAATCAAATATAATTATAAATCGACGTCTAAATTGAAATCAACACATCCAATGCAAGCAATCAAATAGTATTAGGAATCATCACCTACACTGAAATCAATGCATCTAGTGCAAGTAATCATATATCATTAGAAATAAATATCTACACTAAAATCGATGCATCTAATGCAAATAATCAAATAGGATTATAAATCACCATCTCCACTTAAATCAATCCATCTAGTGCAAGAAATATTCTTCCCTCTCTCCACCCTCCATCCATATCTATATCCCCATCCATCTCTTTTTTTTTTGTCTCTATCTCACCCCCCTAAACACACACGCTCTCGCACTCCATATATATCATTCTCTTTGTTGATCACCCTCTCTCCCCATCTCTCTCTTCTTCCCTCTCTTCCCCTTCTCTCCCTCTCCCCTGCTAATATCTCTCTTTCCTCCTTTTGTCCTCTCTCTCTCTCTCTCTCCATCTTCCTTATCACTCACTCTCTCTCTCTCTCTAGGAACCAACATCTACACTGAAATCAATGCATTTACTCAAAGAAGTCAAATAGGATTAGAAATCACCATCTACACTGAAATCAATGCATTTAGTGCAAAAAATCAAATAGGATTAGAAATCATCTACATTGAAATTAAGTCATCTAGTGCAAGTAATCAAATATAATTATAAATCGACATCTAAATTGAAATCAACACATTCAGTGCAAACAATCAAATTGTATTAGAAATCACCACCTACACTGAAATCAATGCATCTAGTGCAAGTAATCAAATATCATTAGAAATAAATATCTACACTAAAATCGATGCATCTAGTGCAAATAATCAAATAGGATTAGAAATCACTATCTCCACTTATATCAATCCATCTAGTGCGAGAAATAATCCTCCCTCTCTCCACCCTCCATCCGTATCTATATCCCCTCTATCTATTATTTTTTTTCTCTCTATATCAGCCCTCTAAACACACGCGCTCTCGCACTCCATATATATAAATCTCTTTGTCAATCACCCCCTCTCCCCATCTCTCTCTTCTTCCCTCTCTTCACCTTCCATCTATATCTCTATCTTCCCCTTCTCTCCCTCTCCCCCATTAATATCTCTCTTTCCTCCTTTTGTCCTCTCTCCATCTCTCTCCATCTTCCTTATCACTCTCTCTCTCTCTCTCTCTTAAGAAACTAACTTATCTACACTAAAATCAATGCATTTACTCAAATAAATCAAATGGGATTAGAAATCGCCATCTGTCACACAGAAATCAGTACATTTAGTACAGAAAACGATCAAATAGGATTAGAAATAATCTACATTGAAATCAATGCATCTAGTGCAAGCAATCAAATATAATTATAAATCGACGTCTAAATTGAAATCAACACATCCAGTGCAAGCAATCAAATAGTATTAGAAATCACCACCTACGCTGAAATCAATGCATGTAGTGCAAGTAATCAAATATCATTAGAAATAAATATCTACAGTAAAATCGATGCATCTAGTGCAAATAATCAAATAGCATTATAAATCACCATCTCCACTTATATCAATCCATCTAGTGTGAGAAATATTCTTCCCTCTCTCCACCCTCCATCCATATCTATATCCCCCTCCATCTCTTCTTTTATGTCTCTCTATCTCACCCCCCTAAATACACACACTCTCGCAATCCATATATATCAATCTCTTTGTCAATCCCCTCCTCTCCCCATCTCTCTCTTCTTCCATCTCTTCACCTTCCATCTATATCTCTATCTTCCCCCTCTCTCCCTCTCTCTCCATCTTCCTTATCACTCACTCACTCTCTCTCTCTCCACCTTTCCCTCCCATATCCCTCTCCCTCTATCTCTCTCTTCACCCGCCCACTATGTTACTATATCCCTCCTTCTCTCCTTATATCTCCTTCTCCACCACCTTATCTCCATCTCTCCTTATTTGTCTCTTTATCTCAACCCCAAACATACATGCTCTCTCTCTGTCTCTCCCTTGTCACTCCTTCTCTCTCTCCACTTCTCACTCTCTATATTTCTTATTTCCTACATCTCTCCCCCTCCAACTCCATCTCTCTTATCGATCCCTCTCTCCTCCTCTCTCTCTCTCTCCCCTAAATCCCTTTCTCTTCCCTGATCTCTCTCTCTCTCTCTCTCTCTCTCCAATACTCTCTCTTCCCCGATCACTCTCCTCCTCTCTCTCATCCTTCCTCTCTCTCCCTTTCTCTCCCACCTCTCTCTCTCTCTTTTCCCTCCAATCCTCTCTCTTCCCCCATATCTCTCTCTCTCTCTCTAATCCTCTCTCTTCCCCCATCCCTTTCTTTCTCTCTCTCTTTCCACCCCTCTCTCTCTCCAACTACATTACTATATCCCTCCCTCTCTCCTTCTCACTTCTTCTCCCCCCCCCTTCTTTTCGTACATCTTACTTTGTATCTTTATCTCACCCTTAAACATACACACACACACTCTCTATTTCTTCTTAGTTATGTAAATTAATGAACATTAATATTCGTAAATGTAAAGCAGATTATGGAGTAAATATGAAAAGAGGTTTTATTTACTTACCATACCTCTAGTTTATTTATATTTTTATTTATTTACTAATTAGATTTTTATTTATAATCCTATTTGATATATTGTTATTTATTTACCTTACCTCTTTATGCCTCTTTTATATTTATTTATTTACCGTACCTCTTTATATCTATTTTATATTTATTTATCATACTTGTTTATACCTCTTTTATATTTATTTATTTACCCATGGTATCAATATTAATTTGTCCCATGGTATTTGTCCCATAGGCTTCATCTAAATAAAACCTCTTTTTAAAGTTTTTTTAAATATAGAAAGGTTTATGGAATAAATATAAAAACAATTTTTATTTATTTACCATACATCTAGTTTATATATATTTTTTTATTTATTTACCATAGCTTTGGAGTAAGTGTAAATTCATTTTACAAATATTTAATTAAAAGAAATATTAAAAGATTTTGGATTTTGATTGTTTTTGTTGAATTAACTCTTTTCCTTTGATTTAGGAAATGGTATTGACTCTAGTAAAGAGTAAAGACGTTTAAAATTTTGCTTAATTTGGAAATTCAATGTGGTAATTTTTTTTGTTAAAAATAAATTTATGATCCATTCAAATTCACGTATATAATTTACTATCCATTCAAATTATATAAATAATACATAATTGTATTAGAAATTGATATATGTTCTAGCACAATGCGATTTTTATTTTTTATTCTTTTTTTAATTTAAAACTTAAGCCGACATTTTGTCTAAGGACGTGACCCACCTGACATCGGGTTCATATTGGGCTGTAGATGCGCCTCTCGGTGCAATTATTGTGAGTACCTTCTATAGAGGATAGGCACAATTCCACCCTCGTATATGGCAATCTGCTAAAAAGCAGGCTCAGCCATATCGAAGTGCTGGAGGGGTAGATTGCACCACCCGCCATTGTCGTTGGGAAGAGCATTGTTTGGCGGGCAGAAGTTGGTGGCTATTACCGTGACGGTTCCTGGCAAACACCATTGGGGATCGTTATTGCATTTCATTTCGTAGCAGGATCCACAGCTGAGCCCATCGTTGAAAAGCGCAGTGCTCAAAGCAACAACGTTTGTTTCGTAGCCTTGGCTGTACAGATTACCATATCCACACGCTCCCCCTGCAACAACAGGAATTTTTTTAGATCATGACAAATACTATTTAAGGAAATTGGTACGTACTTTTATTAATGATTTAAGGGGTAAATGGTTTAACATACCCATGGTGCCAGAAGCATCGCTGCCACCGTAGAAAGTGGCATGCGCATTTTTCCAATCCCCATCTTGTCCGTAAGCTCTACGACAGAGCCACATGAGCTCCAATTGGGTAACCATTGATATTATTTGTATAATTGCATTTGAACTGCCTTCACACCCAATATTAAAAGAGGTTAGAAACACCAAGTTTTCTACAGATTATACCTTGGCTTAAGCACCGTTTGAGTATTATTTTAAAGCATAATCTTCAAAGAAACAGAGAGCTCACCAGATGGAGGATTAGGAGATGTATAGCTGAACCCGGAAAGAAAGATATCAACAAAAGACAATGATGAGGTATTCCTAATGCTCATGTTTCCGTTGAGGAGCTCCAAATATATATAGAGACTGAACCATTCAAATGGCGCCCTTGTTGCTTCAGCGAATGCTGAACCAACGCTAGAACAAACGTGTTATGTTTTGTACGAATTCCATCTATCATGCTCGTAAAGGTTAACATGTATACATCAATATGAAGCGACCGCGAGTTTTACGGAGTCAAGCATCTTATTTCCCAAATAACTGTCACAATCAAATTTCAACCGTGGTACCATTTTAAATGTAGGTGACTCTGCAGTTGTAGCAGTCCCGACTCCCTCGTATGTCTTATGCTCTATTGTCGTGGACAATTAGACATTCATAAAACGATAGATGTTATTAAGTTAACCAACTCTATTATATTTTAATTAGGTAGGTATATTGGTTTATTTCAAAAACGACTAGAACAAACGTGTAAATGTTTTTATAAATTCCATCTATCATGCTCTTAACGGTTCACATGTATACATCAATCCAAAGCTACCATTCTTATGAAGCGATTTAGTTCGGTAGGTAGATATGTTTACTTTGAAAACGAGTTTTTAAATAGATACTCATATTAAGTTAACAAAATCTATTATAATAGCTAACTAGTAATTGTATCACATGTTGCAAAAGAAACGTCATAAGGAAATACTATAGGAAAGAGTAGCCTAGAAGAAATAAGTTGTTACAGATAAGGAGCCATTGTGAAGGAATGAAAGACAATTTTTTCTTCCATGGAAGCAGGTCGTGGAGGTTTCAAAAATATTGATGATAAGAGTTATCAACCAGAAAATTTTCTTATAGAAACCAACATAATCTGTTCACATATATAAAAAAATTGTTATAGATATTGAAATAGGAAATTGGGGGTGATAATCCTTTGGTGATTAATAATCCTCTGAAAGAAGCATGAAATGAGCATGTAACTCAAATAAGGTATTTTAAATACATTCAAGTACAATCTATCTAGCATAGATATAAATAAAGAGAATTTTTATTAACATAATTAGAGTTTACTCCAAGTTCATCTACATATCCCAACGCTAATTTCATGCTTGTCAGAAATTGTATATCGTATATTGTATATCAATAAGAATAGTCTTGGTATACAAGAAAGTGAATGTCATTTTAATATGGAAACATTTTTGGAAGGAGATATTGTTCTTTATGTTATGGTTTATTTTCTTAACTCCAAATTTGGTTTATTCTTTCTCTACATACATAAGAAACAAAAAAATACAAATTAATTTCACAATTTTAAGTTATAGTTTTATATTTTACAATTACAAATCTAGTTTCTTATTAAACTATTTTACGCACATCTATTTATTCAAATAAATTATATTGTGAATATGTTTTCTCCTATTATTTTATTACAAAATTATTGTACTCCCTACTAAGTAAAGCAACTTTATTAATAAAGAATTGAATTCCAAACTGAAAGATTGCTCAAGCTAGAACTACTATAATATATAGAACTGATTTTTTGATGTAAAAATTATTTGTTTTATATGTCTTTGAATTTCCATTACCTATTATCTTCAAACCCCTTGGGGAGGTATTGAACATGGGAGTCAACTTTAGGTAAATAAACATTCACATTGTCAACTAGGAAAAAAAATTTATAATCCTATAATTCTCTTACCTAATCATATTTTTAAATATATAATTGAGTTCCATATATTAAAAACAAAGGAAAGAGTATGTATGTAGTTACAAACTATTATGTAGTTACAAACTATCACAATTAAGTAATTAAAGGTAAATTTAGTGTTATTTAAGAAATGAGAATTATAAACATTCATCATTATTGCTCAAGATAGATCATGTAGTGTCAAATAATTTCACATATTTTAAAATTTTTCATTATTAAATTTTTTTTATATATATTAAGAAATACTACACTTGAATAATTAAACAGTTGTAACATAAATAATATATAACAAAATAACCATATCATTTTGGAATAATAAAATAGTTGTAACAAAATTAATATAGAACAAGAAAAACTATGTATATTTGGATGTATGAAAATTTAGAAACATTTTGCTAAGAAATTTTTTAAAAGAATAATGGTTCTAAACAGTTAAAAATAATTTTATTAAGTAGTTAGTTTAGATCTATTTTATTTATGAGAGGGATCAATTCTCTTTTCCCTCTAAAAGAGGTTTGCATATGAAGACATTTGATCCATCTTGGCTATTGGTAGATTCAGAGTCAAGATTGATCTAGGCCATCTTAATTTCGCCCTTTAAATAAAATATATTCTACATGAATACCATGGGTCAATACCATGGGCTATTTTTATAGCTTATTATTATTTTATTTTATTATTTTTACTTTTTCTTATATTTTGACCTAGTTAAAATGTTCCCTACATTATGTCAATCTTTTTATTTAATATACTTTTATTTATATTCTTGTGTAATTTGATATATTCAAAATGTTAAACATGAAATTACAACATTTCTATTATACACCTAAAATCAATTAAACTTATTCAAAGAAAAAAAAATAACATTATAAAAAAAATATAAAACTATTTTCTTGTAAATCTAATAGCCTAAAACATTTCAATCGTCTAACATTTAATCTAATGGTAATGGTTCAGACATGGACACATTGGTAGGTAGGAAATTTGGTTTCAAATAAGAACGCCTTACGGCGTAATTATATGTTAGTTAGGTAGGCAGAAATGTTTATTTAGAAAACGGGTTTTTAAAATTTAATTTTAATTTATTAGAGATTTAACTCATAATAAACATTTTAAAATATTTATAATAATATAAACTAAATAAATGTTAAAATATATTTTCAAAGTAACATTTTTTTTTCTTTTTTAATTTTAATTAAATTAATTAATTAAAAAATTACTAGTATAATATGAAGTAAGTTATAAAGTAAGTTATAGTTTTTGGAGTTGTCTTTAGTGCTACTTTTTGGAGTTTCAGGTACTGGAATTCCATTGTGCAAGGTTATTTATCAAATTTATGTTTTCAATAAATTCCTGCCAGATTTTAAAGAAATTAGACTAGAAAAAACCACCATAAAACCCTTCAAAAAGTACTTTTTAAATTCCTAGATTATTTTTTAGATTATCTATTATTGATAAACTATAAATATTATAGTTTTTTTAGTAATATATTGGTGATGATAAACATGGTATTTGTATGGTATTATATTAAATCTATTTATTAAAAATAATCTCCATATTAAAGTGAGTAAATTTAAATGCTTAAGAATCTTGTTCCATGTTTTTATAAATGTATATATGTTTATTTATATATTAATTTTTTTTATAATTAATAAAAATAAAAACAATTTTATAATTTTACAAAATTTATAATCTAGTTAGGTTTTATAATTTTTTGCAATGTGAGATGTATAATTATGTATTTTGATGTTTATTGTGTATTGATGCTATGTGCATTTACAAGCTATTTAATTTAAATAAATGTGCTAGTTACTAGTACATATCACATCTACCATGGATTACTTGAGGCCTGCAGATCTAATCTCTTAGAGGTGAAAACTTCTTTTTCTAGTACACACTTAGCAAATTTGATCCTCTAACTATATATATATATATAGAGAGAGAGAGAGAGAGAGAGAAAAGCACTTGTAATATATATATATATATATATATATATATATATATATATATATATATATATTGATAGTTTTTTCACGATATTTTTTATGAACATTTTTAATCAAAATCGTTCGATAATTTTAAAAACTTAAATTTGAATATTTTAATATGCATAATTCTAGTGCTTAAGGGGTTTTCAGACTATTGAATTCATATATGCATTCAAAAATGTATTTTAAACAACAAAATTCTTTGAAATTGTATTGCCAAATTTTGGTGAATTCCTGAAAAAGGCTATTAATTGGAATAATCTCAAATCCCTAGGAGATTGGTGGGAGGGGAGTCATTAATATAATTTTTTTAATTTATTAAAAGTTAATGCAATATAACAAAATAATAATGAGGAACTTATCCTTATTAATTGGAATATTCTCAAATCCCTAGGAAATTGGTGGGAGGGGAGTCATTAATATAATTTTATTTAATTTATTAAAATTTATTGTAACATAACAAAATAATGATGAGGAACTTATCATGGATGAACTTATTAATTGGAATAATCTCAAATCCCTAGGAAATTGTTGGTAGGGGAGTCATTAATATAATTTTTTTAAACTATTAAAAGTTATTGAAACATAAAAAATGTTGTAACACACTACACTCGTTGATAAGCATTCAAAGGAAACATATGATGAGCATATTTCCTTGAGAATCAATTTAGGCCCTCAATTAAAAATAAAATAAAAAATCAACAAATCCTCATCCACTTGAAATATGAAGCCTTCGGAAATTAACATTATCAATATTAAAATTACCAATAAAATTAATATTAATATTGAAATTATTATTAAGGTTAACATTAACACATATATTAATATTCAGTTTAATAATATTAATATTAACATTAAAATTAGTATTAAGATTAATATTAATAATGCTAATATTACAGCTAATATTCACATTAATATTAACATTAATGTGAATACTAACATTAAGATTAATGTTACAATTATTAAAAAGTTTAACATTGATATCTTATTTTAACTACAAGATAAGCAAGGTTTGTATAAGGGTTCCAGAATTCATTTTTTTTCAATTATAAAATTTATAGGGAATTCCAATTTAATAAACTTGAAATATTCTTAGTAACATACAAAATTAGAGCACGCTGTGAAAAAAATGCTCTGCTAGAGTTTCACACTAATCGCTCCAACTAACAACGTCGATTGACTGTAGACCCTGCACCAATCATGTTTCTGCCTCGTGGATATCCTCACAATACTGGTGGGAGAGTGTTCAAGTCGATGAAAGGCCCCTAGCCACGATGTGAGGGGCCACAATCCTTCCTAGATGTAGTGAACCACACTCCTTTTGTCTAGGGCCGCCCCACCAATGGACCAAGCGGATCTAATTCTTCTGCGAAAACCCCTGTAATGGGGGCACAATGGCAAGTCAAAGAAGGACGTAGTCACTGCCTGCGAAAGGCCTCCATCAATCCCAAATTTGTCTTTCCAAATAACCGATTGGAAAAGGTGCGAAAATATATGATAGATCATGCCATGATCTGCAAATTTTTAGGGAACTGGCTCAAAGAGCAAGATGTACTAGTTTGGATCGAACACAAATGGGCTCCATGAGGGAAATTTGAACTTCGAATTTGAGCCAAGGGTTTTTTCACTGTCATATTTGAAGATATGGAAGATCGGAAGAAAATATTCGAGAACGAGCCTTACTTCATGGGCAATGCGGGTCTTTTTCTCCGATATTGGGAAGAATTCTACAACCAGAGAAGGAGGAATTCACAACTGAACTAGTTTGGGTTTGACTATACTCATTACCGGATGACTTATGAGTCTAGAAGGTATCAAGAACTCTATAGGAGAAATTGTCAAAACTTCTGAGATCACTAAGCGTCGGCGCCATGTGACATATGCTAGGATTTGTGTTCATATGAACATATCCCAAACCCTTCCTAAATCCATAGATCTAATCTAACATGATACCACCCGGATTCAACCACTTGATTATGAGCATGTCCCATTTAAATGCCGACGTTGGCATAAGTATGGCCACCTCTTTAGAGACTTCCCACTAACCCTTGTAGAAAAAGCTAGGGCTACGGCACAATCTCAGGAGGGCGAGGGTTTCCAACTTGTGCATGATAGACACCCATGACCTAATCGACCCTAGCTGACAAACCCACCAACACGGCCTGGGAGCCAGGTGACCTCCCAGCCAAAGCCCCACCAGCCACATCAGACATCCACTTTGATGAATCCATTTGGATCTAACATTTCCTTTGCAGCCTTGGATCTAGCCTTAATTCCGACGCAACAGATGCCATCATCATCTAAGGAGGTACCCCTATCTATGGATATAGACAAGCTTGTCACCATCCAAGGCAAAAATATGACTACCAGGAGAAAACTTCCTGAACACACTGAGGTAGATCAACGGGTACAAGAAGTGTTGATAAATACAAGAAAGATACTAGAATCAGAGGAGGAACATATGTTGGAAATTTTCAAAAGCTAGAGCAAGGCAGACATCAAAGAAATCCCAGGTAACCAACTATCCCACTTTGGACATCTTTTTACTCAATCTTCAACTTGATCTGGCCACGTAGACCCTGATCTAAAAGGCATAGGAAAGGATATCAATGTTCTAAGCATCGCTCTCTTGGACCCAGGTGGATCCGAACAAAGTAAAAAGTGCAGGAAATTCACCAAAGAACTTATTCAAGAAGCTAGAGAATTATTGTTGAATTTAGGGCAAATGGGACAATTGACAGATTACTTTCTCAGATCCATCCAACCTCCTTAATGAAGATTATATCATGGAATATAAGGGGCTTTAGAAACCCAACAAAGGTCTATTCCCTTAAATAGAAAATAGAAAGATATATACCTGAGATAGTGTAACATTCCCCGATAACCTCGCAGGAAAAATGCATGGAGTTAGGACTTTTTTTCCACATTTACGAATGTGTAAAATTATAAATTACTTTATATATTTCTGAATTAACCATTTAAATACCCATCATCATCACTTAGAGAAATATTTAGCAAAAATCATAGTGAGTTACACAACCATTAATTGTCCTTGTTGTAGCATATTAACTTAAATTTTATGCTATAACTATGCATTGATCCCATGATCATTTTAATTCAATTAGTGGATCACCTAATTGATAATATGAACATCATATCATGAAAGAAATTAACGTCATGAAAACGACACAATGAAAAATTACATAAATAGACACCGATATACCCTGGAAACCCCGTAGGGTGAAAACCAGCAAATGTTTAATTTTATTATTAAATGCTCGTGAGGGTTGTCACCCCTCACTCAATGGTTATAAGGGAGTCCATCCCTTGACCATTGTCATAAAATTTACATAGAAAAATAATCTTAAATGAAACATAACTAGCTATAAGCTATTACAATCATCATGATACCATTTACCCACGAATCATCAATCTCTGTCTTTGTAGTCAGACTGTTTCCTTCAGGGGATCATCGTGCAATTTGAACTACTAAACCTACATGGACTAACAACTCTTTATCTTACACAATGTTAAACTTGAAAATTCCTTTTCTCAAGTCATCCTTCTTTCCTGCCATTGCCGTCGTTAGCACGCTTGATATCATGATTAGATAAAATATTAATAAACCAATAATCAATCTCTATTTGTGACACTTCAACAAATATTTGTATGCATGTATAAAACATAACCACATTGACATTAGTTTCCTTATTTAACATCATTTCACATGCATTAGTAACAAATAAATCAATATCAAGCATCCTCTTTCCACCAAACACTAACAAAATCTTGCGTGCACTTTCATATTATTTCCAAAAGAAAGCTAACATACTATATAATAATACCGTGCATACAAATGCATAACAAGATTTTCAAGATAACTATCCCAGCAAGAAATTTCTCTTTTTGCCTACTCTTATGTTTTCTTTTCAAAATGGATTAATGCAATAGATGTTATACTTATGCATGTGAATACATGTTCTTTTCCAAAAACATATTTTCCACCCAAGATCTATTCATAATGGTTACTATGTATAGCAATGCCAACTCTATTTTAAACAAAGTTAACATACAACATATAGTTTTGTGCATTCAATAACATATCTTGTTCTTCCTGCATGTAAAACATATATTTCTTTCCAAAAGAAACTAAATAAATATTTCATGGAAAAATAAACACATTTCTTTTCCAAGGGTCAAACACATACTACTTATTATTTCGTGCATGCAAAGTGACATTTCCTTCTCATCCAAAAGATATAACCAATAACTATGCATAATATTCTCCCAAGATAAAGCTAATACTCTAGCTAATCCCTTTAGGTTTGCAAAATACATATTATTTTGCCCAAAAGAGGGCTAACACAATAAATATTATGTGATTTCCTCTTAGTTTTCTCTAGAAATCTAATACTCAAAACTATATTTTTCCCATGCATACAAGCATATATGTTTCTCTAAATAATCTTACATAATAAAGCATGTGATTACCCTTTTTCCTCTCCAAGAATATAATCCAATAATGCATACAAGGATATATTTTTCTCTTCTATTCATTTTGAAGAGTTTTAAAACAATAATTATTTTCTTGCATACAATTATGTAATGTTCCAAATGGGAAAAAATAGGCTCAGTAGGGAATATATTAAGATATTACACTATGGAATCACAACAATATGGAATTACACCAATAGATCTAAACCAAAGATAGACTGGTCGGGAATTTACTGGATGCATCACCTTCACAAGGAAGGGTGAAATACAGAGGCTTCCTAGCCCGTTCTAGACTCTGTCTATAGAAGAATGGTGAAACACAGAAAGTGTGGGAATGACACAATCCTCTTAGATTTTTCTTCTCTTAGGAACCTTAGATCTATAGATCTAAACAATGGATCCAAAAGAGAAGCAAAAAGCAACCAAGGAAGAAGCGGGAAATTCCACTCTTAGGAAAATCTGCAATAGGCTCAAAGAGGACACTGTATAAGCAAGCCAGTGTGAAAATAACGTAGAACAGGGTTGGGTTCCCTTATTTTAGGCTATGTGGGACCTCCAAGCAGAGTTTCAGCAAACATAAATGAGTTTAGAGGGTTTAAACAAATTTCCCACAATCAACACTAGCTGAAAATCAGCTAAAGGATAGAGCTGGTAAATAGAGAAACCCTCCTTCAGGAATTGCGCAGTTTCTGCTGGAAGACATTGGAAATTATTCATTAGACTCATGTTACAGTATGGCATCAAGAAATCAGATCTATAATCAAGTTCCTTTGTAGAAGCATTGGATTTACTTGAAGAAAGAACAAGAATCCTTCAGAAATAATAGCAGAAACAAATGGAAAAGTTGCAGAAAGACTTGACAGCATTTTATATGAGGAGCTTCAGCTGTTGTAGGTTAATATTCAGATCTACAACTTATATATGGTTGAAACATCAGATCCATACCAGATCTGGAACTACTCAGCCTTCTTAACAAGATCCCCTTGGAGTTTTATCAAAATAATGCATAAATAAGTGTAGATCTAGCTTTTAATACACTGGAATTTTTATTGCAAATAAATTCAATCATTATAGAATCATGGCCCATATGTAAACAAAAATATTTTCAAAGAATATGGTTACTTATCTCTTGATGCATACTTGGAATACTCTCTTCCTCTTCCTTGGCTCAATTCTCCATGTATTCTTCCATTCCCCTCCTCTATTTCCCTCATAGTCTTATAAATAAATAGAATGGAATATATTTTATATATCATAAAAGTATTCCAACTTTTTTCTAAATCATAAAAGAATTACATCTTTTCTAAATCATAAAAGCATTCCAGCTTTTCTAACTCACAAAAGCAATCCATAAATCTCTCATGCTTTTATTATTTTTTTAAAGCTAGATTTGTTTTTTTCCTTGTGAGCAAAATATCACTTATCCATACTTTCTCCAAATATATTAATCATTATTTCTAAAACTCATAAAATATACAAAATTGGAAATATAATTTATTTCCATAGAAGAATATAAATTCTTATAAATAAAATAATTAAGAAATAATTCTTCCAATATTCTTATAATCTACAATTACAAGAATATTCTTCATGTAATATCAATATAAGAATAAATAATATTTAATTATTTAACAACCCTCATTTTATGAGAGTTTTTACGGTGGCCTAAGCTAGGGGTATTACAAACTCCCCCCTTTAAAGAGAACATCGTCCTCGATGTTCTTTTCTTGTTGGAACATTAACCTTTAATTTTCGTTAGCAATGATTTAGGAAATGTAAAATAATACTTAAATCATAATACTTTCACAAAAACTCAATAAGCACTTAGCCCTTTAATCATCAAAATGATAAGAAAAACTCTATCAAGTGCACGTTGCATTTTATTTAGGAGTTACACTAGTCTTTCTTTCCCACTAATGTTTTTGGAAATTACTGTCTTTCTCTCCCACAATAATTTCAATCAAATTCAAACTCATGGTATTTATCTCCAACCATTTCCTTTGCAAATTACTGTCTTTCTCTCCCACAATAATTTCATTCAAATTCAAACTCATGGTATTTATCTCCAACCATTTCCATTGCAAATCACTGTCTTTTTATCCCACATTAATTTCATTCAAATTCAAACTCATGGCATTAATCTCCAGCCATTTTCCTCTAGTGTGTCAGGAATTTAAAGTTCAATAACTCATTATTTTATCTAACATGAGTTATTTCAGTCGCCAATATATAGCAATTTATTTCCTCTATGCATGCCTATAGATAAGTCATTTCTGACATGTTCATTTTCTCATAAAAAACTATAACACAACCTATTTCATTGAAATTGTTGCTAAGATAATTTTATATATCATGCATGCAAAACTATAACACATGCAACAACTTTGAGACATGAAATTTACATTATACTGTAACATCCAACATCTTTAGATAATTTTGAGCATAGACATAATTTCATCTAATCGTAGTTAATTTCTGGGAATTATTGTGGAACCGAGCATATTCTACCCAACCATGAACTATCACCAATAGTTACCCACCGAGCTAAGATCTACTTGCCATTAGAATCAACAACCTCATTGATTCCTTGGTGATTTCTTCCCAGCAGATTTTTAGTAGCGTCCTGCTTTAAGGTCTGCCAACCTTTTTGCCTAGGCCTTTTTGTTTTTATATTTTTCGAAAAAGATACTCTTCTTTTTCTTTAAAGCATGCCTTTCTCTCCCGCTATGCTTTATTTTACCCCACTTAGTATTTATCTCCAACTAAGTCATTAACATAATCTTTCTCTCCCATTATGTTAATATTTTCCTCTTTATTATTTTCTCCTAGGGATTTTTAGGAGACTTTTAGGGAATGTCCAAGTTGAATTTAACCACCAATATCTTTTCATAAACTGGCAAGAAGTCTTCTAAAACTCTAGAGAGTTATTTCTTGAATACCCCAACCAAAGTATTCAATAACTCAATAATAAAATAAAATATTACCTCATTACATCATCCCCATCATGGCTTCCATAGCCATTGAATCCAATAAAAAATTCAATATCTAAAAGTAGTCAATGTCTACAAATCCACTGTAATTTACATAATTTTCCATTTGCATATTATCATTAAGGAAAAGGAACATTTATGTACACCATGCATCTATACTTGACCCACAACATGGGTCCCACAATTTGTCAAAGTACATTGACAACACAAAATTGCCACATAATAACAATAATGCAACTTAGAAAAAATACATTAACATATCTCTCATACCATAGAATTATACTTTATTTAAGGTCTCACCTTAGCAACCATCAATATTGTACAGAACTAACAGTCCCATTGAACACTAGGACACAAAATGTGATTTTTTTCTTTCCTTACCATTAGCTTGCAACCATGTAAGCAACAATCATTAAGGAATTTTTGGAAAATAATTTTGCAATCATGCAATCTACAACCACTGCAGATTTTTATCAAATAGTGTGCAAGCATGCAATCTACAACCAATTCGACATTCCAACAAACAGTTTGCAAGAATGTAATCTACATCCATCTTGGAATTATAACAACAATTTGCAAGCATGAAATATACGGTCAATGAGACATTCTACCAAATATTTGGCAAGCATACAATCTACTGCCATTGAGGGACTAGTTAGCAGACATGAAATAAATTTCCATAAATATGCTCAAAATTTTTAGAGAGATAGTAAAAATAGGACTTAAAGATAGCATGAATCATATTCATATCATCAATGGTAAAATTTTTGCCCACTAAGACAACCAACAATCCCTATAGGAGCGTCTAATAAAAAAAATCGACCAAATTATGGATCCAAGTCTAAAAATAAATTTTTCTGGAATCAACATGAGAGTTACATGACCTCAAGGTATGAATACCCATTGATGTTAAGATGAATCATATCCAAAAGTTCCACATATGAAATTATTTAAAACAACAAAACTGTGGATCTCAATTACCACTTTTTTGTCGAACACATGGAATGCAAAATTTCCTCTACAACTCTAAATGAAGAAAGAGAACCCATAATTATGCTACTATGATTTTTTCATTGACTTTAACTTCACTATGTGAGTTCTACTTCACTCATTGCTTATTTTTAAGAACTAAAGAGTTTCATTCAATTTTAATTTTTGTTTTGTTTTTACAATATTCTATTGTCCTCTTCAGGGTCAACCCCAACTTCTATATTATTTAGTTATCACACCAACCATACATACATTCATTCTTTAAAAGCAATGCCTGGTAACTTTAGCCATGTTTTTTCACTTTTTTTTTATGCACCATAATCATTTTTCTAATATTATGCATGCAAAGGTTGGTAAATAATCCACACTATAATTAGTAAGTGCTCAGGATGGTTCATAGGTACAATAGAAGTTTTATTGTCTTTTATCCACATCCATATTCAAATTTCATGAACACAACTTTTAAAGAAACATTATAACTGTCTACTCTTAAAGAAACATTATAACTATCTACTCTTTCATGCAGTCATTAATCATGCAACATGCATCTCATGTTAATTGTAGTATACTACAATTTTAATTAAAATCATACCTGAGATGATGCCCACTACCATCATACCTCTACTTCCTTTTTGCATAATGATTCCCAAAAGGCGTCAGTGTTGCAACCTTTTTGCTCTGATACCGTTTGTAACATACCCCGATAACCTCGCAGGAAAAATGCATGGAGTTAGGACTTTTTTTCCACATTTTCGAAAGTGTAACCTTATAAATTACTTTATATATTTCTGCATTAACCATTTAAATACCCATCATCATCACTTAGAGAAATATTTAGCAAAAATCATAGTGAGTTAAACAACCATTAATTTTCCTTGTTGTAGCATATTAACTTAAATTTTCTGCTATAACTATGCATCGATCCCATGATCATTTTAATTCAATTAGTGGATCACCTAATTGATAATATCAACATCACATCATGAAATAAATTAACATCATGAAAACGACACAATGAACAATCACATAAATAGACACCGATATACCCTGGAAACCCCGTAGGGTGAAAACCAGCAAATGTTTAATTTTATTATTAAACGCTCGTGAGGGTTGTCACCCCTCACTCAATGGTTATAAGGGAGTCCATCCCTTGACCATTGTCATAAAATTTACATATAAAAATAATCTTAAACGAAACATAACTAGCTATAAGTTATTACAATAATCATGATACCATTTACCCATGAATCATCAATCTCTGTCTTTGTATTCAGACTGTTTCCTTCAGGGGATCATTGTGCAATTGGAACTACTAAACCTGCATGGACTAACAACTCTTTATCTTCCACAATGTTAAACTTGAAATTTCATTTTCTCAAGTCATCCTTCTTTCCTGCCATTTCTGTCGTCAGCACACTTGATATCATGATTAGATAAAATATTAATAAACCAATAATCAATCTCTATTTGTGACACTTCAACAAATATTTGTATGCATGTATAAAAAATAACCACATTGACATTAATTTCCTTATTTAACATCATTTCACATGCATTTGTAACAAATAAATCACTATCAAGCATCCTCTTTCTAACAAACACTAACAAAATCTTGCATGCACTTTCATATTATTTCCAAAAGAAAGCTAACATACTATATAATAATATTGTGCATGCAAATGCATAACAAGATTTCAAGATAACTATCCCAACAAGAAATTTCTCTTTTTGCCTACTCTTATGTTTTCTTTTCAAAATGGATTAATGCAATAGATGTTATACTTATGCATGTGAATACATGTTCTTTTCCAAAAACATATTTTCCACCCAAGATCTATTCATAATGGTTACTATGTATAGCAATGCCAACTCTATTTTAAACAAAGTTAACATACAACTTATATTTTTGTGCATGCAATAACATATCTTGTTCTTCCTGCATGTAAAACATATATTTCTTTCCAAAAAACTAGATAAATATTTCATGGAAAAATAAACACATTTCTTTTCCAAGGGTCAAACGCATACTACTTATTATTTCATGCATGCAAAGTGACATTTCCCTCTCATCCAAAGATATAACCAATAACTATGCATAATATTCTCCCAAGATAAAGCTAATAATCTAGCTAATCTCTTTAGGTTTGCAAAATACATATTATTTTTCCCAAAAGAGGGCTAACACAATAAATATTATGTGATTTCCTCTTAGTTTTCTCTAGAAATCTAATACTCAAAACTATATTTTTTTCATGCATACAAGCATATATGTTTCTCTAAATAATCTTACATAATAAAGCATGTGATTACCCTTTTTCCTCTCCAAGAATCTAATCCAATAACGCATAAAAGGATATATTTTTCTCTTCTATTCATTTTGAAGAGTTTTAAAACAATAATTATTTTCTTGCATACAATTATGTAATGTTCCAAATGGGAAAAAATAGGCTCAATAGGGAATATCTTAAGATATTCCACTATGGAATCACAAAAATATGGAATTACACCAATAGATCTAAACCATAGATAGACTGGTAGGGCATTTACTGGATGCATCACCTTCACAAGGAAAGGTGAAATCCAGAGGCTTCCTGGCCCGTTCCAGACTCTGTATATAGAAGAATGGTGAAACACAGCAAGTGTGGGAATGAAACACTCCTCTTAGATTTTTCTGCTCTTAGGAACCTTAGATCTACAGATCTAAACAATGGATCCAAAAGAGAAGCAAAAAGCAACTAAGGAAGAAACAGGAAATTCCACTCTTAGGAAAATCTGCAATAGGCTCAAAGAGGACGCTGTATAAGCAAGCCAGTGTGAAAATAACGTAGACCTGGGTTGGGTTCCCTTATTTTAGGCTGTGTGGGACCTCCAAGTAGAGTTTCAGCAAAAATAAATGAGTTTAGAGGGTTTAAACAAATTTCCCACAATCAACACTAGCTGAAAATCAACTAAAGGAGAGAGTCGGTAAATAGAGAAATGCTCGTTCAAGAATTGCGCAGTTTCTACTAGAAGACACCGGAAATCAGCCATTAGACTCATGTTACAGTATGGCATCAAGAAATCAGATCTATAATCAAGTTCCTTTGTAGAAGCATTAGATTTACTTGAAGCAAGAGAAAGAATCATTCAGAAATAATAGCAGAAACAAATGGAAAAGTTGCAGAAAGACTTGATAGCATTTTATATGAGGAGATTCAGCTGCTGTAGGTTAATATTCAGATCTAAAACTTATATATGGCTGAAACATCATATCCATACTAGATCTGGAACTACTCAGCCTTCTTAACAAGACCCCTTTGGGGTTTTATCAAAATAATGCATAAATAAGTGTAGATCTAGCTTTTAATACACTGAACTTTTTATTGAAAATAAATTCAATCATTATAGAATCATGGCCCATATTCAAACAAAAATATTTTTAAAGAATATGGTTACTTATCTCTTGAAGCATGCTTGGAATACTCTCTTCCTCTTCCTTGGCTCCATTCTCCATGTATTCTTCCATTCCCCTCCTCTATTTCCCTCATAGTCTTATAAATAAATAGAATTAATAGAATGGAATAGCTTTTATAAATCATAAAAGTATTCCAAATTTTTTCTAAATCATAAAATAATTCCATCTTTTCTAAATCATAAAAGCATTCTAGTTTTTCTAACTCACAAAAGAAATCCATAAATCTCTCATGCTTTTATTATTTTTTTTAAACTAGATTTGTTTTTTTCCTTGTAAGCAAAATATCACTTATCCATACTTTCTCCAAATATATTAATCATTATTTATAAAACTCATAAAATATACAAACTTGGAAATATAATTTATTTCCATAGAAGAATATAAATTCTTATAAATAAAATAATTAAGAAATAATTCTTCCAATATTCTTATAATCAACAATTACAAGAATATTCTTCATGTAATATCAATATAAGAATAGTAAATATTTAATTATTTAACAACCCTCATTTTATGAGAGTTTTTATGGTGGCCTAAGCTAGGGGTATTACAGATAGTTCTACTACAAGAAACTAAGATCCCAGATGAAAAATTCAAGGAACATAGCCAACATTGTTGGTGAAACAACTAGGCTATGACTGTAGAAGCAATAGAGGTTGCAGGGGGTGTAGAAATTCTTTGGAACCCTGATAAAATTATAATGGCACACTGGGTGGGCACCAAATTTACCCTATCGGCCTCTTTCTAACTGATCGATGAGCAACGATGGAAGAGCCTGGCCGCAGTATATGACCCTCACACGCCGCGCGACAAGTCCTTGTTCCTAGCCCACCTTCAAAGCCTGAGTAGGTCTTGGGCTAAGGAAGTCTAGATCCTGGGCAAGATGGCACTCGACTAGAAGAACATGCAGATATTGAGGCAGAACTCAAATCTTAGTTTTCCTCAGTTTTGTAGGACGAAGACTATGACAGATCTGACGCCCTTCACAAGGTCACCCAACACATATCCTCATTGACCTTGTGCGACCAACACGAGGCCCTTCTGAGCCCTGTCATGCTTAATGAGGTGGAAGAAGTGGTAAAGACTCTGCCTTAGAGCAAGCTGCCTGCCCCAGATGGGTTCACTCCAGAATTTTTCAAGGCTAGTTGGGCCTTTCTAAGCCAGGATATATGGGAGGTAGTGGAGGAATCAAGAAAACTTAAATAAGTTTGGTCAGTGCTCAATGCTACATTCATAACCCTCATTCCAAAATCACAAGAGACTACAGGCCCAAGGGAATTTAAGCCTATATCTCTGTGTAATGTGATCTACAAAATTCTTTCCTCCATAATGGTTCACCGTCTGAAACCTCTTCTTCACCATATTATTGTTGGAAATATGATTCTTATGATTGCATATGTTGTACTTGATGGAAACTCACTTGCAAATGATGAAGTATATGACTTCTGGAGAAGCTCAGTGGTTTAATAGAAGAAGGGTGTGGTTTAGCAGAAGGTCCAACAGAAGATGGTTAATATTCATATTGAAGGTTCTATAAGCGATTTCGTGTAGGCAAAGTCGCGTATACACGAGGTAAAGAACGAGAAAAGTAGTGTATGAATTTTGCGCTCTAAAATTATGATACTGGGGGGGCATTACCATGGTTTTAGCCCACAATATTGAGTGTTGTATCGTCTATTTGACTCCATCCAAGAATACCATCAGCACTTGTGTGGTTTTGGCTCATGGTATTGGGAAAGGTTCAAACTAAATAAGGAGAAGAAGATCATAGTGAAAAGTATGCATGTGTTTGGGTATTGAATGAATACTTCACTCTGAAGTATATCTACATGGAATGGGCTACAATTTATTGATATATCTGAAATAATAATGCACCTATGAATATAATGATGGATCAGGATCTCTAGGCCTGAAATGACTATGTATTCACTTGATCTGTTTATGAAATGTTTAGATCTGTGATCTAGTGAATGTTTGCTGAAGTGAAGGGTAAGATCTAAGTTGATTATTTATTTTGAAGAATTGCGCAGTCCTGAAATGTTTGCAGATATATATATGTAGTTTTGTCTCTGTAAAAGCACATATATACGTATGTTCGTATTAGCAAAAGTGTGTATGGAATCTAGGGTTCTCTGTAGTATGCGGAAGGAAATGTGTGATTAGTTTTGTTGTATTACTTTTGTCTGACAATGATGTATTCATACAGATATGGGTTGTTTGAATAATGATTATGTTGCTAGATGATTATGATTAAAGATAAGTGGTTGGTTGGTTGATGGATGATTCATTGAATGATTTGATATGGTTATGGGTTTCGGTTTGATGTATGTACTTTGAGATTAAATGTGTGGAGTGGGTACAGTATGAAAATCTGATGAAAATATGCCTACAAGTTGTGTTGTGTTGAAGTTGTTGGATCCAGTGCAAAAATTGATGAAACATGGTCCGCGGTGGTGTTGAGGATTGAAGCCTTCAGTAAGGGGGTCATAGCTCCCTTACAGTGGTTACTGATAAACAAGATTAGGGGGTAGTAGCTCCCTTCTAGGAGTGGATGGTAAATGAGAGCAGGGGGTCGTAGCTCCCTTCGAGTGGTAGCTGGTAAACGAGATCAAGGGGGTTGGAGCTCCCTTCCAATAGAAGCTGGAGAATGAGAGAAGGTTGCAGCCTTCTGCAGGTGGGTGCATGCGTGCTGGTATGAGTCTACGCCAATGCAAAATTGTAAGTATTTTTCTTTATAATAAATATTGAAGACAAAGACGACAACAGCGGTGGTTTTCTCCTGACTTGGGTTTCCACCTTAAATCCTGGTGTTCATGTGTGTTTCTTATGTGTGATGATTTATTATGTTCTTACTGCACATGGTTATTGCTTAATAAATGTTTGATGAATGAAAGATGCATTGATATAAGTAAATATTTATCTGCATAATAAGACCTTTGGACATACGCAAGTTTCATTAAAGATAGTCGTGTGTATACGCTAGTTGGATTCATTAAATTCACATATATAAATCAGTAGAGAAAAAGTAAAGTTTATTGTGAGTTTTAAATATTGATTCACCCCCCCCCCCCCCCAAGTATTTTTCCCAACAATTGGTATCAGAGCAAGTCCTTTAGAAGAAGCTTGATTACTTGATGGAGATCCGTCACAATGGGAAGTCATGAAGGAGTATTTTCTATCAAGCCACCACCGTTTAATGAAGTAATCTATTGTTTTGGAATATACGAACAAGATATTATTTGCAAATTCTTGGAGTAGACGTATGGGGAATCGTGGAAGGAGGTTACCAGTGTCCAGCAAGTGTTCCTACAGATGCAGCAGAAAGGAAGAGATAAGAAATCGATGCAAAAGTTGTCAATGCTTTATTAGGAAGTCTGTCATAAAAATAATTTGTCAAAGTTATGTAGCTAAATTCAACAAAGGAAATATGGGACAAGATCATTCAGAGCTATGAAGGTGATGCAAAGGTAAAAAGTTCCAAACTTCAAACTCTTGGAATCCAATATGAAAATTTCAGAATGCATGATGATGAAAGTATTGCAAGTTTATTCCTAAGATTAGATGAGATTGTGAATTCTATGAGGAATATGGGTGAAGATATAAAAGATTAACTTTAGTAGAGAATATATTGAGATCTCTAACTCCAAATTTCGAGTCAAAAGTGTAAGCTATTGAAGAGAAGCAAGATCTGCAAACTCTTACTTTTATTCAACTGTATGGTATCCTGACTGCTTTTGAAATGAGAAAAGGAAGTCCCTCACAAGTCAGAGAAGTTGCTTTTAAGGCCTGTGTAAAAGGAAAAGAAAAGGAAGTCCACAAGGAATCAAGTTATATATCATAAGAAGAAGAAGAAAATTTTGTGAGAAGACTTCAACCAGGTACTGGAAGATTCAGAGGTAAGCTTCCCTTCAAGTGTTTTGCTTGTGGTAGAGTTGGTCATTATGCTGCTAAATGTACTTATAAAGAAAATCATGATAAAGTGAAACAATTTGAAAAAGGAAGGAGTTATTATACAAATGAAGATAACAATGGATTGTAAAATGAGGAAGAAGAAGATTCTGATCAAGATCTGCAAGTGCTCATGGCATGTACCATGGATGATGATGATTCCTTAAGAGAATGGGATCTGTTTATTGAAGAATTGCATAGATCAAGGAAGAAAGTATGCTTTTGTAGATGTTGTTTCTATTGTAACTCATTTGGGCATAAGGCCACTGATTGCAGTTTAAGTATAAGGAATACATCTGAGAAAGCAAAGAAGTTCCAACACACAATAATAAATTACAAGAAAAGCTAGAAAAAAAAGAAGCACCGGTCAAAAACATAGGGAAAATTAACCCTACTGCAATCATCTATTTCTAAAGTGTACTTGATCATATTTGGATCAGGACCTAAGTGATAGCTCAAATTTCAAAGTGTTCAAAAGAGTGTCGAACTTGAGTGACCAGATAGATCTCATCTTCCTGATTATAGCACCATGAACAGTTCAAAAAACCGACACCATATGAAGAAGTTATCGCAATTTGAGAAGTTCAGTAAACTAAAAATTTTGACATTTGACCAGGGTTGATTGGGAAAAGTTACAGTCAGAAAAAAATATTATTCTAGGGAATATTCCTTAGAATATTCCCCAAAATATTCCTCAAAATATTCCTTCTGGTCCAATTGGATCGTGACAAGTGTCAGCATCAAGTTGGACAGGTTAAAGGTCGGGCCAATCAAAGAGCGTCACGTGGCAAGCCTGGATGCCACCACGTGGGCCCAACTATTGGTCAAAATTTTATGTGGGAGGCGGGGCTCGAACCCTCGAACTCCCCCTGGCTAGCGCACCTGCATGCCAACATGCCACACAAGTGGTTCTTTCAAGGTATAGGATGGATGACATAATTTTTAAAAGGTTTTGTATGCAGGGGAGTAGAGGGGCTAACCCCTTCCCCATAAGACCACACCCATGACCCAAGGGCTAAAACCAAAGGCACAAACGTTAACGGTCAGTCCCATGTGGAACATTTACATGGTGAGGTTACAAAAAATGATATCCTCGACGGTTATGGCGTAACCTCCAATAGTGTTTCTGAAAATGGTTGAGTTTTCACATGGCATGGTTTAATGCCAACATTTCCACCGATGGTTTTTGTTCAACCCATAACTCAACCACGATCCAACGTTCACCGGAGTTTAAATGTGGGTTCTGCCCAAACTGTTGTTGGTTGTTAACTGCAGGGTTTTGGGTCATGTACCCAACTGCAACCTTTAATGCTAACGATTAATCCTGCAGTGGTTTGGAAAAACATGCCATTTTTGGCGGAGTTAACTATTTTGACTCTAGTTAAGTGGAGTCCTCCACTTTTAGTGGAGCTTTCCTAGGTGTTACTGGGAAAATGAGTTGGAGACTCAATTTTTGACCATTCTGAGTGAACAGAGAGTCATTCTTAGCTAATAGGAGAATTTTGGAGCCATTGGTGAGGGTTACAGAGCCATCAAAGAACCTCTAAGCATGATGTTTCTTCAGAGAAGTTCCAAGGGCCACCAGGAACCAGCAGCAGAATGAGGCCTAGCCAGGGTAGTTAGAGGCCATTCTCATGAAACCAATATTAATTTTTGGATGTTTCAGACATACTGGAGCCATTTTTGAGGATTTAATAGCTATTTGAGGAATTCTGAGCGTGATTTTTCTTCAGAGAAGTTCCAAGGGCAACCAAGAGCCAACAGGAGAATGAAGCCTAGCCAGGGCAGCCAGAGGCCTTTCTCAACAAACCAATAGTCTATTCTGACTATATTGAACCTTATGAATCCAATGGAATTATTTTAAGAAGCATTTGGAGACTTCTAAAGGTCGAGATGCTATAGATAATTTTTAGTGAGCCTAGAGCCACAGCGTGCCACCAAGTGTTGGGGCCATAACAAGAGTAGCTAGAGGCCAATTTCAGAAAGTGAATAGTCTATTCTGACTATTTTGGACATTATGAATCTAATGGATGGATTTTCAGAGTCATTTTGAGACTTCTAGAGCTGAATAAGTCACAGGGAAGTTTCGGGGCCACTAGGGCCACCAGGGGATGGAGGCCTAGATTAGGGAGCCAGAGCTCATTTTGAGAAAATGAAAAACCTATTTTGGATGTATGATATATTTTGGAGATATTAGAAAAGGTTTCAGGGATAGAAAATTACTTCTAAGGGAGTTAGTGCCATAGAGAAGCTCAGGGAAGCTTAAGGACACCAACAAAAAAGGTCAATTCTAAGGAAGCCTAGATCAATTTCCAGAGAGGTAGTAGCCAATCCAGGGGTATGATGGTATTATAAACCCATTGGTACAGCATAAAAAACTATTTGAGTTGAGTAGTTACTTGTAAAAGAAATTATCCATCATAATCCCAAAGAGCCAAGTCAATTGACAGAGGCTCAAGGAGATGTAGCCCAAGACATTCGGGTGAACTCATTTATTAAATTTTATGTTATGTGTTGATGATTAATTTGCTGCAATTTATGCTTGTTGTACATGCTTATAATCAGAAAAAACAAATGTTTAATTCCTCACACATAAATACTTTAAATAGTTAAAACACATACACCTGATTCAGGTATTCAATTCCGCACTATCAAGTATAAGTAAGATCTTAATTTGTTTTAACTGAGTGGGAGGTGCTTGCATAGCATAAAAATTCATCCACCCATTTCAGATCAGGATTTTATTAGAGCATTAGGTTGCTTTCTTGACAAAGCAATAGGTTTATTGTTTGACTTGAAAGGCGTTTAACAGTGCAAAGAATTTTAACTGTTTGCAAATTGATTAATGCTTACAAGTTTGAGTTCGCTAGAGGTGAAGAGGAGCTACTGCTAGCTAAGTCCAGAAGAGGATGAGAAGGAATAAGGTTGAAATAATTCTCCATATTCAAAGGACCTCAAGGCAAATATTAAAGCATAAGAGGGATTGTTTACAAAAGAGGCTGCTTGAAGAAGAGATACAAGCTGCAGAAAAGAGCTTGAATCTACAATCAAATTGTTTTGAAGCTTTGTCAATTTTTTTTGAAGCTTTTTGAATTGTTGATTGAAGATATTTAGTTCATTTACATAATTATGACAACTTCATCAAGTGAGGTTTCAAAATCCTCCTCCTTTGCAAGACTCTTTGATAAAGAGATGAAGCGGGACTTCTACATCCTGAAGGAGATGATGCAAAGTATATTTGAAGATGGAAAGGAAAGCACTAGACTTCATGAGAAATTGGATGCTATGAAGCAAGAGAAAGAAGGACTTCTTCAAAGAATGCATGAGATGGAGATGCATCTCCATTATGCCCAAGAGGCCTTAACCAAGCACATTCTTGAAGCAGAGGTAAATCACTCAAATTTGTCTTCAATTTCCTCTTTAGATAGATGTGTAGGTTCATTTGAAAAACACACTAGAGTTATAGGGTCCAAGTTGATGTTAAAAATGGGATATGAAGGCAAGGGTTTAGGCAAACATGCACAAGGGATGATTGAGCCTTTTATGGTTGAGGAAAGGCCTAAGAAGTTTGGTCTAGGCTATGTTCAACCTTATGGCTAAAACTTTACAGCCATGAAGGAACTTGAGACAGTTTCAAGAAGAACTTTTTTTGGAGGTTCAAACCCACAAACATGTCAAGTTTGTTTTCAAGATGACTGTCATTGTTTGAAGCCTATGTTGCAGAAATATGTTTGTATACATGTAGCTTATGGTGACCAGGAGAGTTCCGACAACTATAAATACGTGAACACTGATGTTGGTCTTCAAAAGAGAGTTGGAACCTCTTCAAGATCATCTCCTCAAGTAGGTGTAAAACATGGACATGCAAAGCAACATTTGAGGTATAATTCTTCCCATAATCCAGTTGTTTATGATTATGTTAAGAATGAAAAATATTCATGCATGAATGGGAGAAAAATTTGATGTTTCTATTGTGGTTTGTGTAACCATGAAGTTTCAAAATGCTGGAAGAAAAAGAAAGCATACAGAAAACAACCAAAGCTAAAGTGACTTGAAAAAAAGATGTAAAATATTTGCACACATTTCCAGAGAAAGGGACATCTTATTTCCCAATGTTGGACATTGCATCCAACCAATCATCCCAAGGAGTTTAAGTAAGAGGATAAAAAGACTGGAGAAAAATGTGAGTCCAGATGATTCACAAGAAGAAGATTTTCCGTAAGAAAAATCGCCATGGAAGTGGCTTGGTAAGAAGTGGTTTGACTTCTTGACCCAGTAAGACATACATTCATTTGTACATATGAAAATTCCAGTCGTGTATGCATGCAATTATGATGAAAACTTAAGTTATGAGCCACCTTTAATCGATGATCAAGGAAATGATGTTCAACTACCTTCAATTGAATATTTCTCGCCAGAAATTTATGGATGAGCTCAAGGAAGATAAAATTCTTGACAAGAGTAAAAGAGCATCCAAGAGGGGAAGTGTTGATTACCTTCGAGTTTGGGCTCAAAGGCACTAAGCCAAGCAAGGCAAAGTGGATGGAGTTTGGAAAGGTGAGGGAGTTGTACTCTCATATACTAAACAGGTAATCAAGTCTTTTAGGGTCCAAAAGATTCTTAATGGGGAGGAGTGATTAGATTTGGATCAGAACCTAAGTGATAGCTCAAATTTGAAAGTTTTCAAAAGAGAGCCGAGCTTGAGCGATTGGATAGCTCTCGTCTTCCTGATTCTGGCGCTGTGAATGGTTCGAAAAACTGACACCATATGAAGAAGTTATCGTGATTTGAAAAGTTTAGTAAACTGCAAATTTTGACATTTGACCAGGGTTGACTGGGCAAAGGTACAATTAGCAAAAAATAATATTCCAGGGAATATTCCTAGAGTATTCCTTGGAATATTCCCTTTCGATCCAATTGGATCGTGACAAGTGTCAGCATCAAGTTGGACAGGTTAAAGGTAAGGCCAATCAAAGAGTGCCACGTGGCAAGCGTGGAGGCCGCCACGTGGGCCCAACCGTTGGTCAAAATTTTATGTGGGAAGCGAGGCTTGAATCCCTGTCCTTCCCCCGGCTAGCACGCCCACATGCCAACATGCCACACAAGTGGTTATTACAAGGTATAGGACTGACGACATATTTAATGTTAAAAGGTTTTGTATGCGGGGGAGCGGAGGGGCCAGCCCCTCCCCCATAAGACCACGCCCATGACCCAAGTGCTAAAACCAAAGGCGCAAATGTTAACCGACAGTCCCGTGTGGAGAATTCAAATGGCGAGGTTACAACAAATGCTATCCCTGATGGTTATGGTGTAACCTCCAACAACATTTCCGCAAGCGGTTGAGTTGTCACATGGCATGGTTTAATGCCGACATTTTCGCCGACGGTTTTTGTTCAACCCAGAACTCAACCATGATCCAGCGTTCATCGGAGTTTAAATGCGGGTTCTGCCCAAAACACCATCGGTTGTTAACCGTGGGGTTTTGGGTCATGTGCCCAACCGCAACCTTTAATGCTAATGGATAATTCAGCGGTGGTTTGGAAAAATGCACTATTGTGGGCAGAGTTGACTATTTTGACTCTAGTTAAGTGGAGTCCTCCACTTTTAGTGGAGCTTTTCTAGGTGTTACTAGGAAAATGAGTTGGAGACTCAATTTTTGACTATTCTAAGTGAACAGAGAGTCATTCTTAGCTAATAGGATCATTTTGAAGCCATTGGTGAGGTTTGTAGAGCCATCAGAGAACCTCTGAGCATGATTTTGCTTCAAAGAAGTTCTAAGGGCCACCAGGAGCCAACAACAGAATGAGGCCTAGCCAAGGCAGCTAGAGGCCATTCTCAGGAAACCAATAGTAATTTTTGGATGTTTCAGATAGTATGGAGCCATTGGTGAGTATTTCAGAGCTAGATGAGGACTTATTAGCGTGATTTTTATTTAGAGAAGTTCCAAGGGCCACCAGGAGCCACCAGGAGAATGAGGCCTAGCTAGGGCAGCCAGAGGCCTTTCTCAGCAATCCAATAGTCTATTTTGACTATCTTGAACCTTATGAAATCAATGGAAGGATTTTCAGAATATTTTGGATACTTATAACGGCCGAGATTCTATAGATAAGTTTTCAGTGAGCCTAGAGCCACAACGTGCCACTAGGTGTTAGGGGCATAACCAGAGTAGCTAGAGGCAAATTTCAGCAAGTGAATAGTCTATTTTGACTATTTTGGACATTATAAATCCAATTGAGGGATTTTAAGATCCATTTTGAGACTTCTAGAGCTGGAGAAGCCACAGGGAAGTTTCAGGGCCACCAGGGCCACCTGGGGATGGAGGCCTAGATTGGGGAGCCAAAGCTCATTTTGAGAAAATGAATAGCTTATTTTGAATGTATGATATATGATGGAGACAATAGAAAATGTTTCAGGGACAAAAAATTACTTCTAAGGGAGTTAGTACCAGATAGAATCTCACAGAATCTTAAGGACACCGACAGAAGAGGTCAAGTCTAAGGAAGCCTAGATCCATTTCGAGAGAGATAAAAAAAAATCGAGGGGTATGATGGTATTCTAAACCCATTGGTATAGCATAAAAAACCATTTTAATTGATTAGTTACATGTAAAAAAAATTATCCATCATAATCCCAAAGAGCCAAGTTAATTGACAAAGGCTCAAGGAGACGTAGCCCAAGACATTCGGGTGAACTCCTTTATTAAATTTGTTGTTATGTGTTGATGATTAATTTTCTGCAATTTGTGCTTGTTGTACATGCTTCTAATTAGTTAAAACAAGTGTTCAATTCCTCACACATAAAGACTTTAAACAGTTAAAACACATACACCTGATTCATGTATTCAATTCCGCACTATCAAGTATAAGCAAGATCTTAATTTGTTTTAACTGAGTGGGAGGTGTTTGCATAGCATAAAAAGTCATCCACTCATTTTAGATCAGTACTTATCATAATGAATGCAGGAGTAATGTGAGATGCATTATAGGAATCAATAGTGTATCATCACATGGGGAGCAATATATGGTGATTCCATGATCGGTTTGGTAATTCTGATTATTTATATTTCTGACAATGCATCTGATGCGATAACAAAAGTCAGGTATGGTCTGTATAAATCTAGGGGGAAGATGGAGTTATGAAATTATCAGTATGTCACTTTCTGTATGTGGGTTGCATGAATTAAAATCGCGTATGCACACAAGTTCCATTGGAGATAGTTGCGTATTTTTTCTATGATAATAAAAACATGGTGACCGGTAGCACAATTTTAGGGGGAGCATTAGCCTTGTTGAGAAGAGTGCATTGTTGGCATTATGTTGGTTATGGTCACTCTCTTGAGGTTTTTTGGTATTGGTTATACAAAGTCATATATGTTATTTTATGAAAAGGTCATGTTGAGACCTATGATGTAAAATTGTTATATTCAGTCATGTAAGGACTTGTTCAAATTTGTAAACCCACTTGGTTGGGTAGTTGAGTCAAATTTGTAAAACCCACTTGGTTGGGTAGTTGAGCCAAATATGTAAATTCACTTGGTTGGATTATTGATGAAATTATGAGTCCTTGGTGATAGGAAAGGTCATACTTAGTTGAGTTATAGAGTCATGCACTTCATTAAAAAAAATTGTGTGAAGATTCAACATGAATAAAGGGGGAGCACGGTCAATACAATTGTCACACCTCCCAATGCACAAATTTTTTTTTCTCGTTTGGGTTGCGTCGTTTCCAGTTAATGCGAATGAGGCACTCTGTCATTTCGTTGCAGGTTTACACTATGATTTCTTTTCAATTTCTATTCACCTCCCCACTTTGTCTTTCCATATTGTAATTTTCTTGATTGGTAATAATTATAATTATGTTAATTATAATTACCTCTGACATAACCAAATGTCCTTGTTATATTACCCCATTTCCATACAACTCTTCATTTTATATCATTATAATTATATTAATTATAATCACATTCGACATTAACCAAATGTCCTTATTATATTACTCCACTTCCATACAACTCTTCGTTTTGTATCATAACCTTTGGACTCTTAGTCCATTTGTACAGAGGGGAATTCGATGTGGTTTTATGTGCTTTCCATGTTACTATAGTTTCATGCACGTATACAATCCAACCTTATTCTTTGTTAATAATAACATAACCTTTGCGGAATTTGAATCACCAACTATACAAGTCGGGTATTCATACTTCATTCTCCGTCATGTCTTATCATTTGTTTATGTGAATTTTGGGCGTATTAAATGTAACTCGACGTAATATCCCAGTTGGAATTTTATGAACTGACCAAGTGAAGGTCGACGTCCCTCTGTCTTCCACGGTGAGCCACCATAAGGTTTTAACACTCATTGTATGGGTGGTAGAGGGTCTCGTTCAGTTGTGATCACGTGGCGTTGGTTCCACGTAATACAACCTTCATTCCGCCTTGTTTCCAAAGCGATTTTCCACCGTATGGCCAGATCGACCTGCATTCAATTCGTTGCTTGTCGTATTAATTTTGGACCAAAGGGGGTACCTCACCTCTTAATTACTCGATCCGTGGCTTCACCATGCGGATCTCGCCAGGTGGATGACTTGGATTTCATCTGGCTATTAGGGTTTGTTGTTTTGATTCATAACACACTGTTATAAATCAACTTGGTCTTGGTTCGGCGGCTCTTTTACCTCCCCCTGCGTTTGGTTTGTTTCTGGACCGTGCGTGACAACGCCATGGCCACTGGAGTGATTCGTTTCATTTCTTCACCTTACTCCTGATAACAATTTCCTCGGTAAGTTCCTGTGCCAGAGCTTGTAAACTTTCGCTCTCTATAATTTTTTTTGTCAGTTCTCAGGCTCCCACTTTCGATTTAGAGCTCCATGTTTCTATTCACACCAGCTCTACGATTTGGTATTATAGTCTTCTTCTATTGGAATAATTATAACGAAGGGCTCTATTTTTATTTTGTTCAGAGAATATACATTCGCCTTTCCAGGAACTTGATTAACTTGGGTTTTCCTACCTAGCTTGGGAGATTCTAATGCGCCATCTCAGAAGTAAGGTTGTACGCAGGCTCTCATGGCTTCGTAGCCCACTTCACTTTTCAAATGAACTTGATTACGCGTCCATTCATTTAGTGCCGTAAGGATTCTATGCCCTCAGCCCTCTGATTAGAACCTTTGTTGTTTGACCAAGCATAGAAATAATTTTCTATTTGTTCGTTCTCTAGAGGTTTCTCGTTTTTAGTCGATTCTTGCATGTAACCCTTTATTCATGACAATTCTATGGTTACCTATGGCAGATCGGTAAGGGAGTAGGGACTTCTCCCTCTCCAGGTATTACTGCTTCCTCAGTTATCGTTTGACTTGATTCACGTTATATTTTTTTCTATCATCAGCGTTTCATTGATGTTGGTTTTTCTTGTCGTGCAGGTAAATGTCGTGCTCTCCTTCGCACTTGCAGAGATACGTGGCTCCCTTAAAATATTAAAAATTGTTTACACGCTCATTGCAGGTCGGTATTAACCGAACTGTGTCAGAAGAAATTCGTTCTTCGCTCCTGGTTATAGGGTTTATATTTTGCCATGAAATATTGTAATGATACAATTGTAATTATTTTTAACCCTATAAGTAATTCTCCACTCTAAATAATTATGGGACTCAGTTCATGGGACTTTATAAGGTTGTTTCGAAATTGTATAATATATCCACATATACATCAGTCTTTTCTGGGTTTTTATAATACCCACTTTTGATTTCAGTTATTGTTATTATGAGTCTGCTCTAGCAGTACCCTCTCTTTGCTCGTTTTAACTTGACTGAAAGAAATACTTAACTTTTGGCAATTAAATTCCTTGCTTTGTTTATATATATATATATATATATGTTACACATACTGTTCCTTCTGGGTAGTTTATTGCCTCTAGACTTTCAGTCATGTAATTGGTAACTATATTCGTACTATGGACACATTAGAGTGAATAATGTACTGTAACATCAATTTTCCTATTCCAGGAGAACATTGGTTCTATAATGGTAAAATTTAAATGTCTGCATGAAATCAATAGTATTATTATAAGTCAAAACTTTCTAAGTTTCTTCCTCCAGTGTAATAAATGAGTTGATCATTTATAACAGAATGACATTGTAGTTCTATGCAGATACTTGAGGAATAAATTTGTTATGTCTTTACACAGAATATGTATCCCAAATTCTCTACAGGGATGAATGCACCTGCATTTCTGTCTGTATGTTTAGAGGACATTGGGGTGCATAATCTACAAATTTACCCTCTTGATTGGAATTATCACGAAAACTAGAATACATATAGTTCAATGAACATGCATGTGGATATTTACTCAACTGTCCTTTGTTTTTTCTTACTATGCTATACTATTAGAATGGTTTCATAAGTTATCTGTCTATGATCAATCTTTGAAATTTATCAGTTGCTTTCCTCTGCTATAACATGTGTTGCTTACATACAACTTTCTTGACCATTAATTTTCTAATTAAAAGTGAATGGTATGTTGGCCCTGTAGTCAGTTTGTAGAGTCTCTCCTTCTGCTCTCTCATGCACAGTGTAAGTTTCCATTCATTTCATACTATTTTCCAATATAATACAGGAGCTTCGATTTCTCTCTCATATATGTATATATTAGAATCATGCTAGGAAACAGAAGTAGATTAAAAAAATTGCACAAATTTTCCTGTGGAAACCAAATTAAGTATCCTTAGATTTAAACCAATCACTGGTTTAGAGACTCTGGTGGATTCTACTTCACTAATCCAATTCTACAACTATACATAATTTCATGGATAATTTCCTTATGATCAGTTCTGTTAAATGTAGAATTGATATTCTAATAAACATTCAAATTTTTTAGATGTAGCAAATTCATACTATATGAAATAGAACATCAATAATTTTAGAGACATACCACTCATGCAATTGACCAACCTCCCAACCTTAGAGTCCTTTTTGTCTCCCAGAACTCACCCCCGAGCTGAGATCTTCTCCTTGCAACAGATCAACCTCTAATCTGTACAAGAGCAGCTTATTTAAGCTATTGTTCCCCAAAGAATGTTTCTAATTCTGCATCCAGAATATCAGGCTGCTTTTCTTCCTGTTTGCCTAGGCTTCCCAATTTATGGATTCTTTAAAGCTATTTTACGCTTTTCCTCAGCTTTTCCAGCTTTTTACCTCTTCCAAACTACTTTCCTCATCATTGGGGAAATTCAGATTTTTCCTCAAAATCTAAACTTAAATTTAATTTCTTTCACGGATTTTTGAAAGATTGTGGGGAAATATTTTCCTCATCCATCCTCATGGATTTAGCAAGTGATCTCACAATTCTCATTTTGGTCAAATCTGCACCACATTATTTTATTCATTTCCTCAATTAAATTTTTAATTACATTCACAAAATTTTTATCCTTTGGGGTCCACTCCCCTTAGGATTAAAGTTCAAATGTCTACTTTGAAATTCAAACACATTGAATTGGGGGTGTTACAACGATTGCACATCGAATCTCTGATTCTTCTTTTTTTACAAGGAAAGAGAAACCTTGTTTTTGTATTGATCCGCCCTTTTCCCTTAATGTCAAAGGGGGAGAGTAACTTGGTGTTTGAATAAGTGTTTGGATAATTTTTATGATTAATGTATCTATCAGTTGTGGTGATCAAACTCCAACATGGTTGACATCAAGTCCAAAGGGGGAGATTGTTGGCAATATGATTCTTATGATTACATATGTTGTCCTTGATGGAAACTCACTTGCAAATGCTGAAGTATATGACTTCTAGAGAAGCTTAGTGGTTTAGCAAAAGAAGGGTATGGTTTAGCAAAAGGTCTAGTAGAAGATGGTTAATATTCATATTGAAGGTTCTATACGCGAATTCGTGCAGGCAAAGTCACGTATACATGCAGAAAAGAACGATAAAAGTAGTGTATGCCTTTTGTGCTCTAAAATTATGATACCTGGGGGCATTACCATGGTTTTAGCCTAGAGTATTGAGCATTGTGTCGTCTATTTGATTCCGTCCAAGAATACCATCGACACTTGTGTGGTTTTGGCTCATGGTATTGGGAAAGTTTCAAACTATATGAGGAGAAGAAGATCATAGAGCAAAGTGTGCATGTGTTTGGGTATTGAATGAATAATTAACTCTGAAGTATATCTACCTGGAATGGACTATAGTTTATTGATAGATATGAAATAATAATGCACCTATAAATACAATTATGGATTAGTATCTCTAGACCTGAAATGAATATGTATTTGCTTAATCAGTTTATGAAATGTTTAGATCTGTGATCTAGTGAATGTTTACTGAAGTGAAGGGTAGATTTGATTTTTTTATTTATTCTGAAGAATTGCGCAGTCCTAAAGTGTTTGCAAATTTATACGTAGGTTTGTCTCTGTAAAAGTGTCTATATACACAGGTTAGTATCAACAAAAGCGCGTATGTAATTTAGGGTTTGTTGCAGTATGCGAAAGAAAATGTCTGATCAGTTTTGTTGTATTACTGTTTTCTGACAATGATGTCTTCATACAAATCTGGGTTGTTTGAATATTGATTATGCTGCTAGATGATTATGATTAAATATCAATGGTTGGATGGTTGATTGATGATTTAGTGAATGATTTGATATGGTTATGGGTTTCAGTTTGATGTATGTTCTTTGAGCTTAAATGTGTGGAGTGGGTACAGTCTGAAAATCTGATAAAAGAGGCCTACAAGATGTGTTGTGTTGAAATTGTTGGATCTAGTGTGGCGGTAATACAACAAAACTCATGCTGGTATGAGTCTGTGCTAGTACAATATTTTAAGAAGTTTTCTATATAATAAATATTGAAGACAAAGGTGATAACAGTGGTGGTTTTCTCCCACATTGGTTTTCCACCTTAAATCCTGGTGTTCATGTGTGTTGCTTATGTGTGATGATTTATTATGTTATTACTACACATATTTTCCTGTCAAACAAATAAGTGAATGAATTGTGTGTCAGTAAATATTTATACGCAATAGATCTCTACAGTTTAGAACACAAGTGAATTTTACGTATATGCTAGTTGGATTCCTTAAAGTCACTTATAGAAATAATTAAAGAAAAATTAAAGTTTATTGTGAGTTATAAATACTCATTCACCCTCCCCCCCCCCTTCTCTCAGTATTTTTCCCAACAATTATCAGTCATGAGAGGGGTTTGTTGAGGGTCACCATATTTTAAATGGAATTGTCTCAGCACATGAAACCATTCAATCCATGAAAGCCAACAAGACCCGAGGGATGCTCCTTAAATTTGATCTCTCAAAAGCCTATGACCGATTGAGTTAGGACTATCTACTAGAAATACTGCAAGCTTTCGGCTTTGTGATATACTAGATTCAGTGGATTAAATCTATGATCTCCACACCGTTATTTTATATACTTGTTAACGGCACACCCTCATCCACCTTCTAGCCCTCCTGAGGAATCCTACAAGGAGATCCCCCTTTATATTTATAATATCAGTGGAAGGTTTGGGACGAATGATCAAGGCAGGAAAACAATCCAACCTCCTGAAGCGGTTACATATGCCAGGTACCAACGTGGACATGACACACCAACATTTTGTTGATGATAATATGTTGTTTGGGAAAGTAACTCTGAAAGAAGCATCTCATAACAACACCATCCTGGAAGACTTCTAAGAAGTGTCAGGTATGCTCCTCAACAAGCTCAAGTCAAACATTTAATTTTTTCATACTCCTCGCCCCGTTTAAGCATGTTTGGCCAAAATCTTGGGATTCAAAATTAGATCTCTCCCATCCAAATATCTTGGAGTACCTCTCATTTTCAATCTTCTCTGTATCACTTCTTGGAAAGACCTCTATGCCAAAATATCTAGCAAGCTCTTGACTTGGACCTTTCATGTTCTAAACCTTGCGGGGAGAGCAACCTTCCTTAAATCTTTCCTATAGGAAATTCCTCTTTATCAGTTGTCAGATTTTTCTGCGCCCAAATGTATGTATTCAAACCTAATTTATCTTTTCATAAGATTCATGTGGAGTGGCCCTTCTAATGAAAAAAAATGGCCCCTAGTTTCCTGGCTCAAACTATGCCTCCCAAAACTGATGGGAGGCCTAACCTTGAGAGACCCAACTGCCTTGAATGCCACACTTGGGGCGAAATTCTGGTGGCGATGGCTGAAAGGGGGGAAAGAGATGTGGAATATCATATGGTCCCAAAAATATGTTCATGGAAAGACTCAGGAGGAGGTGCCCCAAGAGCCCCTTCCCAACAACATATCAACCATTTGGAAGCTATAAAATACAAACAAGGATTTGATCTGAGATCACTTTTCCTAGGAAGTCAATAACAGACGGAAAATAAGGTTCTAGGAGGACTCTCGACATAAATACCATCGACTATCCCAATAAAAATCTATGTCTGCTCTCAGGCCATTGTTTCATTCAATCTCAGCTATTAAAGTGGCGGATTACTGGAAAACCCACCCCGATGACCATGGTTGGTGGTGATGGAAAGTGTCTGAGGTTTGGCCCCAAGAAATCCCTCAGCCTTTGTGAAATCATCTCGCTAAGTATTTTCTGCAACATAAAATCCATGTCTCCAGTGACCATGATAACCTAAGATGGGGCATATTGACAACAAGATAATTCCCCATCAAGGAATACTATCTGCTTTGTGCTCCAATGCAGCCCCACCAAAATAATTTGGTGTTGAAAATGATCTAGACAAGAAACCTTTAGATGAAAGTTATACATCTCTTGTGGCTAGCTATGCATAAAAAAATCCTGACATGGGATGGCCTCATTAAGCGGGGCTTCTTTGATCCATCCATGTGCCTGCTCTGTAGACAAGAGGAAGAATCCCAACATCACCTCTTCATTGAATGCCCCATTGCTAAAGCTTTTTGGTCCCAGTATTTCACCATATTTGAACCATTTGAGGAACCAATAGCCAAAACCAGATCCATGCTTGAGGAATGACTGACCCAAAATTTTTCCAACCCAGGTGGTAAACAGAGCCTGGTGGTTAACTCCAGGCTTACTGATGTGGAACACCTGGAAAGCTATATATCACACCATATTTGATGAACACCCCCTCTACCCCTCTCATCTAGTCCCTAACCCTATCCAACATTCGTGAAACCATCCTTGCTAAACCTTGGGATCCAACGGATTGGGAACCAGTTCCTCTTGAAATGAGTAACCTTCACTTTCTGAATCTCTCCTTAGCCCTCGTCGACCCTAGAGTTGGAAAAGCCTACCCAACCCCACCTCACTCCTCTGTTTTCTTCTCCCCTCTCTCGCAGGGTTGCATTTAAATAAATTTTGATGGCGCATGTAAAGGGAATCTCAACCTGACTGGTTATGGTGGCATCCTTAGAGATGCCTCTTAGACTTCTTGGGATGCTTATGCTAGATCTAGTAGAACCATAACAAAAAATTTCGTGAAAATAACTAGGTTGGAAGTTGGTCTGACCTTAGCTCTCAATCTCAGATATAAACGGATCCGCATTGTAGGAGATTCTCACCTAATCCTGGATATGACTCAAAAAATAATCAATAGATTAGATCCTCAGAAAGTAGTGAAGAGTTTCTTTTTAGAATCAAACTATCCCACATCCGTAGATCCATTAATCAAATGGAATATGTCACCACAAGCCATGTGCTCCGTTCTAGGAATAAGGTGGCTGAATAAAAATCTCCATGAAAAAATATGTGTATTATTTTAAATTTGGCATTGTGTATGTGTGAAAGAATACCGAGGGCAACATTCCCTCAAGGGGGAGGGGAATTTCATAGTCACGCCCAAGGTTCTCATATGAGCCACGTTATAAATCTGATGTTAATATTTTCCAATGTTTGAAATAAAAGAAAAAAAAAACATAAAAAAGAGGACTAAATGAGGGGTCACAAATTCCAATGTTGGGGAAGGAGAATTTTTTCTTCGAATGTTATGGTTTCTTATGCAAATAAGGAACCTGAACTTCAGGACAACCATTGAAGATTGGTTGGTGCATGAAGTAAATGACTGATGCTTGAAAATTAATTGGGATGAGTAAAAGTACTTAGGTCCATGCCTGCTTGAGATATCAAAACAAGCAAAGAGGACAAAATTTATGAAGGTCTACGTAAACAACAAGGACACAACAGAAAATAGGGGAGAGGGAATTTGAAGAAGGGGCTAGAACAATAAGAGATGGAATTAAAAAAAAAAAAGGAACTTTGGAACCTTTTGTAGCAGGGGAGGAAAGGCCTTTTTTTTGGGAGGTAGATCAAGAATGGAACATGATTCAACATCCGGAATAAGCTTTCAGAAGATAGTGCTGAAGAAAAGAGAAGAAAAGGGGATTGTTTCTCTATCCTTAGAGGATGCAGGTTGAGTGCTAGTCTATGGAGCCCTGTAACAGTTTGGGGTACCTAGAGGTAGTGGGTTGAGATAGGATCCATGGATCTTTGTAATAGCTTGGGTCCTCGAGGTTGTGGGTTGAGACAAAGGTCTCTAGAGCCCTGTAAAAACTTGGGTCCCTAGAGGCTGTGGGTTGGGATGAAATATTTGGATCCCATTAATAGCTTGGGTCCCCAGGAGGGGGTTGAGGTAGCTACTCTAGAGCCTTGTAACATCTTGGGAAGCGACAATCCTAAAGCAGAATTAGAGGAAGATTTGACTAAAGACTTCTGGACATTGACCTATTGGTATAGTGGATTCTGAACTCCCTAAGTGGGGGTGAGTCACTGTGTGTTCATTTTTGGGTGAGGTGGGGCACCTTTAGACTGCCTTTTCTGACCAAAGAAAGAAGCCATCAGCAGCAGGGATTGAGGAAGAGGTCCTCTAGAGTCTCTGGTTTAGCCAGAAGTTGGTGTACATACCTAGAAGTAAGAAGTCTCCCCCCAGAATCTGGAATCTAGATTAGGGGTGACATATGAAAGTGAAAGTGGTTGTAGTTGTCTATGGTTGGGTGGAGAGTCCTTGTAATAGACTCAGTTTCCCTACAAAAATAAAAGATAAGTAATTTTTTATGCTTGTTTATTTCTTGGATGAATCATGTTGTTTTGATGTAAATAATGGTGTTGGAAATCAGGAACTACATTTGTGATGTTAGTGCTAGTGTATGTCGTGCATCCTGAGGGGATATTCCCCTAATATGCACACTAAATATGTGTGTGTGTGTGTGTGCTTGTCCTGAATCTGAAAATAAATGTTTTTAATCATTTATTGGTGGAAACCATAGAGTACTTGGTGCAAAGGAAGTACATTAAAAACACATAATAACAATTCCTAAGTTAGAGAGATGAGATGAATTTGAATCTAAATGAAATTCTTAACCGTGTTAAGAACAATTCATGAATAATAGTATAGTAACTGCATGATAAGTTATGGGTCATAACCAAGTCCTTGGGAGCTTGAATTAATCTTGAAAATAATGGGTTCTCAGAACCTTTCATTATGTACAGTTTACATAGAGGACCCTTTGTGGGGCAGATTCGGTATTTGTTTGGAGGTTAAGTATTCGGCTACAAGTTGTTGTGCTGCTAGGAAAGAAATGTATGAGTGTCGAGGAGAGCTTCCTAGGGCTAGCCAAGGCCCTACAATTTTCTCTAATTTTCATGTATATTCACCTATATGTCCTACGGATTTACCTAAATGTACTGCAACCTCGCATTTCAAGCAAGATGAATATCTGTAAGTGTCACCCTTGCATTACTAGTGAGGCACTAGAAAGTGTGGAATAATTCCAAGGAGTGTCTCATAGAGTCATCTTGGGTTCTAGAATTGTTGGTGTGTGGCAGGAGAGGTGGAAAACTTTGCAGATCTTGCTCCAGGCCCTTTTTAGATAATTGACAGAGGAGTGCCTGTGCCTCCATGCGAGGAATTCCCTACCGAAGGGAAGGAAGACCCACAGACTAGAAAACCCTCAATGTAGCTATCACCTAATCTTGATAGGGGTAACACAATTACTCTGGGAGGGTAGGTGGGTAAATTAGAGGTGTGATATTCACCCTAAATAATATGGATAGATAGATTTTTGTGTTGAGATCGTGCACCTTAGTTGATCAAATATAGTTTCAATGGGGATTTTTAACCACCCTAACTAGTCTAAAGGAGGAGCCATCTAGGTTTCTCATTAGTGTTCAACGTTGGAGAATATTATTTAGTTAGGAATTCCATTTTGTAGGAGTATTATAGGTTCTAAATATGAAGCATTGGCATGTATTTTGATAACCAGTGGAAATAAAGAATTGGCTAAGTTATTATTTGCTACTCATTTGGATTTTTCATTGTGCATTTTATTGTATAAGGGTTTACTACATAATTTTCAGATAAGATGTTTAATGAAGTGTCCTTATGGAAAAATGTTTCTCATGATTGAATTTAAAGTTTTTGATTTTGTAAGAGACAATTATATGAAATTTTGGCACATATCTATAAAAGGGATATTACAATGGTATCACAAAGGGTTTTTCTACTAGAATGAGGGGTTTTAGTGAAAAATGCTTCCAATTAGTTGTAGTGGTAATTAGTTCCATAAGTGAAAATGTTGTATGCTGAGTTATGGAAAAGTTTTGAATAATATAATAAGAATCTCACAAAAAAAAGTAATATATTGGGTTGGAGCACTGACACTCCAATTATTATTTGATTCCAAAGAAGAAGAAGAATTGTAACAGTGCAAGAAATCATGAAGGCCTTAAAGTAGTGATCGGGACATAAGATTGCAAATTCTATAGAAGTTGTTGAATATCAATAAATCAATGCAACCATTTAACATAATCCTAGCACTGAAGAATCTATTCTAGGAAAAAAAAAGTGGGTTGCATGATATGTCCACTCTTGGTTAAACTTACTTTGTAAAGGAAATTCAAAATTATGTTCAAAACCATAACACTAAACTAAACAATAAAGTATAAACATATGTTGTAGATGAAGGGGAGGCAACCCTTTATGTTTCATTGGTTGAAGGTGACCCCCACGGTTAAAATTATAAGGACAAATTTTGAGAGGTTGCACTTGTAAAAAATAAATAAGATTTTGCTATTAAAGTTCTTAAGTTTGAACATTTAGATGTAGATTTTCACCATGAATTTTCCCAATAAGTATTCATTAGGAGGAAGTTTCAACATGAGAAAATGGTCTATTTTATTGATGCTTTCACACAACTCCCATATTTGTGCATTGTAATAGAGTTTGTCTGTTGACATTGTCATCAAGAACCTTGAAATATATGTACTAGTTTTAGCATTACTATTGAGTATATATGATCCTAACTAATACACCAAGAATTCCATTATCATTCTTCTACAGACAAAATTTTTCAATATTATTGATGCACCAACATTATGGGTTCCTATTATCCACCATGATCTTAAGGGAAGAACTACAAACACTAAAAATAAAGCAGAACAAATTGTTGGAAACATGTGCTTTTTAGTGACATATCTAAAGGCTATACTACCCTATATAAACTTAATTCTTCCTAAAGTGAAGAAGGTTCTTGTATACCCTATATCAGAAGTATGTGTTTTTGTAGCTAGTGCTCTTGGGTCGCTCATAAGGGGCATGGGTGAAGAGAACTTGCTGGATATGGTGCCTTGGTTATTGGAGGCTCTAAAATCAAATGACATCGATGCTGACAGATCAAGAGTTGCACCAGAGGCACTAAAATGGTGATGGAATGAAAGGATTAAGTATGGAAATGTTTTCTATGATACAATTAAATAAATAGATAAGGAAATAAAAACATCACAGACTAGAATATTACGAGAAATTCTAGTTCTCCAATTTCACGAGTTAGTGTAGTCCAAGACGGTCTATCACTACTTCATGTTCAAGTGGGCCAAATACCTACTCCCAAGGAAAATCATCCTGAAGTAAAAATGGAAATATGAAATTGCAACCTTTAACATTTGTTGGAAAGCTAGCTACTTCCAGTCGAAGGTCTTGAACACCCCTAGAAAAAGCCTCATCAACAAAATTACAAAGGTCTAGCACAAACCTTTGTGTTCACCTCTCATCAAAAACAAGAGGTGGATATTCACCACAAAAAATAGGCATGGTTGTTGCTCCTCTCCAAATATACAACCATGTCAGTTTGGTATTCTTGATCCTCCCCCCCTCTAACTACCTCCAAATATCCGCACAACATTATTTGATTAGTCATTGTCTCATTCAAGGAGGTTGTGTCTAGCCTGAAAGAATGCAATAAACTAAGGAGACAATCTCTATCTCCAAAAAATTATAGGTTTGACAACTCATTGAGTAATTATGATTCTACCAGTTTAAGCTATTATATTAATAGATCTATGGTTTCATCATGCGAGGATGAAATAGATTCTATTTGTTCCACAACTTCAATTAAAAAAATAGCATACACTAAAATTGCAGTGCATGACCAAGTAACATGAAAGAAAGGATCAAATGAAAATATCGAGGTCCAGTCAACCTCAAAAATAAATTAAAAGCATCAATAACAAGTGCTTCCAATGGCTCAGGTTCTATACAATGACATTCACATTTTCATCAAAATTCTAAAAGCATGTTTAGGCCTTTTTTGTTAATCGCACATGTTGACTCATTTTACACCTATAAAAAAAGTAACTTCCTATGTCATTTAAGCTCCATCATCTCTTTAGTAACTACTTCTATTAATGCAATATTTGATCAGTGGGAACCATTTGTACCTTATACTGAAGCTGGTGATCAAGAAATTGTAGATGTAAGTGATAACTCAAGAGAGTGTTTAGCCTAACTCTTCCCAAAGGAAATATTTTCTTTTGATAAAATAAATATGAAATTTGAATATGTTTTAAGACACTTTGATGTCTCTTCCATCCTGCCATGAGAACAACTATATTTCCTTGAGATGTAAAAAATTTCATATGTACAATATTTTCATAGTGAATCATATGAACATAATGCTGGTAAACCAGACACCAGAAATCTTACCAAGCCACTTCTAGATGTAAATGAAAGTGTCAAGAGAATACCTAGTGCTATGGGTTCTCATGTATATTATTGTTATTGAAGATGGTGATATGGGACATACTAAAAAATATGAGCATGAAGATCAAATTGATGACATAGAGAGGTATGTTTATATTTCAAGGAAGATGTTATTGATAACAATGATGAATATTAAGGAAGATCCATTGTGGAAATTCAAGAAGATAACTCTTCAAAATTCATGAGCATCAAGAATTTCAGTGATGGTATCTCAAAGAATATTTAGGAATTTATTTTGAGAAATTTTGAAATTGCAAAAATGAAGAAACATGACCTTGAGTTAAGGAAATATTGGATTATGCATGATGCTACCAAAAATCAAGTCAAGGAAGCTGATTTCATCACTATGTGTTTGCAAGATCAATTTTATGTTTTACAAATGACTTGAAGAAATAACATGAATCTTATGTCTAAATTTAAGAAGGTTGAAGGGATTACGCATTTCAGAGGGAAAGGAAATGTTCAAAATAAAATTGAAGGTGTGTATTTTCTCTCAAAACATATGCCTGAAAAATATGCATTAGACCATAATGTTGAACATTCTCTTGAATGTGTTACTTTAGGGGAGTTATAAGTCAAAGTAAAAAAATCCAAATAATTAGTGTTATAGGTGGACACTCTCAATTATATAACTTTATGGAGGGAGTTTTTTCACCTTAGAAGTTGTGGGAATGATTTAATGAAATTAGTAGTATATAGTACATGCAATTTAGTTCCTGGTATAGGCTCCCTAGAACAAAACGGGACTAGTGATCTATGCCACACAAGGGTAGGAAAATTGATTCAAAGAACATCACAATTACTTCCATCATAATTGTTTTAATTGGTTTGAGAATTCTATCTCATAAAAGGGAGAAAAATACATATAAAACACTATTTTGTAGTGAGAAATTCCATATTGATTACTTTCAAAACATTTTTGAAATTTCAAGCAATGTGGAAACATATACATTAGACCACACTACAACTTGACAACTTAGTGAATAATGCATGCATCTCAAGCATCTACACAATATCTGATTTAAATAGCCACCTGTTGGTGCACAAAGTCAAACACATTAGACACCAATTCATAATGGAAATGTAAGTGAAAGTATCCGTTGGAGAAAAAAATAAAGCCACAACACTTATGATCCTCTTAAAAATATGTTTGAATTGCATACATGAATATATGGACAAGTCTTTATAGGTTATGGCCCCTTGGTGAATATGTTTGTCCCATTAATAGGTGTGAGGTGCTCCACTTGTAGCCTCAAAAGATGACACTTGTCGAGAGAAAGTTGTAACTATTTGTTGACACTCCAAGTTCATTAGACTAGATTTCTCATGATGATATAACATCAATTCTTTTGGAAGAATGGTGCAGAGGATAAACAATTCAAAACACACACCAAATTTTATTGATTAAATCACACTCCAAAATATTGATTTTTACAAAAGATTACATGACTATTTATTTAGAGGAGAGAAGTCTTTTGAATATATTCAAGAGAAACTTCCTCCTCGATATTTGGAGGAATTTGAGAGCTACCCTCTCAACTTTAGGATTTTATCCTAACTTGCCTATCTCCTAATTAATTCTACAATGACTCACTAATTCTAGAAACTCCTAGATTCATTAATTAAATAATTACATAAAAATTGAACATGAGATGCTCCTGCATCATACTATCGGGGAAGAAAAAAGATACAATCATATGTTTTGCTCCTGAAGTTCTTCAATGTTGGTACCATATTTTGAAATCTTTGTTGTTGTCATCCAAGTAACATCTTCGACTGGTTGATTCTTCCATTTGACCAAGTATTGAAGATACTCTTTCTTTCTGGTCCATTTAGCTACTCTTTGATCGTTGATAGATTCAATATGCTCTGTTGGTGCTGAAGGTAGATGCTTCTCCCACTGAACTTTATCATGAACAGGTGCATCTGTAGAATCACCCATTGGTTCCTTAAAGGGGTATATAGCGGAAACATTAAATATTGGTGAAATACCAAATTCTTTGGGTAGTTCTATTTCATAATCGTTCGAGGAAAATTTTCTCAGATTTTTTCATGGTCCAATATTTTTCAGTTTTAACTTATTATATTCCCCTTTAGGAAATCTTTCTTTTTGAAGATGTGCCATAACCAGGTCTCCAACATTAAAGTATAACTGCCTTCTTTTGGAATCTTTTATTTGTTTAGACTTGATGTTTCTTTCTTGTAGTTGTTGCTTGACTTTGTCCTGTATTTCCTGCATACTTGCTGCAAAATCTTCACCATCTGCACTTCTGAGTTTTTGTTTTCCCAGGTTCCTTAACTGATAAATACCTCTTGGATGCATCCCATAAAAATTTGAAATGCACTTAATCCAGTGCTCAGTAGGGGAATTTTGAGTTATAAAATGGGCCTCCTAAGGAAATTATAAAATAATAGTGGAAATAATAAAATAAGATTTGATGACATCATCAAATTTTAGAGGGAAAAAAGAAAAAACTATTTTTTCAACTCGTATTTTTAACTTATCTCCCAAATTTTTTACTCAAATTCCGAGCGGGAGTACTCATTGGATGCCAAAATTTAATTCCTCATCCAAGTAGTTCCCATGTTGCATAATTTCGATGGACCCTGCTACAAAAAAAAATGAGAAATACATGAAAAACGTGATTGCAATCACGTTTTTTCCTGTATTTCTCATTTTTCACATAGTAGGGTCCATCAAAAGTATGCAACATGGGTACTCCTTGGATGAGGAATTAAATTTTTTATCCAACTTGTACTCCCGCTTGAAATTTAAGTAAAAACTTTTGGAGATAAGTTGAAAATATGAGTTGAAAAAATAGTTTATTATTTTATTATTTTTTAATCTTTTACCCTTTTACTTAAAAAATGGTGAATCATCCCCCATGGTTGACATCATTGTCTTGAATCCTATTGGTTGTTATAAAGTTTATTTTGGATGTACATTTTTCTTAGGAGGCCCATTTTAGACCTCAAAATTCCCCCAATGTCTGTTGGGTGAATCATTATATGCAAATTTTGCCTGAGCAAGAACCCAATCCCACTATTTGGGATGTTCACTTACCAGGCTTCTCAAGATATTTCCAAGGCTCTTATTTATTACTTCTGTTTGACCATCAGTCCGGGGATGATATGCTGAGTTGAAACTGAGATTAGTTCCCAACTTTTTCCGTAAGTCCTCCAAAAATGACCTATAAACTTAGTGTCACTGTCAGAAACAATGCTTGTAGGTAATCCATGCAATCTAACTATCTCTTGGAAGAACAAGTTTGCTATGTTAGTTCCGTCATTTTTATTTTTACAAGCTATAAAGTGTGCCATTTTTTAAAATCTGTCAACAACAACAAATATTGAATCACTTCCTTTTTTTGTTTTAGGCAATCCCAGTACAAAATCCATACTTATGGAGTCCCGTGGTCGATTCGGTATTGGTAGGGGTTGATAGAGTCTAGTGTTATGACTTCTTCCTTTTGCATATTGACATATACCGCATCTTTCAAAAAATTTCTTTACATTTGTTTGCATGTGAGGCCAATAATAAAATTCGTGTAACTGTGCTAGAGTTTTGACGCTTTAAATTTTCTTATGATTTTTATTTTTTTATTTTTTTTTAATGTCATGATTTTTATGTCGATTTTGAAAAATGGTGATGTAAAATTACCTTTTTTTTCAACATATTTTTGGAACTTTAAATTTTCTTTGATATTTTTTAAATGTCATTATTTTCATGTTGATTTTGAAAAGTGGTGATTTTGTATTTATTAAGTATGAACATTTGTTTTAAAACGTAGTGATTTTCATGCAAATTTTGAAAAATGTTGATGCAACATCAATAATTTTTATTTAGAGTGGTGATTTTCATCTTGGTAATAAAACATAAAAATAAAATAAAAAGGCATGACAAAAACAAATCAAATAAATTTTTTTTTTATTAAAAAGCCAATAAAAGTGAAAAAATAAAAACAATAATAAGTTATAAAAATAAAATTTTAAAGAGAAATAAATAAATAAAAAGGAAAAAAATTCAAAAAACCACAAAATTTAAAGCAAAAAAATAACCAAAAAAAAATAATTTTTTTAAGTTATTAAAAAAAAAACAATAACATAATTTAAAAAATAATAATAAAATTAAAAATAATCAAAATACTAAAATTAAAAATAATTAAAATTAAAATTAAAAAAAAAAGTTAAAAAGAACATTAAATTTTGTTTTTTAAATAAAAAAAATCAACAACAAAATATATTGAACAAAAATTGGTGTTAGAATGTGATCAAGAAACATTGACATTGCATGTGATAAGTAAAAAATTTGTGTAACGTTGTGATGATAAAATCAATGTCACAATATAATAAAGAAACAAATCAACATTGAAATATGAAAAACACAAAATCAACGTCGGCATGCCCATAAAAGTCTAACATCACAATGTGAGAAAAAACAAATGGTGACATTATGTGATGAACAACAAACAACATTAAAACTAGAAAAAATAACGATGTCACAATGTTATGAACAAGAAACAACATCACGAGTTGGCGAATAAGAAATGACATCATAATGTGATGAACAAACTTTCATAGTGTGACATTGTTGACCTACATTTACTAGGTTGACCTAGTTTATTACGATGATCTAGGTTTACTTGGTTGACCAATGGTTAACTAGGTTCACTTATAAGGGCTCAATAAGATTTGATTTATAAGGGTTAAAATTGCTTAATAATATTGATATTAACATTAATAAAAATTTAATAATAAGGATTATGAATAACATTAATATTAAATTTTATTAATTAGATTCAATAAGGTTTTATTTATAAGGTTTAATTTTTTTTAATAATATTGATATTGATATTAATAAGGTTTAGAAAATTTTAATAGTAAGGATTATTAATAACATTAATATTAAGGTTTAATAATAAATTTTAATAAGGTTTTATTAATAAGCTATTATAATATTTAATAAGGTTTCATAATAAAGTGTATATTAAATAAAATTTAAAGGTTATTTAATATTTAATTTTAGACAATAATAAATGATAGTTTTGTATTCACTACAACAGCACCCAAAATTTTTAGGCTATATCTAAATTTTGGGCCCCTGTGCTTTTCAAGGTCTTGACGAGTATCCTTGTGGCTTGAACCAATCAAACTCTTTATAACCTATTCATCATTGAGGCTACAAGTGAAAAAGTGCTTATATGTCGTTGAAGTCTAAGCTTTCTTGTCCCAATTCATCCTAAAGATTAGGGTTTATGTAATTTTTCATTCATTCATATTGCAAAGGATGTTTCAACACTACTTCTCCATTAATGTTTATCTAGGTTAAAGAAATTATTCATTTTAAAGAAGGTTTCAAAGCTATACTTATGTGAACCTTTGTACACCTAGGGTTTTGGATGAGACTATAGTCAGATATGAGGGTTATTACCATTAGAAGCAACTCTTAAAGGGAAGAAGATTCTATTAGGTCAGTGGGTTATAAGATTCATCATAAGGCATATGTGGTTCAATTTTGGCGTATTGCTGCAAGGATCGATTTGGCTTCATTCATCCCTGAGTTCACATGATGCAGTGAATTTGGACTCTCCTCCACTTGGAATATTCCCCAGGCTCCTTTTCCTATGATTTCCTATTTAGATTTAACCTCTCCTTTGACCTAAATATTTTTTTCATTGAATCAAAACAAGCCTAGTATTAGAGCTTTAAAACTTGTATTTTCCTTCCGTTATCGCAAGTCACAATCACAACTTGCAATGCTAGTCGTCTTAGCCTTTGGAAGTGTGATTCATGACTTAGTTTGAGTACCTGATCCTATTTAGTTTCAAATCACATTTCTAGTTCACAGTGACTTGTGACTACCATCTAAAATTGTGATTTTCGACTAAGACTTCCTCTATTACATGCGACAAAGCCAAGTTGCACTTTGAAACTGTGACCCCCTCACATGGAATCATTATCTTTTGTCCTATTCACTGGATAATAAATTGATTCATTTCCCCACAACCTTGCATACTTATAACCTCCAACGCACTTCCTTCTGTGTTATCTCTGCATTTGGCCATCAAACGTTTATCTTCGACCTCTTCAACTAAACTATACTCTCAAGGAGGAATCAATTCTCTTTTTAATTGTAAGATTTGGTGCATGTGTCTTTACATGCCCAAACCCTAGACTATTATTATTTTTTACAAGAGTTTAAATCCTGCATTCACATTGAATTTCATTCAAATGGATCATATCGAATAACCCAAATAATAACCCACTAGGGTTTAAAGATATGATTAAAAATTATACTCGGTAACATGTTTTATAAGTTACAAAACGCATATTCAAATCCAAGTGATATTGGAACTCATATTTGTGACTAGAATAGTGACCTATACCTCTCAAGTCGTAAATCGTGTTTACAACTTCAAGTGAAGCTAAGGTTGGATTCTACGACGAAGAATCCCTTTCTCCCTCTTTAGTTTGCTAGTCGCATTTCAACCCAGAAAAAAATTTCAATCTCAAATCGTGACTTGTATTGTAGTTTTGAATTACAACTAGGGTGAGGTTGCAATCACATTCTTAGTCCCCATCAACATTGCTATTTGGGAATGTGACTTGCGATAGGAATGAAAACTATGATCACTTTGTGATTTGAGCTTGCAACTAGAGTATACCTTGCCACACCCTTAGGTCACAAGTTACAATTTATTTCCTTAGTGGCACTATGATTAAAAAATTATACTTATGTTATACTTTGGATCTAGGACCTATATTAAAGTCTGACAATGTGAACTTCCTAGGTCTGCGACTAAATTTGGATTTGAAACTAATGCAATTGTAGGTGAATTTAAAAATGGTAAATTTATTGAGTATGGATGTCGAAATTCACCTAATGTGTTAATAACAATCAGACATCAAGTTGAATAATGGAATATTTTGAGGTCGAGAAGCATAGCGTAGTGCTACTCTGGAGATTAGTGCATAAGTTAGAATTATATCACAAACATTTTATATAGAGGATGCACCACCAATATAATTCAGAATAAATACCTTTACCACTTCCTTACAAGAAATAGTTCATGCGTATGCTATGGCTGAGTAATAAGAGTTAAATCCTAGCATATTCACCATCATTTTATTCCCATTATGTTTCGTTACTCACTTCCTTTTCACTTATATGCAAATAAAGTTTCAATCTATGAAAGAGAATTATCCTCACAAGGAAAATATTGCAATGGTTTGATTATTTTGTTGGCATTGGATAATCCGAGCACAAACATGATGCCAAGTTGATTTCACAATTCACATTTATGGATTTTATATCGCCTCAAGTTAATTTTGTAGGGAACATTGGATTGCATTCAAAGAATACCCCTTAAAAGTAATTAATTGAAAATATCATATTTGTACATTCTAACTCCTGAATTATAGAATATATGTCTGGAACTCCAAATACAAGTTTATATCAATTTCACCAATGTCAAACTTTTCACTTGGGATGTGTAGACAACAATGGGTGTTTTTGGTGGTGGAGGTTATATATACATTGATGTATCTCCTCCACTAATGGTGACTTGTGCTGGAAAAGGAAATCATGCTGCAATCACAAGTGAAAATTTACCACCTTTTATAGCCAATGAATTGTGTCGAGAAAAAATAGAATTACATCCGCGTGACAAGAGCAAAACATTGATGAGTATAGTAAATTGTTAGAGGTGGCATCCAACTATATATTAAATACAATTGCAACGTTAGAGTTGGTGCACTAATTGATGTATTGATTTGTAAGGTCCTATATTTTATGATATAAAAGCTCAAGGATTGATTTTTCCTTCTCCAACCTTCATCAATGATGAAAATCAACAAATCCTCACAAATACTTTCTTTAAGCATGCATTGAGTAGATTGGGAAGCACATTTAAGATCAAGAGAACACAAGGATTCAATGCAGTAGAAATATCATGCAAAGTCTAGGGATCATATGCCCCATAGATAACCTAAATTGGTGCCACGATACTGAGGGCCTCAATATTGTGGTTTCTGAGATAAATAACATATGAAAATTTCATGAAGTGTTGTATTACATGATTGGAAATAAATCTATCTGAGCACCAAATGCCAACACATAAAATATAGTGATAGGGATCCTGCTAGCAAAAAGGTTTGTAGAGAAAAGGAGTATGATCAATGATATCTTGAAAAGGGAACATTTGGATCAAAAACATCAATGAACAAAGTATGCAATGGTCCAATTTGAGGTTGTTTGAATGGTGACTCTATCGAAATTCACTGCATTTCTTTCAAAATTAGAATATTTGTAGCATTAAAAAAAATTAGCTAGAAATCGCATCATTGCAAAAATGGCTTGAGAGACCGGGGTAGGTTTCAAAGGTGTAACTCTACCACATCAAAGGAATCCATGTTCATACCTCAATCTATTGATTTAATATTCAATTCCACAAGAGGGTTGCACAACTAGGGTTTTCCTATCTATAGAATGACTCAACATGTTATTCAAGACATCCTTAGATGTTGCTTTTGTGCACAAAGATATGTATGTACTTCATTATATCGTTAAAGGTAGAGAATGCTAATTCATTTGAAGAACGAAATGTGGCAACATATGAATTGGATCCATGCAAGCTTACATGATTGTTTAATAGTAACAAGGGAAATTGTCTCAAGGTTTCAAAATCATTCTCAATAGGAGTTGGGCTTAAAACAAGTGTGAATATCTCCTGACCTTCCTTTTGTTGTAATACTATTTTTTCATATTATAAAACAAAACTACAAAAATTCCTTCAGCATTATAGAGTCATGAGGGTAGGTGAAATGTCACCTCGTTTATATAAATATAACCTCATGTATCATTTAGGGGGGACTTTAGCACTTGAGCTAGGGATAGCGTTAGGTAATTTATTAAGAAGCTAGAGGCACTCATCTCTTGTCAGATAGTAGGTTGACTTGTGGTGAGGCTAGGTTTTTTCCTTGAAGCCTCGTATGAGCAACCCATGTTCCACTACTACGCTTTTATGGACCCGCTTGACATGTACATTGAATTTGCAACATGAATAATGAGAAATGATTCACCATCAACATTGATTCCTATGCATCTTCATAGAGGTTATATTTGCTATCCAGTATTTCCATTGTGTTTGTAAGTGTGATTTCATGCAAGCGATAGGTTTATGAACTAATTTGTAGTTTTTTCTCATGTGTTTTCTTCTGAATCTTTGTTTTTTTCTTTTTTGTAAGTAAGGCTAAACTAAATTAAAATCATAAAGGAAACTTTACAGAGGCTTTGGGCAGAGATGGATAGCAGTACTTAACCAATCCTTGCCTTGGTAATTTTTAAAATAAAACATGTTTGGAGCTGCCTCCTGGGAGGAAACCAACCCCTTAATAGCATCATACAACCTTGTTTTACAAAATATTCAATGAAACATATAAAAACAAAATGGTTGAAGTATGTCCTGAGTTGAAAAAAATTAGAGATGAACCTTACTATAGAGCAGTCATGGGGTTCCTTTATCTTCCTCTGTAGCATGGTCCTCCTCCTCAATAATACATCCATATTCACTTGCAGTGGCTTCCTCCTCAGTTGTGGGCTCAGGTGGAGGCTTAGGAGGGGTCGCGTGGACGATGGGAGCAACAGGGTACTCTTCTTCTAAAAATTTGGTTCAGACGACGCCCGAATCCATGATCCAAACGTCTGTCTCCTCCTTTGCAGGCTTGTGAACATGGAGCGGCTCTAGTTTCTGAGGTGTGGACAGATTAGAGTGCGCTATGGTAGATTTTTTGGGGCCTCTTCTGCCCTTAGGCTTCTCCAGAGTCAAGAAATTCTCACCCTAGATTTTGTTAGGTGTTTGAGTTTCCTACTTGTCATGACTTCCTGATGAGGAGCCTTCTATGGATTCCAGATGCTGGTCTTGGCCTCTGTGATAGTGCTCCAAGAACGCGCCTCTGTAGCTACCCCTGATGGGATTTTGACGTTGGCACGAGGCCATGGAGAGGCTGTCGAGCAAAGAAAGGGTAGTCGACTCTAAGTCCAAGCCGAGAGCAGGGGGAAAGCATCAGGGGGGTGCGCAGTAGAGGTGAGCAGCAGGGGGGCATGCAACAGGGGGGCGTGTAGCAAGGATGTTCACCGTAGAGGGCGCACAACTGGGAGATGCATAGGGGAAGGGGCATGTAGCAGGGGGGCGCGAATCATGGGGTGTGTAGTAAGGAGGATCAGAGGTGGAGGGGTGCGCAGCAAGAAGGCACGTAGCGGGGAGCTCGCTGCAGGGGGCGCACAATAGGGGGGGCATGTATCAGGGAGGGTAATGACAATGGAGGTGCACAAGGCAAGTTGGAGCAGTAGCGTGATGGCGAGGGAAGTAACAATGATGGCTCTCGGGATCGACTGGAGCAACAATGAGATGGTTGAATGAGGAGCTTCTATGCCTTTTGAAGGCACGTGGCACAAGAACAGAGGAGGTGAGGGACAATCCAAGTGTGTTTGCATGTAATATGAAGTGTGGCAAGAGGCCATGTGTGGCAGAGCGCCGACAAAAATGATTGGTGATTTGAGGTTCTGCGTCATGTTAGAACTGGCGTTGTAGGGCGGTGACAGCCTGAGCACGGGAGGAGCTGTCCTCGCGCAATTTGGTTGTGTCACTCGCATCCGGGGATTTTATTCGGAATCTCCGCTTTATTATTCCATGTTATGCTAGTAGTTTACTTTGAACTATTTTGTTATTAACCTCTAGCACTATTTAATTGTATCTCTCAATTGGTTTTGGCTAACCAGCTCTTTTTTTAGATGTACATCTTATTGTTATTTTGTTGCGTTATTCTTGTATATTTCTTTGTGAGTTTGTCAATTGTGGGCTAACCTCGTCCCCATTTTCAGGGAATTTCATTATTGTCCTTGCACTAACATCCCCACATTTTCCAACCAAGAGAAAAACATTCATGTTGGCAGTCAGGCCCACATAATAGATGGGGCTTCTATCCCAAACAATGTGAGGTCTGATTGGGACTTCACACCAGGGAAACCTCCTAGCTATTGGTAGGAATTTTTTCCCCATCAACAGATGCTCAACTTTTTCCACCTATAATTGTTTTTAGTCAACCTTAGTCAACCATATTCAACTATAGTCAATGATAGTCAACCTTATTCACCCATAGTCGTCCTTAGCCAACCTTAGTCAACCATATTCAACTATAGTCAATCAAAGTTAACCAAAGTCTATGGTGTCTTGTTTGACTAGATGTATTGGTCCTAAATAATGAACCATGTATTTGGATTTGTAAGTAGGTCTATGGTGTCTTGTGTGACTTATGTATTAGTCCTAGAGAATGTTTGAGTATGTACCTGTATCTCCATGAGTGGAGTTTACAATTGTATGTAACTGAGTCATTGATGATGTATACTCTCATAATTTGTTATATTAAAAGTTCATGATGCTATAAAATTACTTTTTACTGCTAGGTTCGTGGTAAGCCAAAACGACTTGTCATGATAGAGGAAGATTTATGGTTAGCTCAAACCACTAATGCATTGTATGCTTTGTGGGGAGAAGAAAACACTTGATGTGATGTATTGTTTGTGGTAAGATGATGATGCATGGGAAGTTAAAGGTACATGCATGCAGATACATGATTCAACAATGGTTGAATAAACCATGTACATGAAGGGACATCCTAATCTAGAAATTGGAGTAGTCGGTTATCCCCACATTTCGATGGATGGTTGTTTTTTTATATGGACGTCAATTTTTTTGGTAATTTCTGCGTGATAGAGGTATTATGTGTAAATGCCATATTGGACAAGACATATACTTCATAGATTAGGAGGTTCTTCAATTCATAGTATACCATGGGTTGCAAAGGAGAATATATTCATGAATACCTTAGCTAACTAAGATTAAGACAAGTTATTAAGGGAGAGTACTACAGGAATATGTAACTCCTACTTATAAAATGTGATCTGAATTATGGATCATTAAGATTATTAGTCATTATTAAGTAGAGTTCATCTTTATGAAAATAGCATATTCCTAATGTTTAGGAAGTAGGTATATCTAATTGGTTTGAAGAATATTCTCTAACTCGTCGATTTCTAATGTTTAGGAAGTTGTTAGATCTAATTGGTTTGAAAAATATTCTCTAACTCATCCGTTTTTTTGTTATTGTAAATTTAGTAGTTCCTTACCATTTTCTATTTCTCAAAAAGATAGAGCAAGTTGCAACATATTCACATTTAGTGACCTCAACCTGCCCGGAGGAAACCAAGTTTGTTGGCCACCTTAAAGCATTAAATGCCATCCAAAATTAAAATTGTTTCTTTCATCTACTCACCGCTATGGCTAGCTTACTGTTTACTACAAAGTCTATTAAACAACATGAAAAATAAAAGCTATCCGCAAAAAGCATATTAACTTAGAGCATCATAAGTTAACCATCTGAAGAGTCAATTGGTGTTGGGTCTTTTGTTGTAGAGCCCGGCATGTCAACCTACTGCATTTGTTGAAGCTATCTTTCAATTCTGCCAATGCGAGCAGTGGCAAGATACTGTGACACCCTGATTTCCTGGATTTATTTTTTGATTTCCTGTAGTATTGAGACCACTACGAAATTTCCTTCACTTTCCTATAAGCTTTGCAAAGCTTTAGCTAGAACACATTTCAGAGTCCAATATGTGTGGATGGATTGATGAAAGAGAGATAGTCACCCTCTCGTATTCCTGAGGTCAGCAACAAAATCCATGTTTTCCTCCTGGGCCTCGATATCTTCTTCCTTACTATTACTTTCTCTCTCCCATCCTTGAATTACATTCTGAATCTGCGGAGGATTTCCTACTGAGTAAATTTCGAAGAGATTATCCATTATCTCTTTCTTCGACCTTATGCCTCGCTTACTAGGCTTAGGAATGTTTTGCGATAGCTTTTTCTTTCCTTTGTCCTTGGTCTGTCTCTTTGCTGACTGCCCTTTCACCATTGTTTTCCTCAGACTGAGGATCTCGAACCACTGTTGGACTAAACCTGCAAATTTTGTGAGAGGGCCTCAGAAGGTGGAATATTATAAACAAAGAACCTAGGAAATTCAGTGAGTTGCCCCGCCATAATGTAGTAAGACATGAAGATATCCATGCATTTCCTATTATAGAGACATGTAAATACACTGAAGTGACGAAGATCTTCGGTGGTTGGCAACTAACCAGGGTTATCATTCCTACTAATCCCTCTATCTACAAATTCACAGAGAGATTTGACTAGCATGATATGGAAGAGAACTAAAAAGGGGTAATGACAGAGCCAAATTCTCAATTTATGGCCATGACGGGCAGAGGTATAATGACAGACGTCATCTAGTTTATCCTAGCGCTGCATGCATAAGGTTTCATGCAATTTAGACTGGTTATCAAAGCTTCCATGACTTTCATAGATATGACAAAGATGACCCAAGACACATTGAAAGAGCAAACTAATAACCAAAATCCTACAGGGGTTCTGAAATAGGGGTTAATTTCCTGCTGCGGGATAAAAATGTTCCCGACTAAGTTGTTGCCAGAAGTTACATACAAGTGCTTGTTAGTCGAGTGGTTATATATTCTACCATTCCCACAACAGTAACGATGCATATTTTCTACCCTTCCTATACCCAGACAGTTTCCATTGATTTCACTATGCGAGGTTAAAATGACAAGGACAATTACCAGAACCATAACATACCAATGAACTTGAGGGCGCAACGGTTGCAGAGTTGGCCTGGCCCAGTGTGACTTGCAGCTTTTCCTTCCACTCCTCCACAAGATTTGTTGCCAGAGAGAATGTTCTGGGCTCAAACCGTTTTCTTACTCAAACTTCTCCGCTGTTGTTTCCCATGTCACTCTAACATGGTTAGTTGGCTTACGGCAAAAACCATAATGAACCCACATGCAGTGGTCCCATCAACATCCACTGCAGTGGTACTAACTCATCCGTTTTCAAGATTAGTATGCGTTAACATTTAACATATTTGCTCAAATAATTCATTGGACAATCCCGAAAGGAGGACAAAACAATTGGTATTGGATGGGTTGTGCCGAGTCAAATCTGCTGAACCCCGTATTGCGGAGAGCACGTAACTAAATATTTAGCACATTACGTGCGAGAGAACCGGAATGCCTTCCCCTCCCTTTCTCTTCGTTCAAGTCCACTCCAAGGGGAGGGTCAGCATCTTGTTCCGTCACATTGGCAAATGGTTTTGTGTCTTTCCAGCTTTTATTTTAAGACACTATTATTTTAATCTAAACGTTGGCAAACAACTTTTTTTCTTTCAAAGCTCTAACTCTGAGAACAAATAGTGCGAGATTTTTGGAGACTTCCCTTAGCGCATGGAGGATTAAAAAGGCAACACAGCCCCTCTATGCATTGAATAGATCCGAAGTCTACTTTAGAGTGACATGTGTTAGATTTGCAGCAATTCTTCAGAAACTATGCAACGAGATAATCTGAAATGCTGGCCCCGAGACATTTTAACGATTCGACATATAGTACACCAATATAAATATATGAGACATATGAATCAGTCAATTCAGTGTTATTAAATACCAGTTCGCATCTGCAATTGATGGTTCACATCGTAACTCTATTATTTCACATGAAGATAGTAAAAAAATGAGAACGGGTGCCAATTAGGAGACACCGCTGCATCCCGGAGCTCTCCGCATCCATCACCAAACTATTCACTGATATTACATAATTTCATATATATTCCATAAGGTCCTTCGTTTTAGAACTGGCTTCCTTCAAAACTCTGGCCGAATTGCCAGTAGGAAGGAGCCACGTAATAGGAAACGGTCGTCTTCCCGTCGCTGGTGGTGACCTGGAAAGAAAGGCTCTGGCCGTTGAGGTAGGAATTGCTTTGTCAGTTCTGCCCCACAATTGCGTGACATGGCCTGCCAACCAGTCCCTGATTCGTTTATCGAAACCGCGTGGACATCCCCTGCTCCTGCTACGTTGGTAATGAGGACCAGATTGAAGTATGAGTGCCCATTCATGGTGAAACGAATTCCTCCCTTCCTCAAACAGGGGACCCTGCAATAAACCCATCGCAAATATTAATTTCAAAACCCGGACAGAGCAGATCCGCTTGTGTATAGTATAGAGAGTATGAATTATTCCATGTACCTTCTATAGAGGATAGGCCCAATTCCACCCTTGTAGATGGCAATGTGCTGAAAAGCAGGCTCAGCCATATCGAAGTGGTGTAGGGGTAGATTGCACCACCCGCCGTTGTCGTTGGGAAGAGCATTGTTTGGCGGGCAGAAGTTGGTGGCTGTGACCGTGACGGTTCCTGGCAAACACCATTCGGGATCGTTATTGCATTTCATTTCATAGCAGGATGCACAACTGAGGCCATCGTTGAAAAGCGTAGTGCTCAAAGCAGCAGTGTTGGTACCGTAGCCTTGGCTGTATAGATTACCATATCCACACGCTCCTCCTGCAACATTCTCAAATAAGAATGAATATAACTGGAATTTTTTCAGAGCATGATGGAAGAGGTATATGATTTTAACATGCATAAACATACCCCCATGGTGCCAGAAGCATCGCTGCCACCGTAGAACGTGGCATGCGCAGTTTACCAACCCCGATGTTGCCCGTAAGCTCCACGACAGAGCCACAGTAGCTCCGATAGAGTAAGCATTGATATTATTTGGATAAGTGCCACTTTCAGATGTTTCGCCAAGCTATGGAAGAAAATAAAATGCTAAAGAATGAAAATCCTTGTCCTTGGTGGTTTGGTATTTAACATAGTTTGATGGTAATCCACGGCAGTGTTTTTGAATTTCCCAACTCTCAATTCTGGTAAGGTTTTTGGAACTTACAGAAATTCTCAAGAGTACAAATGATGTTAGTCCATGTGTGAATAATAAGGGGTTGACATAGTATTCACTCGTACCAAGGTTGTTAACAAGGGATGTCAATTTACAATATGTTGGATAATCTAATTCCAACTATCTGCTAAGTGTTGAAACCGTCCACGTTCAGTTTTACTTAGTCAAGTTTAGTTGAATCTCACTACAGTGATTTAATGTTGATGTCTCTAATGTAATTTTATTTAACTAATTCGTAATACTTACAAGAGCAGTCAATCATCTGCTCCACTTTTTTTCAGTTTTCAATTCTTGTTACGGTATCAGAGCTAAGTTTGCATAAGAGCCCTGAGAACGCAGCAACATGAGCGAAGTTGGAGCAGCTGAGAGAAAAGAGAAACCTACATTAGACTCTTTGAAAGAGTAGCAAAAATTTGAAAAAGTTTTAAGGCACCTCTGCAGAAAAACGGTAGAGAGAAAACCAGTCCGAGAGGAAGGCCGCAATTTTTTTTAAAATATAGGTGCATTCAGAAAATGTGTTATTAACGCACCCGATCAGTTCAGAAAACGCATTCACTCCATAAGTTCAGAAAATGCGTTCAGCACAGCATTTTAAAGTGCGTTAGTTTCAAAGGCGTTAGCCAAATTCCAGCACAGCAGTTTGAAGTGCGTTAGTTTCAAAGGCTTTAGCCAAATTCCAGCACAACAGTTTGAAGTCCACTGCTCAAACTGTTTGAAAAGCAAAAAAAAACAAAAAAAGGTCGATCAACGCGTTTACTGGAGGAACAGGAGCGCCGATCCGCGCAATGCCCTTGAAGCAGGATAATGCCGATTAGCGCAGATCCAGTTTAGATAATCGCACCGATCCAGTTTAGATTTACCTAGATCCGACCCCAGCGCGATCAGCGCGGACGAGGTGTGATGGATGCGCACCGATAAAGGAGGAAGAGATCTGTCCGTGTCAGCTCGTTAAAAAGGTTTTCCTCCATCCACAGAGCAGCGTTACCCGTAATATTTAAAAAAAACATCCACGAGGCGCGTTATAGCGAAGTTTTTACTTTAAAAAGAGAGGGGTTTTATTATTTATGGAATGAGTATTAAAAAAAAAACAGGTGTGAAGTTTTTTTTTAAAAGGGGAGATTTTTTTCGAAAAGGAGATTTAAAAAGGGGTATTGTGAAAGTCTTGTGAAAGTGTTGTCTTAGTATAGAATTTTTGGAGTTTTAGGAAACAAGTTATCTGTTCAGTGTTTGTAGACTCATCTATTTGTGAAATCCAAGTAACATCATCATTTTTTTATTGCATTTAGTTGCAATGTCTACAATTTGTGTTATTTTTTGAGTCGAACTGAGCCAACACTCAACAGTGGGAAAAGCCAAGAAGCTAAAGTGACAACAGGAGATGTTTGAAATCATTTTAGATCTCGAAGTGAAGAGGCAAAATGATTCCTTTGCATTAAAATGCATAAAAGAAACATTGGATGACAACATTCTTCCCTTGATTTACGATGCCAAGACATCCAAGGAGGCTTGGGATACCCTTGAGAGGTGTTTTTGTGGAAGGGGGAGCATTGAAGTTGAAGATGAAGGTGGATCTATAGCAGTAGATCTACAATGAGATGAAAAGTTTATTGAATGCCACTATGCTCAGCTACAAGTGAATGATGTCTGTGAAGAAATTGTAGAGGTAGCAGAGAAGCAGCACGAAGATGCGTGTGAACCCCACTGTGCACAGCCACAAGTGGATGAAGATTTGATCAATCTAGCAATAGAGCTTGCTGACGAAAATTTGGTGAAGCGAACAACATAGCTTGCTGATGATAGTTTGATGAATCCAATAATAGAGCTTGCTGATGAAGACTTCGTGATTCAAGCAACAGAGTTTGTTGATGATGATTTGATGAATCCAACAACAAAGCTTGCTGATGACGACTTGGTGATACAAACAGCGCAGCTTGTTGATGATGTTTTGGTGATTCCAACAACAGAGCTTGTTGATGATGATTTGGTGATTCCAGCAATAGAACTTGCTGATCAGAGTAAAAATACTATGGTAAATCCAATGACTAATATTGTTGATGTAAATTTTGATAGAGAATTTTTGGCTAATGATGATTGGTTGTAGATGATGCAACAAAAACATCATATTAGCATGATGCTATTCGGTGAGATAATCCCACTTGAGTCAGTGAAAGACAACCTGATGCAGTAGCACAGGTTAGTGAAGAAGAGACAAAGACAAAGAAAAAGATAAAAACAGAGACAGAAACAAAGATAAAGACAAATGCAAAGAAAGAAGTCTGCAAAGGGAAAGCATAAACATAGATAGAGACAGAAGCAGAGAAGGAAGCGCAACAGGAGAAAGTTTCCATTATAGAGCAAAAGGAAGCCCATAAAGAGAAAACAAAGATGAAGGAAGAGGTAGAGAAGGAAATGCAACAGGCGAAAGCTCTCATTGCAAAGCAGAAGGAACAAAACCACTGTGGTTTTGGACATGTTTTTACACTTACCATTGATTTCCAATGTGTAGGTAAACCGATCGATTATGAAGAAGAGTTAAATTTCTTTGAAACATTGCTTGTAAAACGATGTCTAGATGAGGTCTACACACAAGCTGTAGATATGAATGTTGAATACAACATACATGACGAACACGTCAATGAAATTTTCAAGTATTGGATTTTTGAAGAGATAAATACTATTCTCATCTTATGTTGCAGCAGGTTGATGATGAAAAGCGCAGTGCGAAAGACAATATATGGCAGCAACCCACATACAAGTCATTTCTTGAAGAAGTCATGGACATGCTTAGACAACCTGGAACAATTTAAGACCTGCACCAGCAAATGAAGAAACTAAGGTTTGAAGAATACAACAAGAAGAAAATGTTGAAACAATTTAGAGGCTATAGAATCTGGAAGAAGAGAAGAAGAAAACTAAATCTAGTTGAAGTCAATTTTTTAAATTGGAAGCCTCACTGAGACATAGACCAGAAGTATCTTAATTAAATTTTTATGTGGTTGTAATTAAGGGGGAGTGTTGGAGAATCTAATTCCAACCACCTGTTAGGTGCCGAAACCTTCCATCCAAGTATCCCAGTTCAATTTCACTTAGTCCAATTTTAGTTGAGTCTCACTACAATCATTTAATGTTGATGTCTCCAATGTAATCTTATTAACTAATTCTTAATACTCAGAAGAGCAATTATCTTCTCAACTTCTTTTCAATTTTCAATTCTTGTCACAAGAGACATAAATTTCACATAAGATCTTCAATTGAGGCGTTTCTTACATTGTTGGAAAGGTATCAATGTGTAGGTAGATGTCAAGGATGTGTGCACAAGTTTTGGACATTTCAACCCCAAGAAATGCTACTTGTATCCTCAAACTGGCTCTAAAAGGTTCAAAACCCCAATTTTTTAAACTAGAACTTGCCACTAAAGCTGGCCTACTTATCAATTCGTTCACTTTTCCTTTCCAAAAAATATCAAGATAAATCATAAATGATATCATAATTCAATCTATATTAGTTATGTTTATTCTAATGTGACTTCACTAGAATTGGTATGCAATGGTCGATTGGCCACCTTACTATGTCTGATCCTAATTTTACAATGACATTTTTAACCTTCTTTCAATTACCTATTATGATTGCTAAGCTTACTGGTATAATCTTATTTCCAATGCTATTGTCTCTGATCCCGCTTTGAGATAACATGATGATTGGCTACAATCTCCCGAATGGGCTACAATCTCCAAGTGAGCTAGCTACGCTGAATAGAAATGAAATGAATGTGCCTCCCGCTCCTTCTGATGGTGCTAATGCCGCTTAGACTGTAGTTTCCGAGCTCAGAGAGCAAGGGAAGATACCTACGTGTTTTCACTGCATTAGTAATTGCTTCCTCTCAATTCAATATAGAGAAGGATTGGTCCAACCTAATGAATGAAAGTGCCAAATGAGCTACGCTCCATCGGGAATAGATATAGTATCTCCCGCTGTTGAAATAGATAGGATTTATCCAGTGTACTCACTAAGCCTCTATTAATTGCATGTAACATCATTATGTGAGATTCAAAATCAATTCCTATAATTAAAATACAACTTCCTTATCCATGAATAGTGTGGATGATAGAAAGTATGTAGATTATTATTTTCAATTTTTATTTTTTCAGGATGAAAAAAAGGTTGTTTTATATCAACTCGTATTCATATCAGAAGACATTCCTAGCACATTAAACAAAAACATTCCAGCATATGACAACTAGACTGGAAATGTATGATCCCCATATAGTGGCATAATCAAATCCATCATATGAATCAGAAAATGGGCCATCTAGGTCACATCCTAATCACATACCATCCATCTAATGACCCTTCCAAATGCATAACAGAAAGGAGCATCACTGTGCCCGAAAAAATACCAAGGGCCAGTGTTAACATCATTCAAAAGAAACCAACATAAAGGATAAAAAAGTAGAAAGAAAAACCCAGATAAAGGATCCGGTATGTACAATGAAGATATAACTTATAATAGCAGGATCTGAAAAAAAAGGATATCCTGCTCGCTTGAAAGATATATCTGGCTCACTTGAGATGATCAAGCTCATTTGAAAGTAGATTATGGCAGAGGATAAGTTTGTGTGTCCAACAGAGTGGAGGCCCTGTAATGCATGATTTGAATAGCACCATATGTGTGCTCCAGCCCTCTTTTGGAGAGAAGGTCAGCACAAGTATTATTCTCCCTATATATGTGTTGTATAGCGTATGTTTGAAAATTTCCCAATAGATACCTGATCCTCTGAACCCATCCAACACAGTTGCTGATTTGCATACCACATCTTCCACTAATCCCATCAATTGTGTACTTCAAATCTCCATATATGTGAATTGAAGGGAGATTGAGATGAAAAGCAATTAGTAGCCCACTCCATAATGCCATAATTTTCGGCTTATTGTTTGAGCCAACACCTCCATTCCAAATCATGTGATATCGATCCTTATTTTCGAGCTTAATCCAGGTACTACAGCCACATAGGCCATCCTTACTTGCACCATCAAAATATAAAGCCGAGAGCAAAATATGGTGAGGCTGAATCCTCTATGAAAGATCCTTTATAGCAGGTGGAAAGCAAGGGATATCATTGATCCATGTAGTTATATTCCTTGTAATCTTGGAAAGTTGAGGTGGGGCTGCATCGAAAATGCATCGATTCCGAGCATTCCATATTTCCCAGAACACATTAAAGGGTAAAGATTTGTGAGAACAACTTGCCCCAGTCCAAGATTTTATAGCTTGAATACAGTCAGATGGGCGCCAAGAAAAGTCACCAATAAGCCCTGTAAAATTCTGCCAAATAGAAAGAGAGAAAGAACATGTGAAGAAAAGATGAGAAGCAATCTCCTCATGCTGGAGGCAAAATGGACATCTTCCAGGACCATAAAAACCCCAATTGCATAATACATCCCAAGTTATAATTATGTTTTTCCATAATAACCATGCAAATAGAATAATCTTTATAGAGATTTTAAAAGTCCATGCAATGTAAAAGGGCGACATTGAAGGGTCGGGAGTCAATTAACATAATTACCGATGAAACGGGAACTATTACCTCAAAATAGGAACTCTAACAAAAAAAACATCAAAAAACCATGAAAAAAAACCCAAAAACAAAAAGTTGTATTATGGAATAACCTTTTTTTTTTGGGGGGGTAAATTTTCAACATATTTAAAAAACGTTTTATTCTAGGATAACCTTTCTTTTTTTCGAGGTATATTTTCAACTTTTTTTAAAAATAGAGGTAAAAACCATTTTTTTTGGTTGAAAAAACACGCCACAAATGGAAAGTGTTGAAACCAAAATTTTAGAATAATAGAAATTTATATTAAAAATAAAAAAAAATAAAAATGAAAAACTATTTTAAAATAATTGAAAAAAAAAAAAAACAAAATTCATTATATTTTTTAAAGTAAAAAATTCAAAAAAACAAAAAACAAAAAACACAAAAACAAAAAAATAAATAAATTAAAAATTAAAATTAAAATTAAAAGTTATATTAAAAATTAAAAAAAAAAAACAAACAAAAAATTTAAATTAAAAAAAAAACAAATTAAATTTAAGGAGGAAAATTTTACTAAAAAAAAATAAAATATTTTTTAAAATAAAAAATTAAATTAAAAATGTATATATAAATTTTTATTAAATTCAAAAAATTAAAATGAAAATTAAAAATACAAATTAAAAATAAACAAAAATAAAAAAAAATTTCTTAAATTCAAATTAATTAAAAAAAAAAAATTGATTGAAAATTAAAAATGAAAAAAAACAAAATTAAAATATTAAATTAAAAAATCATTATTAAAAAAACAAATAAATTTTAAATATAAAAAATAAATTAAAAAAATATATACTAAACTTTATTAACTAATAATAATAAAAAATAATATTAACATAAAAAAATTAAAAAAATTAAATTTAAAAAAAAATATTAAATTTTAATACATAAATAAATTGATAAACAAATTTTAAAATAAAAAAGAAAATTAAAAAAAAAAAAAAAAAAAAAAAAACTAAAAAACATTTTTAAAATTAAAATTAAAAATAAAACAAAAAAATTAATTAAAACTAAAAATGGGGAAAAATAAATAAATTAAAATTATTAAATTAAAAAAATAAAATAAAAAGACAAAGTAATTTAAAAAAGAAAATTAATTTAAAATATAAAAATTAAAATTAACTAAAAAAATAATTAAATTTCGAAGTTTAAAGGTTATATTTTATTTAATTAAAAAAAACAACAAAATTTAAAAAAAAAAAAATTTAAAAAATATATATGAAATTTAAATTAATTAAAAAAAATATAAAATTTTATTAAATAAAAATTAAAAAAATATTAATTTTGTTAACAAAATTGTGTTTTTCCCACCTAGGTGGCGGCGGAGGCGGGTCGTTGGGTGGGAGTGACGGCTGCGAACAGCCCCTCGCCCGCCCAGCGGCCGACCTTCGCCGCCACCTGGGCCAGGAGATTGATTCCAAGAATTTTTTATTTATGAAGTATGAATATTTGTTTTCAAATGTTAGTAATTTTTTAAATGTGGTGATGCAGCATCAACCATGTTTTTTTGGAGTGGTGATTTTCATGTTGGTAATAAAACATAAAATTAAAATTAAAAAACATGACAAAAAACAATCAAATATAAAAAATTAATTAAAAAACCAATAAAAATGTAAAAACAAAAAATAAAATTAACTTTTAAAAATAAAAAAATTTAAACAAAAAAAATAAATAAAACACAAAAAAATATAAATTTTGAACTTTAAATTAAAAAATACTGAAAAAATTAAAAAAAAAACACACAATTTAAAGAAAAAAATAAAAAATTGAACTATATATATATATATATATAACAATTTTTCTAGTTATTAAAAAAAACCACATAATAAAAAAACAAAATTATAAAAAAAAATTAAGGAGAAAAATTAAAATTAATTAAAATTAAAAAATAAAAAAGAACTAAAACTTAAAAATTTAAATTTAAAAAAACAAAAAAAAATAATAAGAAAATAAAAATAAAAAATTAAATTTAAAAAAAAAAAAAACAAAATTAAAATAGAAATTAAAGTAAAAGATTGAAAACAAAAAATTACTATTAAAAAAGAAAAAAAGAAAAAAAACATTTTAAAACAACTTAAAAAACAAAAAATTATTTTTTATTAACTTAAACCATTTTAAAAATTTAAAAGTTAAATATAAAAGTTAAAAATAAAAATAAAAAACATTTTTTCAACCGCTGGGACGCAGCCACCTCGCCCACCCAGCGGTCGGCCTTCACCGCCGTAGGCCGGGAGGCGATTTTCATCAATTTGTTTTTAATTTTTTTTTTTGTTTTTCGGTTTAATTTATTATTATTATTATTATTTTTTAAATGTCATTTAAAAAAAAATTTCTTAAATTTAATATTTGAATTTTTTTTAAATTTTGATTTTTTAAAAATTTGTTGTTGTTGTTGTTGTTTTTTTTTTTTTTTATAAATTTAATATTTTAAGATTGTCTAATTTCTTTTTAATTTTAATTAAAAATATATATTTTTATTTTTAGTTTTAAAAATTTAAAGATGGTTTAATTTAATAAAAAATAAATTTTTGTATTTTAAGTTATTTTAAAATGTTTTTTTTTCTTTTTTAATATTAATTTTTTTGTTTTCAAACTTTTACTTTAATTTTTATTTTAATTTTGTAGACTCGTCTATTTGTGAAATCCAAGCAACATCATCATTTTTTTATTGCATTTGGTTGCAATGTCTACAATTTGTGTTACTTTTTGAGTCGAACTGAGCCAACACTCAACAATGGGAAAAGCCAAGAGGCTAAAGCGACAACAAGAGATGTTTGAAATCATTTTAGAACTGGAAGTGAAGAGGCAAAATGATTCCTTTGCATTAAAATGCATAAAAGAAACATTAGATGACAACATTCTTCCCTTGATTTACGATGCCAAGACATCCAAGGAGGCTTGGGATACCCTTGAGAGGTGTTTTTGTGGAAGGGGGAGCATTGAAGTTGAAGATGAAGGTGGATCCATAGCAGTAGATCTACAATGAGATGAAAAGTTTATTGAATGTCACTGTGCTCAGCTACAAGTGAATGATATCTGTGAAGAAATTGCAGAGGTAGCAGAGAAGCAACACGAAGATGCTTGTGAACCCCACTGTGCACAGCCACAAGTGGACGCAGATTTCATGAATCTAGCAATAGAGCTTGCTGACGAAAATTTGGTGAAGCTAACAACATAGCTTGCTGATGACAATTTGATGAATCCAACAATAGAGCTTGCTGATGAGGACTTGGTGATTCGAGCAACAGAGTTTGTTGATGATGATTTGATGAACCCAACAACAAAGCTTGCTGATGACGACTTCGTGATACAAACAACGCAGCTTGTTGATGATGTTTTGGTGATTCCAACAACAGAGCTTATTGATGATGATTTGGTGATTCCAACAATAGAACTTGCTGATCAGAGTAAAAATACTATGGTAAATCCAATGACTAATATTGTTGATGTAAATTTTGATAGAGAATTTTTGGCTAATGATGATTGGTTGTAGATGATGCAATAAAAACATCATATTAGCATGATACTATTTGGTGAGATAATCCCACTTGAGTCAGTGAAAGACAACCTGTTTGCAGTAGCACAGGTTAGTGAAGAAGAGACAAAGACAGAGAAAAAGATAAAAATAGAGACAAAAACAAAGATAAAGACAGATGCAAAGAAAGAATTCTGCAAAGGGAAAGCATAAACAGAGATAGAGGCAGAAGCAGAGAAGGAAGCGCAACAGGAGAAAGTTTTCATTATAGAGAAGAAGGAAGCCCACAAAGAGAAAACAAAGACGAAGGAAGAGGCAGAGAAGGTAATGCAACAGGTGAAAGCTCTCATTGCAAAGCAAAAGCTACAAAACCAATGTGGTTTTGGAGATGTTTTTACACTTACCATTGATTTCCAATGTGAAAGTAAACAGATCGATTATGAAGAAGAGTTAAAGTTCTTTGAAACATGGCTTGTAACACGATGTCTAGATGAGGTCTACACATAAGATGTAGATATGAATGTTGAAGACAACATACATGATGAACACGTCAATGAAATTTTTAAGTATTGGATTTTTGAAGAGATAAATACTATTCTCATCTTATGTTGCAGCAGGTTGATGATGAAATGCGCATTGCGAAAGACAATATGTGAAAGCAACCCAAATACAAGTCATTTCTTGAAGAAGTCGTGGACATGCTTAGACAGCCTGGAACAATTTAAGACCTGCACCAGCAAATGAAGAAACTAAGGTTTGAAGAATACAACAAGAAGGAAATGCTGAAACAATTTAGAAGCTATAGAATCTGGAAGAAGAGAAGAAGAAAACTAAATCTAGTTGAAGTCCATTTTTTAAATTGTAAGCCTCGCTGAGACATAGACCAGCATGTATCTTAATTAAATTTTTAAGTGGTTGTAATTAAGGGGGAGTGTCGGAGAATCTAATTCCAACCACCTGGTAGGTGTCAAAATTGTCCATCCAAGTATCCCAGTTCAGTTTCACTTAGTCTAGTTTTAGTTGAGTCTCACTACAATCATTTAATGTTGATGTCTCCAATGTAATATTATTAACTAATTCTTAATACTCATAAGAGCAATCATCTGCTCGACTTCTTTTCAATTTTCAATTCTTGTCACAAGAGACATAAATTTCACATAAGATCTTCAGTTGAGGCATTTCTTACATTTTTGGAAAGGTATCAATGTGTAGGTAAATGTCAAGGATGTGTGCACAAGTTTTTGACATTGCAACCCCAATAAATGCTACTTGTCTCCTCAAACTGGCTCTAAAAGGTTCAAAACCCCAATTTTTTAAACTAGGACTTGCCACTAAAAATGGCCTTACTTATCAATTCATTCACTTTTCCTTTCCAAAAAATATCAAGATAAATCATAAATGATATGACAAATCAATCTATATTAGTTATGTTTGTTCTAATGTGACTTCACTAGAATTGGTATGTAATGGTCTATTGGCCACCTTACTATGTTCGACCCTAATTTTACGTTGACATTTTTAACCTTCTTTCAATTACCTATTATGATTGCTAAGCTTACTGGTATACTCTTATTTCCAATGCTATTGTCTCTGATCCCACTTTGAGATAACGTGATGATTGGCTACAATCTCCCGAAGGAGCTAGAATCTCCAAGTGAGCTAGCTACGCCGAATAGAAATTAAATGAATATGCCTCTCGCTCCTGCTGATCGTGCTAATGCCGCTTAGACTGTAGTTTCCGAGCTCAGAGAGCAAGGGAAGATACCTACGTGTTTTCACTGCATTAGTAATTGCTTCCTCTCAATTCAATATAGAGAAGGATTGGTCCAAACTAATGAATGAAAGTGTCAAATGAGATATGCTCCATCGGGAATAGATAAGTATCTCCCGCTGTTGAAATAGATAGGATTCATCCAGTGTACTCATTAAGCCTCTATTAATTGCATGTAACGTCATTATGTGAGATTCAAAATCAATTCCTATAATTAAACTACAACTTCCTTATCCATGAATAGTGTGGATGATAGAAAGTATGTAGATTATTATTTTCAATTTTGATTTTTTCAGGATGAAAAAAAAATAATTTTATAGCAATTCATATTCATATCAAAAGACATTCCCAACATTCCAGCATATGACAGCTAGACTGTAAATGTATGATCCCCATATAGTGGCATAATCAAATCCATCATATGAATCGGACAATGGGCCATCTAGGTCACATCCTAATCACATACCATCCATCTAATGACCCTTCCAAATGCATAACAGAAAGGAGCATCATTGTGCCTGAAAACATACCAAGGGCCAGTGTGAACATCATTCGAAAGGAACCAACATAAAGGATAAAAAAGTAGAAAGAAAAACCTAGATAAAGGATCCGGTATGTACAATGAAGATATAACCTATAATAACAGCATATGAAAAAAAAAGGATATCCCGCTCGCTTGAAATATATATCTGGCTCACTTGAGATGATCAGGCTCGTTTGAAAGTAGATTATGGAAGAGGATAAGTTTGTGTGTCCAACAGAGTGGAGGCCCTGTAATGCATGATCTGAATAGCACCATATGTGTGCTCCAACCCTCTTTTGGAGAGAAGGTCAACACAGGTATTATTCTCACGATATATGTGTTGTATAGTGTATGTTTGAAACTTTCCCAATAGATAACTGATCCTTTGAACCCATCCAACACATTTGTTGATTTGCATACCACATGTGCCACTAATCCCATCAATTGTGTACTTCAAATCTCCATATATGTAAATTGAAGGGAGATTCAGATGAAAAGCAATCAGTAGCCCACTCCATAATGCCATAATTTCCGCCTTATTGTTTGAGCCAACACCTCCATTCCAAATCATGTGATATTGATCCTTATTTTCGAGCTTAATCCAGGCCCTGTAGCCACATAGGCCATCCTTACTTGCACCATCAAAATATAAAGCGGGGAGCAAAATATTGTGAGGTTGAATAGGGCCCTGTAAAATTCTGCCAAAAAGAAAATGAGAAAGAACATGTGAAGAAAAGATGAGAAGTAGTCTCCTCATGCGAGAGGAAAAACGGACATCTTCCAGGACCATAAAAACCTCGATTGCATAATACATCCTAGATTAGAATTATGTTTTTCCATAATAGCCATGCAAATAGAATAATCTTTGTAGGGATTTTAAAATGCCATGCAATGTAAAAGGGCAACATTGAAGGGTCGGGAGTCAATTAACATAGTTACCAATGAAACAGGAACTATTACCTCAAAACAGGAACTCTAACAAAAAAAACATCAAAAAACCATGAAAAAAAACCCGAAAACAAAAAGTTGTATTCTGGAATAACCCTTTTTTTTTTTTTTGGGGGTAAATTTTCAACATCTTTAAAAAATGTTTTATTCTAGGATAACCTTTCTTTTTTTCGAGGTAAATTTTCACCCTTTTTTAAAAATAGAGATAAAAACCATTTTTTTTTTTGGTTTCAAAAAACACGCCGCAAATGAAAAGTGTTGAAACCAACATTTTAGAATAATAGAAATTTATATTAAAAATTAAAAAAATAAAAACGAAAAAACCATTTTAAAATAATTGAAAAATAAAACAAAATTCATTTTATTTTTTAAAGTAAAAAATTCAAAAAAATAAAAATAAAAATAAATAAATAATAAAAATTAGAATTAGAAAATATATTAAAAATTGAAAAAAAAAAGAAACAAAAATTTAAATTAAAAAAAACCCAAATCAAATTTAAGAAGGAAAATTTTACTAAATTAAAAACAAAAAAAATATTTTTTAAAATTAAAAATTAAATTAAAAAACATATATAGATTTTTAATAAATTCAAAAAATTAAAATGAAAATAAAAAATTAACAAAAATAAAGAAAAATAAAGAACATTACTTAAACTCAAATTAATTTAAAAAAAAAATTGATTGAAAATTAAAAATGAAAAAAAAATAAAATATTAAATTAAAAAACCATTATTAAAAAAACAAATAAATTTTAAATATAAAAAAATAAATTAAAAAAATATATACTAAACTTTATTAAATAAAAAAAAAAATTTAATATTAACATAAATAAATTAAATAAATTAAACGTAAAAATAAATAAAAAATAAAATAAAAATAAAAATAAAAATTAATACATAAATAAATTGATAAACAAATTTTAAAATAAAAAAGAAAATTTTAAAAAAATATATAAAAAAATAAAACTAAAAAACGTTTTTAAAATTAAAATTAAAAATAAAACAGAAAATTAATTAAAACTAAAAATGAGGAAAAATAAATAAATTAAAAAAATAAAAGAAAAAACAATGTAATTTAAAAAAGAAAATTAATTTAAAATACAAAAATGAAAATTATATAAAAAATATTAAATTTCAAAGTTTAAAGGTTATATTTAAAAAAATAAATAAAAAATAAATAAATAAAATAAAATACATATGAAATCTAAATTAATTAAAAAAATATCAAATTTTATTAAATAAAAATTAAATAAATATTAATTTTGTTAATAAAATTGTGTTTTTCCCACCCAGGTGGCGGCGGAGGCCGACCACTGGGCGGGAGTGATGGCTACCCACAGCCCCCGCCCGCCTGAATGGCCGCCTCCGCCGCCACCTAGGCCAGGAGGTCGATTTCGAGAATTTTTTATTTATGAAGTATGAATATTTGTTTTCAAATGTTAGTGGTTTTTTAAAGGTGGTGATGCAGCATCAAGCACGTTTTTTTGGAGTCGTGATTTTCATGTTGGTAATAAAACATAAAATTAAAATTAAAAAACATGACAAAAAACAATCAAATATAAAAAAATAATTAAAAAGCCAATTGATGCAGGAGCATCAGATTCGAAAATACTTTGTATTTATTAAAACTTAGGGGTGTTTAAGTTTTTAAAAGAGTTAGATTTTTATAAATAATTTGAGGGGGTTTTATGTATTTTTAATTAAATATTGTAAATAATTCTCAAATATGAGAGAATTTGGTCAGTTGAGGATGTGAAGGGATAAGAGATTTTAATTTAGAAATTAGTTTCATTAATTTTGGGTGAGAAAGGATCCTTAGGGATTCAAGAGTGATTTTAGGATTTGTAGAGATATTTAGGGGTTTGTTGAGTGATTAAAGGGATGAGAACCAAAATTGGTTCAATTAAATTTGTATAAATTTATGAGCCTCAAAGGCAAAAGAGATCAGGTGAGATTAGAGTGATTGAGAGCTAGTTTGGACAGCCAAGGTTGGAAGCCTCCGGGCAATTAAAAGGGCCATGAAATTTGAATATCTGGCCAAAGGTGAAAGTTTGTAAGTATTTTCATTATTAATATGAAAAGATTGTTTTAAGAGCTATATTGGTTGATTGATTGTGAAATTTTTATGTGTTTCTGGTTAAATGTATATATATGAATTGAAGTATCGATTGTGGAGAGATTGATTGAAGGAATGGATTGAATATATGGTTGGCACTGCATACTAATTTGATTGGCAGCGTTAGCCAGAATCAAGGGCGTAGATTGATATTGCAGCGCAGAGTTTAAGTCCAAGAGGGACTGGAATCGAATTTTAATTGGCAAATTGGCTTTGGAGGGTCGACTTCAAGGTTAGCAATATACTTCCATAGAAATATAACACTGGAACGGATTTGCCAGTGCATGACAATGGGAAGCAGAGCATTAAAGGATCGAGTTGCGCAGCACATAGGTAAGTGAAGAGGCATAGAAGTAGTCTGAAAAAAATTCTAGTAATTAATAGCTACATGAATACATGGTTCTTGTAGAAGGTTTAAAAACCCGTTTGGTAGATTGAATCGATGAGTAATTAATTCTCTTTGGGAGACATTCATTGGACTAGAGTTAAACAATGCATTAATGGGATCGATTCATTCTATGTTTGTTTCTGTTGAGAAGTGGCATTGATGCTAGGTCAAAGAACTGCGTTAACTGGATTATATACTCCCTTTTCTTTAAAATCAATCTAGTCCTGAGTTAAATTCGTTGCATGAAAATGCGTTGAAGAAATGTGACTTCAAGAGGAAAATCTCGTCCGGAAGAGTAGGGGCAAATTTGTCTGAGAAGTAGAAACGAAATGCAGTAATAAATCGATCTGCTATGTTGAAAGGGGTGTGCAGTGAGGTTTGGAAGCGGAAGTTATAAAACGCTGAAATGGAGCTGTGGGAAATTCAACCATTGAAACGATGATGCATTAAATCGTTAATGTTTAGTCAACAAATCCGATGCAGAAGTTCTCTTTGCTTTACGCCTGGTGGGGGCTACGAGAATGAGCTAAATTCAAACGTTGAGGAAAGAGTAGCGTTCCGGTAGTATGAGCTGTTGAAAACAGAACAAGAACAGATTGGTAATTGCGTTGCAATTTATATGGAAGCTGCGTGGTTATGTTTGCTAGAATAGTAAAATCGATTTTAATGTTAACCTAGTTTTTTTGTGTCTGAATGTATTGTTGAGGTGTTATATGAAGGGCGCAGGTCCCGAGCCTTGAAACACAGTGGAAACTCTGAAGAAGTAACACGCAGAGATTGTTGACAACGCTGATAGTCGATGCAGAGGTTGCCAGCGGATCATACATAGAGTGTTGAAAAGCGATGGAGAAGTGGTATGAATTTGCTAGGTTGAGTTTTAAAACATGGCGCATCTTTTTTATTGAATTTTGGGTTTAAAGTCTAGCCATATGTGAATGTTGGTATTTAAATGGAATTAGAGGAATGAGAGGTATTGGGTTTGGTTATGGGTTGAGTGGTGTTTGATAAACTTCTGCATCAAGTTTTAAATTGAGATTGTATTGAGTTTGAGAAGGCATGAAGGTTGTTCAATTGAATGATGTTCATAAGATCTGATTTGGGTTCTAAATGCCATTTGAGGTGTGGGTTAAATGCATGGGAAATTGATTATTGGGTTTGTGGTTTTGAACCATATGGTTAAGTGCTTCCGCAAAAATTATGAAATTGCCCGGACTTGGAGTCTTACTTGGGGCAGTTATTGAAGGTGCATTTTTATATGCATGGGAATTGAATGATTATGGGTTTTTGCAGGGTCAGCCTACATCACCAATAAAAATGTAAAAAATAAAAAAAAAATAACTTTTAAAAATTAAAAATTTTAAACAAAAATAAATAAATAAAACACAAAAAAAAAAATATAAATTTTGAACTTCAAATTAAAAAATGGGGAAAAAATTAAAAAAACACACACAATTTAAAGAAAAAAAACAAAAATTGAACCATATATATATATATATATATATATATATATATATATATAACAATTTTTCTAGTTATTAAAAAAAAAATCACATAATAAAAAAACAAAATGATGAAAAAAATGAAAGAGAAAATTTAAAATTAATTAAAATTAAAAAACTAAAATTAAAAAATAAAAAGTAACTAAAACTTAAAAATTTAAATTTAAGAAATTAAAAATAAAAAATGAAATTAAAAATAAAAAATTTAATAATTTAAAACTAAATAAAAATTAAAAACAAATTGATGAAAATCGCCTCCCGACCCAGGCAGCGGCGTAGGTTGACCGCTGGGATGCAGCCACCCCACCCGCCCAACGACCTGCCTTCACCGCCACCTAGGCCGGGAGGCGATTTTCATCAATTTGTTTTTTTTTTTTTTTTCGTTTTAATTTATGAACTTTTAATTTTTTATTTTTAAATTTCATTTTTATTTTTAAATTTCTTAAATTTAATATTTTATTTTTTTATTCATTTTTAAATTTTAATTTTTTTTAAATTTTAATTTTTTTTTTCAAATTTAATATATATATATATATATATATATATATATATATATATATATATATATATATATATATATATATATATATTTTAAATTTTAATTAAAAAATGTTTTTATTTTTATTTTTTAATTTTAAAAAGGTTTAATTTAATAAAAAGTAAATTTTTGTATTTTAAGTTATTTTAAAATGTTTTTTTTTCTTTTTTTCTTTTTTAATATTAATTTTTTTTTCAAACTTTTACTTTAATTTTAATTTTAATTTTATTTTATTTTATTTTTTTTTTTTTTTTTTTTAAATTTAATTTTTAATTGTTTTAAAATTTTTATTTTTATTTTCTTATTAATTTTTTTGTTTTTATAAATTTAAATTTGGAAGTTTTAGTTATTTTTTATTTTTGTATTTTAATTATTTTTAAATAGGTTCAATTTTTATTTTATTTTTCTTTAAATTGAGTGTTTTTTTTTATTTTTTTCCCATTTTTAATTTGAATTTTGAAAATTTTAGTTTTCTTCTGTGTTTTACTTATTTAGTTTTGTTTTTACAAGTTAATTTTGTTTTTTTTTACATTTTTATTGGTTTTTTTATTATCTTTTTATATTTGATTGTTTTTTGTCATGTTTTTTAATTTTAATTTTATTTTTATTACCAACATGAAAATCAACACTTCAAAAAAACGTGGTTGATGTTGCATCACCACCTTTAAAAAATCACTAGCATTTGAAAACAAATATTCATACTTGATAAATAAAAAATTTAAAGTTTCAAAAATATGCACACGGTGATTCTACATCACCACTTTTCAAAATGAGATGCTTTTTTTGTTACCTCAAAAAACTAGGTACCACTTCAGTTACCTATTTCATCGGTAACCATGTTAATTTTTGAAACATGTTTTCGTACACATCTTTCACGAGTATTCTGGCACCCTTGGATTTTCCATTCCATACCAAAGTATCACCTATCCCATTGAAAGATAACCCCATTCCCTGTAGATGAGCTTTATGGACTTCCCAGCTGCGAGCATCATTTCCTTGTAACCCCAGCATCTCTGCAGATTTCCAAATGGGGGCCCCAGGTTCCAGCAGTAGATGTAGGATACGTTGACAGAGATTGTGGTACCATTTTTAATGTAGGTGACTCTGCAGTTGTAGCAGTCTCTCGTATGTCTTATGCTCTATTGTGGTCGACAATTAGACATTCATAAAACGATAGATGTTATCAAGTTAACACTCTATTGTAATAGCTATATTATATTTTAGCTAGGTAGGTAGATATGTTTATTTCGAAAACAAGTTTTTAAAATAGACACTCATATTAAGTGAACAAAATCTATTGTAATAGCTACATTTTAGTTAGGTAGGTAGACAGGGTTATTTCGAAAATGAGTTTTTAAAATATTAATTTAATTACGTAGAGTTTTAATCTGTAAGTAATATTTTAAAATATTGGTAGTGTAATCTATACAAAATGACATTTTTCAGTTAATTGTAACCAAAATTTAACATATATTTTTAAAAATTTTAAGTTGTTTAATGTATATATTTTGAGTGTTCAAGAGGTTTTCAATTTGTTGTTATGCATTCAAAAATGCATTTTAAATGACAAAAGATCACATTCTTTCTTGAAATTGTTTTATCTGGTGAAAAAGTCTATTTCATCTATAAGTTATACTATGTCTTTATTTTAAAATATTTATAATAATATAAATAAATTAAAGGCTACATTTTATTTTCAAAGTAATTATGTTATTTTCTTTGTCATTTTAATTAAATCAATTAATTAAAAAAATTATTATATGAAATGCCATATGAAGTGAGTTATGTTTTTTTTTGGTATGTGGTATAGATATTTACAAAAAAAGAATGTCCATGATTAAGTGAGTAAATCTACATGGTTAAGAATCATAATCCATATTTTTGTAAATATATATATGTTGAACTTATATATATATATATATATATATATATAATAAAAATTTTATAATTTAAAAAAAAGTTATAATTTAGTTAGTTTTTATAATTTTTTGCAATGTGACATGTATAATGAAGTATTTTATTTATTTATTATGTATTGATACATATCCTCATCTATTAGCCATTTAATTCACATGGTTGCGGTACTTACCCATATAGATTCATCTTAACCAGGAATCTAGCAAGAGCCAAGAAGGATCAAATCTAGCCATTTAATTTACATGGATGTGCTACTTACCCGTATAGATTCAACTTAACCAGGGATCTAGCAAGAGCCAAGAAGGATCAAATCTCTTGAGGTGAAAACTTCTTTTAGAGTGCAAAATTTGAATAAAATGTTTGCATCTCGACACATTTGATCATATAAAGAGAAAGACCACTTGTGAATTTTCATTGTTTATGTTGCATTTTTGAATGTATAAATGGATCAAAATTTACTTGTATAAAATAGATCATGGTCCGGTTAGATTATCTACGTTTTATAATACTTTTAATTAAACAAATCACACACACACACACAAGGGACACCTGTCAACTCTCTTCAATAAATAAATCAACCACATATATTTATTTTTGTTTTTTTTATTTGAAGTTTTTATATATATATATATTTTGAAAGGGATAAGTGTACATGGACATACTTACAGAATGAGCCTTTGAGCTCAATTAATAAGTAGATATTTGAGATTCAATCTTGATGGAATATCCATGAAATATTTACAAACATGTATGTTTAGGGCTCCCAAAATCTTAATTTAATTATTAGTAATTATTAGGTGGATGGTTGGGATTTAACATCCACATAATATTATATAATATTCTTAATAAAAACAACATATTAGAGGTTCAGAAAGTACTTATTTAAAAAAAAAATCAAATTCATTAATTAAAAAAATGTCACATGAACAAGTACCATATGAAATGAGTCATAGTTTTCTAGGCACGTGGTATTGATATCCATAATTAAAAATCTTGTTAGTTATATATATGTGTGTCATATATTAATTTTTATAATTAATAATAATAATAATAATAAATTTAAGATAAAATTATAATTTAGTTCATTTTTATGTTTTTTTTAATAAATGCTTATATAAAATTTTAATTTTTTATCATGAGTTAATTCTTGTTGTAAAATCCCACGTGAAAATTCTATGTAATAAAGTTAAAAATAATAACAACAGTTGATGGGACACTTATTCCAAGATGAATGTTGGGTAAAACATCCTAGCTGGTGTTAATTTTGGTTAACATTGCTAAGGAAATTGGCAAAGGAAATGGAAAAGGCTTTGAAAAGGCATGAATCATTAATTGACATTTTATTTATGAAAATAATGGAAATTAGGAGAAAAGGGAGATGAAAATGAAGGAAAATAATGGAAAATGAAGAAATTAGAGGCCTCATCTATAAAAATTCTTTTAAGGATCAGTTGGCAAGATTTTGGCTAAAGCTTTTTCTCACACTTATGACTCTCAATATATTTTCTCTCTCTCTCTTACTCACTCTTGAACACTTATATTTTTCTTGGAGCACTTTGTCATTAGAGTAAGAAAGGCAAAAAAAAGAAGGAAGAAAGAGGAAGCAAGCAAGGAGGAGCAGGAATCAAGCAGCTACAACAGGATTCTTGGAAGGTATCAATTTGCATGTGTATTTTCCTTGCTAGATATGACATGCATGGTATTTCATGTGGTTCTTTTCTATCTTGGCATGGGTTTTTTCCAGGCGTGACAATGTTTTCAGCCTAGCCTTTCCATTCCCGGATAACCATGGTCTTGTGGAGTTCTCATGTTTTGGTTTAGCTAGATTACTGGATGGATTCGAAGTTGTGTGAGGTGGATCTCCAAATATTAATATTATTATGACACAAACTTGATTTATATGTTGCCTTGATTTAGGGCCTAGTGATCCGAGATTGGATTGCAGTAAATCCTGAGAGGTGGTTGCCCTTGTTTAGGCCTAGGAATCCTTGCCAGTGAATGGCGGGATATTCTGTAAATTCTGGAGGGTGGTGTCTTAGTTTAGGGCCTATTGACCCCTAATTCAAACTGTGGATTGCGGTAAAGCCTGAGAGACTAGGAGATAGAAAATCCATCACGGTCTAGGTGGAGATAATTCAGTGATATCCATGCTTGTGTTGGCCTAGTGATTGGGTTTAGATCATGGTAAAGCCGATTATGACATGTTAATGGTGTTGGCCTAGTGATCTAGTGTGGATCACGGTAAAGCCTGATTTCTAATGATGAGGGCGAGGTGGTTTAGCCTCGGGATGCCCTAGTTGGTTCTTTCGGTTTGATTCCCATATTCATGTTTTGAATATGACACAGGGGTTATTGGCTGAAGAGATATTTGTCTTGGCCAATATATGGTCGGGTGGAATGTGGAAGTCCCATCTCTGGTTGGTTTTTACATTTAGTAATGAAGAGTTCATTCCTTTGGTATTTGGTATGCAAATGTAATGAATATGTATGAATTTTATTGTTGTTTTATCCATTGTATTTATGTGGTTATTGTGCCGATTATAAGCATGTACTTGATTAGTGATGATTAGTGGTTCCATCCATGTTTTTACTTGTAAATGAATACACAATACATATATGGTCAAATAGATTGTATTGCAGCTAATGATGTAAGGGAGAAACACTTCTCAGCAATTCTGAGATAAGTATGAAACCCTTATGCTTAAATCTATTGTTTACACCTATAGATTCAATGTTTGTGACATGTTTGAAAAAATGCTTGTCATGATTAGGAGGGGTCCATATGAGTTCTTGTTGATGTTATTTCTTCCATATCATTATCCTATTGTTATTTATCATCCCTTAAGTTTTCATGAAGTTCTGGGTTGTGACCTGGGCTCTGGCCTGAAAAGGTGGCTCAAATCCCGGAGCTGCGGACACATAACTAAGCATTTGGGGCCCTAGCCGCTGGCATGAAGTGTTATGCCTGCAGATGTAGCTTTCTATTCCCTGTAATGAAGTGTTATTTTCTTAATTTAATTTAATTACGTATAGTTTTAATTTGTAAATAATATTTTAAAATATTGGTAGTGTAATCTATACAAAATGACATTTTTCACCAATTTCTTTTTTAGTTAATTGTAACCAAAATCTAACATATATTTTTAAAAACTCTAAGTTGTTTAACATATATATTTTGAGTGTTCAAGGGTTTTTTCAGGTTGTTGTTATGCATTAAAAAGTGCATTTTAAATGACAAAAAATCACATTCTTTCTTGAAATTGTTTTACCTGATTCTGGTGAAAAAATCTATTTCGCCTATAAGTTATACTAGGCCTTAATAATAATGTACACAAATTTTAAAATATTTATAATAATATAAATAAATTAAAGGTTACATTTTATTTTCAAAGTAATTATGTTATTTTCTTTGTCATTTTAATTAAATTAATTAATTAAAAAAATTATTATATGAAGTGAGTTATGTTTTTTTTTGGTATGTGGTATTGATATTTAGAAAAAATAATGTCCATGGTTAAGTGAGTAAATATACATGGTTAAGAATCATAATCCATGTTTTTATAAATATATATATATGTTTAAATTACATATTAAATTTTTTTATAATTAATAATTATAATAATAATTTTATAATTAATAATTATAATAAAAATTTAATAATTTAAAAAAAGTTATAATTTAGTTAGTTTTTATAATTTTTTGCAATGTGACATGTATAATGAAGTATTTTGTTATTTGTTATGTATTGATGCATATCCTCATCTATTAGCCATTTAATTTACATGGATGCTGCTTACCCATATAGATTCATCTTAACTAGGAATCTAGCAAGAGCCAAGGATCAAATCTAGCCATTTAATTTACATGGATGTGCTACTTACTCGTATAGATTCATCTTAACAAGGAATCTAGCAAGAGCCAAGAAGGATCAAATCTCTTGAGGTGAAAACTTCTTTTAGAGTGCAAAATTTGAATAAAATGTTTGCTTCTCGACACATTTGATCATATAAAGAGAAAGACCACTTGGTAATTTTCATTGTTTATGTTGCATTTTTGAATTTATAAATGTATCAAAATTTACTTGTATAAAATAGATCATGGTTCAGTTAGATTATCTACGTTTTATAATACTTTTAATTAAACAAATCACACACACACACACACATATAAGGAACACTTGTCAACTCTAAATTGAACATACACATATTTGCACATCTCTCTCATATTGGGTTGTAGAATGAACCTCTCTTCATTAAATAAATCAATCACATATATTATTTTTATTTTTTTATCGTATTTGAAGTTTATATATATATATATTGAAAGGGATAAATGTTGAACATGGACATACTTATACAGAATGAGCCTCTAAGCTCAATTAATAAGTAGATATTTGAGATTCAATCTTGATGGAATATCCATGAAATATTTACAAACATGTATGTTTAGGGCTTCCAAAATCTTAATTTAATTATTAGTAATTATTAGGTGGATGGTTGGGGTTTAACATCCACATAATATTATATAATATTCTTAATAATAACCACATATTAGAGGTTCAGAAAGTACTTTTAAAAAAAAAAATCAAATTCATTTATTAAAAAAATGTCACATGAACTAGCACCATATGAAATGAGTCATAGTTTTCTGGGCACGTGGTATTTATATCCATAATTAAAAATCTTGTTAGTTATATATAGGTGTGTCATATATTAATTTTTATAATTAATAATAATAAATTTAAGATAAAATTATAATTTAGTTCATTTTTATGTTTTTTTTAATAAATGCTTATATAAATTTTTAAATTTTTATCATGAGTTAATTCTTGTTGTAAAATACCAGGTGAAAATTCTATGTAATAAAGTTAAAAATAATAGCAACGGTTGATGGGACACTTATTCCAAGATGAATGTTGGGTAAAACATCCTAGCTGGTGTTAATTTTGGTTACCATGGCTAAGGAAATTGGCAAGGGAAATAGAAAAGGCTTTGAAAAGGTTGAGTCACTAATTGACATTTTATTTATGAAAATAAAGGAAATTAGGAGAAAAGGGAGATGAAAATGAAGGAAAATAATGGAAAATGAAGAAATTAGAGGCCTCATCTATAAAAATTCTTTTGAGGATCAGTTGGCAAGATTTTGGCTCAAGTTTTTTCTCACACTTATGACTCTCATTATATTCTCTCTCTCTCTCTCTCTCTCTCTCTCTCTCACTCTTGAACACTTATAGTTTTCCCGGAGCACTTTGGCATTAGAGTAAGAAAGGCAAAGAAAGAAGGAATAAAGAGGAAGCAAGCAAGGAGGAGCAGGAATCAAGCAGCTACAACAAGATCCTTGGAAGGTATCAATTTGCATGTGTATTTTCCTTGCTAGATATGGCATGCATGGTATTGCATGTGGTTCTTTTTTGTCTTGGCATGGGTTTTTTCCAGGTGTGACAGTGTTTTCAGCCTAGCCTTTCCATTCCCAGATAGCCATGGTATTGTGGAGTTATCATGTTTTGGTTTAGCTATATTATTGGATGGATTCGAAGTTGCGTGAGGTGGATCTCCAAATATTAATATTATTATGACAAAAACATGATTTATGTGTTGTCTCGGTTTAGGGCCTAGTGATTTGAGATTGGATTGCGGTAAATCCTGAGAGGTGGTTGCCCTTGTTTAGGCCTATGAATAATTGCTAGTGAATGGTGACATATACAGTAAAATATGGAGGGTGGTGTCTCATTTTAGGGCCTATTGACCCCTGATTCAGACTGTGGATTGTGGTAAAGCCTGTGAGAATAGGAGATAGAAAATCCCTCATGGTCTAGGTGGAGATAATTTAATGATATCCATGCTTGTGTTGGCCTAGTGATTGGGTGTAGATCATGGTAAAGTCGATTATGACATGTTAATGGTGTTGGCCTAGTGATCTAATGTGGATCACGGTAAAGCCCGATTTCTATTGATAAGGGCGAGGTGGTTTAGCCTCGGGATGCCCTAGTTGGTTCTTTTGGTTTGATTCCCATATTCATGTTTTGAATATGGCACAGGGGTTATTGGTTGAAGAGAGATTTTTCTTAGCCAATCTATGGTCGGGTGGAACATGGAAGTCCCATCTCTGGTTGGTTTTTAAATTCAGTAATGAAGAGCTCATTCCTTTGGTATTTGGTATGCAAATTTAATGGTTTATGTATGAATTTTATTGTTGTTTTATCAATTGTATTTCTGTGTTTATTGTGTCGGTTATAAGCATGTACTTGATTAGTGATGATCTGTGGTTCTATCCATGTTTTTACTTGTCAATGAATACACAATATATATATATATTGTCAAATATATTGTATTGCAGCTAATGATGTAAGGGAGCAACGCTTCTTAGCGATTTTGAGATAAGTATGAAACCCCTATGCTTAAAGCTATTGTTTACACCTGTAGATTCAATGTTTGTGACATGTTTGAAAAAATGCTTGTCATGACTAGGAGGGGTACATATGAGTTCTTGTTGATGTGATTTATTTTGTATAATTATCCTATTGTTATTTATCATCCCTTAAGTTTTCATGAAGTTTTGGGCAGTGACCTGGGCTCTGGGCTTGAAAAGGTGGCTCAAATCCTGGAGTTGCAGGCACATAACTGAGCATTTGGGGCCCTAGCCGCTCGCATGAAGTGTTATGCCTGAAGATATAGCTTTATATCCCCTGTAATGAAGTTTTATGCTCATGGCTATGGCTCAAAGAGGTTCAAAATGTCAGTGTGACCCAAGGATAAGAGGCCTAAGTGGTTGGGTTATCTCCTGGGGGTTTTGTGGTTGTTGTACAAGGTCTGTAGGTTGTGTTTTCCATTGGTTCCACTTACTTAAGGTCACATAGGAGGTTGAATCTCATTATAGTAGCCTCTCATCGCACGTTTACCCCAATTGGTCAGTTACTTAGGTAGATGTGTATGGGTGTTACACTTGTTTACCTACATATTTAATTTATATGATCATGCTACTTTTAATTAGTGGATAAGACTTCCTATATTAGGTGGAGGGTTGAGATATCATTTTCAACCAATATTCTTCATCATCCACAATTAAGAATTGATATTTATCTCAAATCCTAATCTCTCTTCATTTTATTCTACTTTCCCTTGAATTTACCATTTATTCTCATGTGTTTACATGAAGCTGCCAATGTGCATGAAGAACATTGTCAAGAAGTTCTCTCAACCATGTCTAATATGAATCTTGGTGTTCAGGAATAAAATGTATGCAAGAGCGTTCTATCACTAACCTGAACCAATAGATAATTGTATTCATCAATGATGTCCCAACTGCAATCCCCTCAGGGCCTATAAATTTCATGGATTTATTCAGGATGACCAATTTGTTGGAATGGAAGAGAGGAGAAACACATAAATTAACACACAAAAACCATAGGAGTTGTTGCTTGTAAGAGACCCGGGTTAAAATTTCATGTAATAAAATTTAATAAAGGAAAAAATAAAACCACGGTTAAGGGACATGTATTCCAAGCTGAATTTTGGGAAAATATATCTTCGTGGGAATCACTGGATGTGTTTATGGATAAGGGAAATTTGCAAAGGCAATGAATAAGGCATTAAAGAGGAAAGATGTATTTGTGGCACCAGTATTTATGAAAATAAAGGAAATTAGGAGAAAAGGAAGGTAAAAGGTCACAGGTTTCATCTAAGGAGGAAAATGAAGAAAATAGATGCCTCATTAATAAAAAGGCTTATGAGGATTAGTGGACAAGTTTTTATTCTAAATCTTTTGGTCATGTTAGTTTTCGATCTCTCTCATTATTCTCTCTCTCTCTCACTCTTCAACACTTAGAGTTTTCTTGGAGGATTTCAACATTGATCCAAGAAAGAGGAAACAAGCAAAGGACGGATAAGGAAAGGAAAGGAAAGAAAAGATCAAGCAAGGAAGAGCTAGATCTAGAAACTTCAACATGAACGCTTGCAGGTAAAATATTGCATGTGTGATTTCCTATCTAGTTTTGACATGCATGGCTTATGCATGTTGGTATTTGGTTCTCTTGTTGTTAGTGGCATGGTTTTAATGGGTTTTGGCAGTGGTTTTCAGCCTTTCCTTGCCTTTTTCCAGATAGCCATGGTGTGATGGGACTTCATCTTGGTTTTGAGCATTGGATTTTTCGGATGGATTTTAGAATCTGGGGCGGAGATGGTCTCAAGGAAAATCCCCAAAGGCCTAGGAATTCCTTGACCGGTTTTGGCAGGATACACGGTAAAACCTGAGGGTGGTGTCTCGGTTTAGGGCCTATTGATCAATTATGGATTTAGATAAAGCCCGAGAGACAAGGAAACAAAAAATTCCTCAAGGATAGTTATGGATTCTGGAGGCATTCCAAGTTCGGTTCGGTTTTGTGATCTTAGCACTGGTTTTGGTGTGATCACGGTATGGTGAGGGTAGAGTTGGTTTAACCTCTTTATTACCTTAGTTTTTTTTTATTGTTTTATCAATGAGATCCCACATTCATGCTTGGAATATGGCATGGGACCGAATAGCTCAAGAGAGATTTGGCTCAGCCATGTCGATGGTCCGGTCGTATGTGGAAGTCCCAAACCTGGTCGACTATTTCATATGTTTAATAAAAGCTAATATCTCTTGCTTTTGTACTTATTAATGTGTGGCTTTAATGGTTGTTATATCACTGTTATTGACATGGTTTTATGTTGGTTATAAGCATGGCTATATGAGTGGTTCAAGTCATGGTTATTTCATGTATTTATTTGTAATTGTTAAAATAATGGATGCAAGACCTAATTAATATCATAACAGTTCAAGGAAGAGGGAAATGATCCTTCTTGTCATGTCTCATAAGAGCCTTTAGCCATTCATTCTCTGTCTTGTATCCTAGACCTGTAGATTTCATTGATGCCAAGTGTTTGATAGAATGCCAGTCCCGATTGGGGATGGTTAGGCCTAGTAATGGAGTTAGTTTTTGGTTCATTGGCATTGCCATCATGTGTTTGATGGATTATGGAAACTACAAGAAGTTATAGAATTAAAAAGTGCAATAAATATCGCAGACGATGACACAGGTTCGAGGGAAAAATTCCATGGATGTATGAATAACTATGCTGTGGGAGCATCTAGAGCTTCCAAGTCGCACCCTTCCCCATATCAAGGGAGTGTCCAAGGATTTTCTTCATTAAAATTCAATGGGACCTAGCGAAAAGTCAGGTGGATGACTGGGATAGTCTTTGGGGGTCCTGTAGCAGGTACAAGGGGTTTGTGTTATGGTTTTTCGCATCGATTCCACTTCCTTAAAGTCACCAAGGAGGTTGAGTCTGCTCTTAATTACCCCCATATCATATTTACCCCAATTGGCCGGTTACTTGGGTAGATGTGACGGGAGGTCTATGTTACAGTGCTCTTCTTTTTTTATCACACAAAATTGACTGCCATGACTTGATTACAATGAACCCGGTGAGGGGTATTTAAACTTTTTTTTGTAGTGACTCGCCCAAAATAAATTCACATGCACACACTATAAATTCCATTTTTCCCCAAATATGACTTAACTCAAACTCACTCGACCTAACTTAGTTAACTGAATATCCTAAATTTAGCAAAATATGGCATGTAGGAGTAATTAAAATTTCTAACAGTTTCTGCTCCATTCCTTTGACGAGTCTGATCTAGTTAATGAATTTAGACTCATGGAAAGCCTGGAGCATGGAGCATGGACCTTATTTCTTGGTGTGCTTTATATATATATTCTCCTTTTGTAGAATCAACATGAGGTCAATTGTATCTCAAAGTGTTAATGGTAAAGAAAGGTTGATTCTCACTTTCCATGTGCACGTGTTTTCTTTCTATTTTGCAGATGTGAAGGCATTTTTATCAATGATTTATGAATACTTTGGAACAAACTGGTGCTCCTTCGGTGGCCCTATTCAATCTTGGTTTAACTTCTACTGCTTAAGATTTGATATGATGCACCTATGGATTTCATAAATTTGGTGTCACTTGATTAATAAGCATCTATGATAAAAGGCGTGTTGTAGTGTATGTAGGCTTGTGTTCGTAGCCCCGATCACTGAGTGCTTTACGTCATTCCCAAATATATATTTATTATTTTGTAAAGTATTCTCTACTCCACACGTTCAGATCCAATTGTACAAATGGGATAATGTTAATTCCAAGGTTATTTTATTAAGAGGAGAGTGTAGTCCATGTTTGGATGGACACGTGTCCATGTGCTTATGGGAGTATTGCAACGTCCCAATTTTTTGTGGGTATGATTGTTGTTGGTGAGTCACCTGCAATGTTTCCTTGTGTCCTCATTCTCCACCGGCCTAAAAGCATCATGAGTCAAATCACTTATTTTTTAATTTTTTTTTTTTGATATTTATATATTAAAAATAAAGTTAATATTTGACTTGATAATTTTCATTCATATTTTATTTTATGGAAACATATTCAAAAGTAAGTTCATATTTGATTTTCACAAAACATATTCAAAATTAAGTTCACATTTTCATAACTAAGTATGGACATGTACGATCAACCTCTAATCACTATCCAAGATTAATGTGGGTAGAAGAGTATTTCTAAGCAAGCCATCGTGGTGTTAGGATCCTATAATAATAGGGTTCATAGATTTTGAATTGACTTTGATAGTCTTGTAAATATGTACGTACCTTGATTTTTGAAAGTTGTTTTCCCATATTTTGAAAAAATGAAAAATAATAAAAAACCAAAAAGAGGGTAAAAAGTCCTAAAAGAAAGATCAAAGGACTTAGAAAAATATAGACCCCAAAAGAAAAAAGAGATAAAATAAGACTTGAAAGTGAGAAAGTCCAAATGCCACTACTTTAATTTTTACTGCAAGAATAATGATTATTTGCAGAGTGTCAATAAATGCCATAATCCATGATTAGTTAAACAATTTAATCTTAACTTTTCATGCTTTCAATTTCATGTTTTAGATAGAGAATAAATATTTGTCAAACAGTTTAAACTTGACAAATCAGTAGATAGGTAGAGAATAATGAGGAGATCAATAGTTTAATCTGAGCCCTCAGATGAAATAAGGTAGACTTAGGTATTTTATGCTTTGAAAGAAAATTGTTTTAGGGTGGCAAGCCTAAATGCACCCATGGAAATGAAGTAAAAATGTTAGAAATAAAGATGGGTAGGTAGAAAGCAGTTGAGCAATCATGTAATAAAGAATCATTGGAAAAAATTACTAATTTCCCCTCCCCTACAAATATTCAGTATTCTAAACTATCAGTCAAAAAGGCTCAGAGCATTTCTCTAACTTTTGTTGGGACCAGACCCAAGGCTCGATGACTGGTTAGTTAAAAATATTGAATTCCCACACTAGACCCACATTCATCAACATTTACCCTTCATTCATAAATCATAATCCATTTTCCCTAAGTAAAAACCCATTTTTACTTAGTAAAAGCTAAACCCTAAATAACTAATCTCATTCCCTTTCAAAAAAATTGTTCATAAACCCTCAAAATGCATTTATCCTAAGTTAAAGTGTGAATTAATACAATAAAGATAATCAATGCTTTATTTTTTGGCACTTTACTTAGAGTTAACATGTATTTTGTTTCCTTTTTACTATCCCTTTATTCATATTAACTACTAATTTATTTTATTAAATCCCTAACTTCACCATCCCATATAGTATTAAAACCTTTTATTTTAAATAACCTTCTAAACCCACTATTTTAAAGTTAAAACCAATGTTTAATATCCCATGTGCGCAATATTAATCCCACCCTTATCCCATCGGTTTAACATATCTATATTGAAATATTCTCGCCCCCTATAGTTTTTTAAAACTGTTAAAAGTTGACAAAACTATATAATAAAAGAAATCCACACCCACATGTATAATTAAAACATTTGCAATTGTTTTAATTAACACGTAAACTTAGCCTTGCCATCATATAAACTAAGGTTTGAACGTATTAAACGTTTATTTCTAAAAAAGTTAATAACCCACCCCCGCATTAATAAACCTTGGTCCCACTCGTCCATCCTGATGCAACTCCCAAAAAGATCTGGACCGTTCGCATTCAAAACCCAGATCCAACAGCGGAAGCACAATATCGCATAGAAAAATTGCGCGGTCACTCCCAACCCATTTCTGTGCGAAATGGGTAGTTTTATGATTTTATCTCTCCTCCACGTGGTCGATTCCTATTGGATCATGTGGGCTAGCCTCCAAATTGCTTACCGCCCAAATGCTGCACGGTAACCACTCCTGTTTTGATAACGTTGAGGCTCGAAACCACCCATCTTCATGAAGTGACCGCCATTTATTACCATTTCCCATTTGCCTTAATATGCCTCATAAACCCTGGAAATACATTCATCTTTTCTCCTTCTGCGCGTAACTCTACACAAGTCACCTCGACTGTTAAAACGAACCTTTTATACCACTTTCTTTCCAAATACCTCAAATTTCAGCCTGAAGACTGCTGAGAAGCTCATAATTTCTCCAAAGATTAGACAAGAGCTGCTCAACCTGTTGAGAATACTGCAGGAATTGTTTCAGACCCCTATACCTATGCATAACAGGTTTTCTCCTCGAATTAAGCCTGTTTTCAATTTTAAAAGGCCTTTAAAATAACAAAAACACATTCAAAGCTTAAAAAACCATTAAAGAAACTGTCAAAAAGCCCAAAAATAGGCCAAACCCTGTCAAATTTTTCTAGAAACCCCGTTTTAGTGTTGTGCATAATTGTGAAAGAAAATTATGAGTGTGTATAGTTTGATGAACTATTTTAAGCTCCAAATTAAGCTAGAAAACCTCTGAAGGTATTATAAGCCTCTTTGCCTAATTTCAATGGAATTTTTAGCCCAATTTCTCATTAAAAGACTATGGAAACCCTTGTTTCTTGTTTTAAGCCAGTTCAAAAGCTTGTAACTCCTTTTTGACAGAACTAATTGGAAAGAAAGCCCAAAGAAGAAACCATACTTTGCTTGTTTTATTCAAGAAGCCTCTGCTAAAAGAAAAATTACTTCTGCAAACTGTCTAAACTTGTAGAAGTAGCTCAAAATGCAAAAGCAGAGCTCTAGCAAACCTGAAGCTTCCAAAGTGCCTAAACCAACTCCTGCAATGACTTCTAAGACTGCTATTGTTGTCAATCCTTTACAACCTCCAGTCATAGACATTGAACACATTCCATTGGCTGATGTTGATTGTAAGATAGCCGATCCCATTGTTGAATTTAACCTTCTAGATATTCATAATTGGTGCTTTGAAAAGTCCTTATATAATGAAGAAGAAGTCCATTTTTGGGAATCCCACTTGCCCAAATATGTTGTCCCATTAACTTACCCATGCCAAGAAGTCATTAGGTTGTGTCAACAACATTATGTGCCTGAGCAAAGAGCCATTGTAAATTCCAATAAAGAAGTGCTTTTCACCATTACTGTTGAATCAATTAACTAGATGTTGTAGCTTCAGCCTGACCCCCAAGCAGTCCCTTTATCCATAGAGGCCCTTACCAAGCTGTATATTGGCCTAGATTTTCCCAAGAGATTCATGATTTTTTCAGACATTTATGCCCTCACATGTAGAAATTCCTAAAATGAATCCCCCATATTCTACTGCTAAATTCCCAAAAGGTTCAAGACATTTTATTTCCATGCTTTTCTTCATCCTTGGATATTTTATTGATGAACACACTGATGAATCCATCTTGGGGTTCTTATGCACTTTTACCCCAGGGCAACCCCCATCAGTAATCTTTGATTATGTTGGTTTCATTGCAGATAATATTCATTATCAATTGATCAATTTGCAAATTGAAGGAGTATTCAGATATACTTCCTTCCTTTTTCATATGTTTCTATACTTTCAATCAAATAATTTTGCAGTTACTCTCCAAAATCTTGATATAGAGGGAAATCCTCTTTCTGTCATTTTCTGTACATCTTTGCTCAGGAAAGAATGTACATATTTCACCTATACAGAATTTTTAGAGTTATTTCTACATCCAATGATCAAAATGTTAACAAAAACAGAGCAGCCAAAGATAAATGAAGAAATGAAAAAGATATTGCAGTTGTCAGAGCAGAATAAGGTTGGTGACTGGTATTTATATGGAAAATGTACTGAAATCAGAGTATTTGAGTCAAATTTTTTACCTTACAAGTTACCCAAGAATGTTTCAATGAGGATCTTTTCCTTGGGGTATATCAGGCAGATCCTAAATTTTGTTTCTATAAATTTCATGGCAGCAAAGAAGAAAACTCAATTCAAATTAAAGAACCAGATAGGGCCATTCATCTGCAATCATAGGGATGCAGAAAAAGAGGAAGCTAAGCAACTATTGGAATACAAATTTGAAGAAAGTCTTCCTTGGAATTATGATCCACAGGGGATCCTGAGTAAACTAAGGGTTAAATGCAAGTTAATGCCCTTCATCCATGAAGCAAAACCAGAGATAGAAAAATTTGCAAATCAGATTGAGTGGACTGAAAATACATTAGTAGATGCAGTCAAGAAAATCAGCCAGAAAAGTCCACTAAGAGAGTAAGGGAAGAAGGAGCCTATGTTGCAGAAACTACAACTGAGACTAAATTCAAGATACTCTATAACAAAAGGCCTAAATTAAGTTTAGTTGGTAAAGAAAAAATAAAAATTGATGTGGAAGAAGAAGAGCTTGTAGATATTAACATTGATTTGACAGAAACAGATGTTGCCACTGTGATCATCAATGAGCCAACCACTAACAATTAGAATGAAGAACAAGTCAATAATGAAGATGCACAGTTGATAGAAAGACAACAAAGCATGGAAGCCTCTTCCTCACAGGTAGCTGAGCAGAAAGATTTGGATATCAAAGAAAAATATAAACAGATCAAACTGAAGAATGAAGAGATTAAAAACAATATTTATTCTCAATATCTCAAGCAGACACCAAGTGTGAAAAACAGGCTTCTATCTGCATTTTATTATTCAAATCAGAAGCTGATTACGTCAATGTTGCAACCCACAGTCAAATCCCCAAAGACAATGGCATATTATAAGAAAGTTGATTTGGAAATCCAGACAGATAAGATCCATGCTCTTGATCAAATTGAGTTCCATAGACAGACCTCATAAATGATATACTCTACTGTCACCACTAAAGCCATGAGTGCTCAAAAGCTCCAGAACACCATTTCCAACATGCAAGATCATATGAAAATGGACAAATCCTCATTATATGCTAAGGATATCAGAATTAAATCCTTAGAAGAATTGGTAATTAAAGTGGGATATGACCCTGCAAATGTCAATGCAGTAGAGTTATTGTTGAAGAAGAAGAATGAAGACATTGCAGCCTTGAGGAAACAACTTAAAATTCCTCCAAGTGAACATCCCCAGGCTAAAGAAATCATACAGGAACAGAATGACAAAGATGACATGATGAACATCATCTTACAAATTACAAGACATATTAAGGCGATGGAGATTCAGATGGACAAACTTGTCCAAGAAAAGGAAACAGTGAAAGTACCAGAGCCACCTATAGTTTTTCCCATGGTCACTATTGATGTGCCTTCAACTCTAGCTGAAGAGTTGGCACCAAAAGTTCCACTGGCTACTGTAGTGCCAGTGACTTCATCCACCACATCAGCTGCCGAGTCATCCACAACAATAGTTCATCCTATAGATGAGGCCAACAAATTAGTGAAAGCTATGGAAGAAATTTCTCTAAAGACAAATGAGATTAATAGGTTGACAAAGATGGTATAAAATCTTGAAAATTCAAACAAATTGGCTCAGATAAATGAAAAAACACATGAGAAAAATGTCATCAGACTTAATGAAGAATTGAAGAAGTTGCAAAAGGAGTTAACCTTAAAGGAGCAGATATCATACATCAAAAACTACGTTTGGAACAATGTCATTGAAGCCATCCATGATGTGTGGCCTTCAATTCAGGTAATTTTTGAACAAAGAGAGTTATTACTAGTAGCCCAAGCAGAAATTCAAAAGACTCAAAGTGAGCTGGCTGACAAACCAGAGTAAGCTTTAAGGCTGATCACATTCCTTAACAACAAAAACAGACAAGAGTTAGAAGAACTCAAGATTACAGACAGGACTGCAACTATCCTAGAAATTAGGAAAGTTACTACAAATAAGAATCTAATGAAGCAACTAGAAGAAAAGTGTGAAAATAGGAATACTACCATAACCAGGTTTATGGTCAAGTTCACAAATTTGAGGAAAAAATGACTACCTGACATTATGGTCATTAATGATAAACTGATACCTCAGAATGAATATGATAAAAAGATTAGAGAATTTGCAAAGGAACATGTAAATAAACCACAAGGACAAGGCACTCCAACAGGAAAAGTCTTACTCAAAAACTTTGAAGACTTATTATATTTTCAACATGAGATAAGACACTTGTTTGTCATCAAGCCAACCTTTGCCAGATACACTGAAGCTGATGAAAACTTCAGGAAATTAAAAAATATACAAATTCTTAAGAATGAGGATTGGCAGTCACTCACAAATTTATTATGAAGGATAAAAGACAGACATATGAAAGGATGAGAAAATTGTTTTCTGATTTACAGTCAAAATAGATTTTACAACACTAAACAATTTTGACTAAGGGTTAAAGAGTATCAGAGTTTAGAGAGTATAAATAAATAAAGAGAATCAGATAAAGAGTATCAGACAAGGCAGATCAGATTCCAAAAACAAATTTAAAATATCTAAAGCCAGCAAGGAGGACACCAAGGCAGCCAACTGCATCTTATCCTCAAATTAGTTTCTATTTCTTATGGATAAATAGGACAGCTTGTTGATTTGTTAAGCAATTGTCTCTATTATTATTGTAAAGATATTTTATTTCCCTTAGATAATTCCTAGAATTATTCTAAGATATTTTGTAAATAACTATGTATAAATACTTCATATTTAGAAGTATTTTGTGTAGAATAAAAATTGTTGGAGATTGTTATAGTCATTTTTTCTGGACTTGAAAGCTTTTATGTGTCAAATTTCGCATAGCAGGCTGGATCAAACCAATTGGAATCATACTTAAGGATTCTTGTGATGAGCTATTTGGAGTGAAGTATTTCCTCACTTATCATTGTTATCTTTCTTTGTTACATGCATCCATCTATGTTTGTTCTAAATTTGAATGAATAACTAGGAGCATTACTACATGATTTGTTGAGAGCACCATGTTTTTAACTAGTTATCATTTCTATGTTTTCCTCTGATTTCCAGTGTAGGGAACCCTTAATTTCTCCCTCTCTCATTTGACCTCTTCCTACTACTTCCTTTTCTGGATCAAAGGATTCTTAATTTCCCTTTATCCCGATCATACCACCTCATAAAAATAACTTTCCAAGATCTTCAAGGGTTATCTATCTTACCCTGAAAACATTTGAACTTTTGGCCTTGATCATAGTTTTGTTTGCTTGATTTTGACTCTTTACCCCAATGGAAAAATATATTTCTCACTATCCATCCCTTCAAGTGATTATTTCCCACCAAATCAATCAAAACCAAACCAAAAATGCACATTCATAACTAGCCTAATATTTTACAAATCAAACAAAGTTAAAACTTAAAGAGAGAGCCCTCTCTAAACCCTAGGAAGGCTAGATCCTAGAGTTTGAAGTTGGTTTGTGGTTACCTCTAGTGTTCTTTGACAAAAAAACAAAAATCTCACAACTTTAGAATTACTAGAGCCATAACATTACTAGCGACCATACTGGGGACCTAACCAATCCTTAGTCATAAAACCAGTCTTAAAGCAAATATTTTATTCATCCTTTTACTTTAAGATTTCTTTTATAAGTTGTGGGTATTAAAAATTGAAATGCTGGTTTCTAGGAAAATTTACTATACCAGGTCTAACTCGAATCCTAAACCTACTATTATAGTAGACAACCAAGACCAAATTGGCAAAAAGAAAAAAATAGTTAGAAGATTTAGAAGCTGAAGTGTTATTAAAAAGAGTCAATTCATTATCACAAGAGTTAGTAAGTTTGCAAGATATAGATTTTGATCTGAAATTTGAACATTCTTTATTTAGAAGTCAATCTGAAAGTGATCTTTATACTGTTGTTTTAGACCATGTTTTTATTTCATTCTTGGAAAAAAACATAAAAATATTACAGTAGAATCTAAATCAAAGAAAGCTGAATATCATACGAAAGTTGAAGAAATTAATACCGCTATTCTCAAATATATTGAAGAAGCCATTGAATTAGCTCAATTATTAGCATATACCACTAAGCCTTCAGTTTCACAGTTATATACCACCATAATACTAGTTGTACATTCATCTATATATGATGCTACATCATATATAGCTTCCAATACCAGCACATCTATAGATCCATTTATCCCTAGACTACCTTTATAGCCCAGAGTACTATTTCCACCATCCACTTCATCCACTATATCCACTAGCTCACCTTTTGATTTTCCAAACACATCATCCTCATTCCTTAGTAGTTCCACGTATATTCCAGTTTCATTCCCCAACACCTCAACTACAACTTTTAGTTCATCAGCTACCACTTCCATTTCAACCTGAAACACTTCTACTTTACCTCCTAGTCAAGCTAAACTTCAAGCTATGGATGCTAGGTATGCTCCCCTGGTCCTTCCAGGACAACTTCATGACATGCCCCAAGACTACCAAAGTAAGATTCCATAGTTTGATGCCACTACCCATTACACAGCTCAGCAACACATTAGTAGAATGAAATATTTCTTTGAACTCCATGAGATTGATGATTCAGATGTTCAAATGAGGTTATTTTTCCAAACATGAACACAAGAAGTTAAGAATTGGTTTAAAGGTCTTGTTGTTGGTAGTATAACTGATTTAACTGTATTTCATAGAGTTCTTTTAAACAAATGGGAAAAGAAAAAAGAGTCCACTCCATATATTGTCTGAATTTGATTCCATGAGAAGAGATCCAAATGAGTCAGTCCAAGACTACTGCACTAGGTATAACAGTGTTTACAATTCCATCCCTACAAATATTAAACCCACTCCTGATTCTGTCCTACTCAAATTCCCTGATGGATTTGACACAGACATGGCTTATCAGTTGAGGGAAAGAAATGCAGAAACCTTAGAAAGAATGCAAACAAATGTTGTTAGTGTAGAAGTAAACATTCTAGCTAGAAAAGCAAGATTGAGAAATGAGAGAAGAGTGACCATTAAAGAAGAAGCCTCAAGTTCAGACAAAAAAATAGACATGTTAGATAAAACTATAGAAAGGATGATGGATAGACTAGATAATATAGAAAGAAGACCTCAATGGGATAATCAACAACAAATCAGAAATCCCAATTTTAGGAAAAACACAAATTCAGGAAAAGTAAAAGAAACAGCCCCAGACCAAACAATAAGGCCCCCCTTCCAAGAGAACTATGCTGAAAGTTATCAGAATAATGATGATGATGAGGATATAATAAATCTAATGGGAATAGATGATAAAAATACTATTTTTCTCACTCAGGAAGATCAGGAATTATTTGAACTCCAACAACTCAAATTAGATTCAAGTGAATCCTTTGATTATAAACAAGGTTATGATTATGCTATAAATGAAATACACAGTTAATATAACCTTAGAAATAAGAAAAAAAATGAGTCTTCTACCAAGAAAACTTCTGAAACACAGAATAAGAAAACAATAGAAGCTACCAAAACAAAAGTTCTGCAAATTCTCCCAAGGGAAAATAAGAAAAACTCCAGTTCTTCCCAAAACATTTGAAGTCCTAGGAATACATCAAGCCCTAAGATTACTAATATTACTGATGAGGTTGCTCAAGCTACAAAAGACTCACAGAAATCTACTGCTGCAAAATATTATGATTCTGTTAAAACAACAAATTTAGGTCCTACCATACCCTCTGTTGATCCTAAATCAGTAGATCCAAAAATTGTTACTTCAAAAACACCTGCCGATAATTCTAAGTCTGAAAAAACATCTACTGCTTCACAAACAATCCCTGAAAAGAAAAATAGGAGCAGTAAAACACAAGAAACTCAAACAGAGAATGTCAAACCAATTGAAAATGAAAACATAATTGTAGAAAAACAAGATAAACCAAGCCAAACTACAGTTACCAAAGAAGAATTAATTCAAATCAGTAAATCTTAAACTTCATTTAATATACAAACTAAAATTGCAAAGTTAAAAATACCAATTCCTTTGAAATAATTGGTAAAACATGACTTGTGTAAATCAACTATTACTGAGACATTAAACTTAAATGATGGAGAAGATTCCATAAACTTAAATGATGATAAGCGAGAGTTGATTTTTGGCCCAGATGTGAATGGAAAACATGCAGATGGAGCAGTTCCTCCATTTTATATCAGTCTTACCATTCATGATCAAATTTTACACAATACTATGCTAGATTTAGGAGCTTCCCATAATCTAATTCCCAAAGCCATAATGGAAATTCTAAATTTAGAAATCACAAGGCCCTACAAAGATTTTTTTTCATTTGATTCAAGTAAAGTTAAATGCCTAGGTTTAATGAAATATTTGTGTGTAACACTAGTTCAATATCCTGGTAAGAGTATATTAATGGACATTATAGTAGCTGATATCCCACCTAAATATGGAATGTTACTATCTCGCTCATGGGGAGAAAAGTTACAGGGATCTCTACAATTGGACATGTCTTATGCTACTATATCAGTTTTCGGTCAGCCTAAGAAGTTATATAGGGAAACATTGATGAAGTACATGGTCAGTAGTGGAGAAAGATCTATAAATTACCCAATTTACTGTACACCAACTGACCTTGATTCTTTTATCTTATGTAACTCTGAAACTAATGAAATCCAAACTGAACTTATAGAGAAAAAGAAAGCACCAAACAATGATAATATCTTTTTAGGAGAAGGAGCAAGAGTTTGGATAACCAACATGGAGGCTAATCACTCAGAAGGCCATGCTTTCAGACTCAATTTCAAATGTACCGATAATATGGCTGAGTATGAAGCCCTCATTCTAGGACTCCAAATTATTAGGAACTCAGGAGGTAAAAGAATATTGATCATGGGAGATTCAGAGTTGATCATAAAACAAATAAATGGAGTATATTCTATTTACAATCCTATATTATGCCAATATAGAGACACTGTGCTAGATTTAACTGATGATTTATTGGAATATAAATTTGTTGTTATACCTAGAAAACAAAATATACAAGCTCACTATCTAGAAACTTTTTCTAGTACATGCAATTTACCATTCCAACCTAATCACAGATATACTGCTAAAGTCAAGCATAGACCAATAATTCCAGACAACCTCAAATATTGACAAATTTTTTCTCAAGATGAATAGATTTACAAGTTTATGAAAAATGAAGGTGAATTTCAAAACTGTAAGATAAACACAGATTGTACTATAGATCAAGATTTAGATTGTGAAGTTGATTTGAATAACATAGATGTAAATAATTAAAATTTGCCAAACCAACTAGATTTAGTCAATCAGATATAGATAACTTAGAGAAAATAGAGATTGAAGAAATAATTGATGATGAATTTGACATATTGAATCTTAAGGATAACTTCTTACCCAAAGGTTTAACTCCTTTAGAAGATCTTTTTGACTCAAATGATGTAGCTAGAAAACCCAAAATGGAGCCAGTTAGATCTGATATAGAAGAATGCAATATTGGTACAGAGTTAAAACCCAAAATAATCAAACTTTCCAAAGTCTTACCTTAACAAGAAAAGGATAAATATATTGTTATTTTAAAAGAATATCAAGATGTTTTTGCTTGGAGTTATGAGGATCTCAAATCCTATGATACCAACATAATTCAACATAAAATTCTACTAAAGGAAGATCAAAATCCATTTAAACAAAATTTGAGAAGAATTAACCCTATTTTATTGCCTTTGATAGAAAAAGAAGTGAAAAGAATGTATGATGCACAGATAATTGCACCAATCAGATATTTTGATTGGGTTTCCAACCTAGTTCCAACAAGAAAGATACAGGAGAGATTAGATTATGTGTTGACTTTAGAAATCTAAATAAAGTGTCCTTAAAAGATAATTCCTTTTTACCTAAAATGGATCACATATTACGAAGGGTAGTTGGCTCTTCTAGGATCTCAATTTTAGATGGTTTTTCAAGATACAACCAGATTTTAGTCCAAAAAGAAGATCAAGCTAAAACAACATTTACTACTCCTTGGGGCACTTTTATGTATGTAAAAATGTCTTTTGTTCTAATGAATGCAAGGGTAACCTTTCAAAGAGCTATGGAAATAGCTTTTGTAAAGGAAATACATGATTTCCTAGTGATTTACTTAGATGACATTACTGTATTTTCCAAATTTGATAATGAACACTTGGATAATCTGAGACAAATTTTTATTAAATGCAGGAAATTTGGCATCTCTTTAAACCCTAAGAAAAGTTTATTTAGATTAGAAGAAGGCAAGTTAATTGGACACATAATTTCTAAAGAAGGAATCAGAATAGATCCTGCTAGGATAGAAGCAATTCTTAACATCAATCCACCAAGAAACATCAAAGAGTTACAAGCCTTTCTAGGTAAGATTAATTTTTTAAGAAGATTCATATCAAATTTAGCTGAGATAATTAGAGAATTAAACAACATGCTTAAAAAATACTTTGTTCTTAAATGGAATATTTAGGCCAAAAATTCATTTGAATCCATCAAATAGGCCTTAACTAAAACTCCAGTCCTAATAAATCCCGACTTTAAGAAGGATTTCATAATTTTTTCATTTGCTTCAGAACACACCATTGCTACAATTTTACTACAGAAAAATGACCAGGGATTTGAACAGCCCATAGCTTTATTTAGTAAGACCCTTAAAGATGCCCCTTTGAATTACAACATCATGGAGAAACAAGCCTTAGCTTTGGTAAAGGCCATTAAAGACTTTAGAGTTTATATTCTCTATTCTCACATAATTGCCTATGTCCCAAATTCTGTAGTAAAAGACATTCTTACTCGGGATGGTCCTGATGGAAGAAGAGGTAAATGGATTGCCACTATCTTGGAATATGACATACAGATAAAACCCACAAAGCTCATCAAAGGTCAAGGATTATCCAAACTAATGGTTGAATCTAATTGTAATGCCCTAGAAATAGATTTTATTGCCAAAATAGATAATCAGGAAGAGATGGCGACTCCAAAGATCAGTGAAGAATTTTAAAACTCACATTGGTATACATATATCATATTTTTACTACTAAACTTACAAGCTCCTCCTGGATTGTCAAGAACCAAAGCCAGATTCTTAAAACTAAAGGCAGTAAGAATTTGTATTTTAGACAATGTACTTTTTTGTAGAGATCATAGTGGGATTTTATTAAATTGTTTATTAAAGGAAGAAGCTGACAAACTACTTGGATATTTTCATACAGGTGATTGTGGAGGACATCTATACTTGAAAACTACTGCAGACAAGATCTTGAGAGCTGGTTTTTACTGGCCTACTTTGTTTGCTGATTTCAAAAAGTTTGTGACTTCCTGTCACAAGTGCCAAATTTTTTAGGGTAAGAAAAAACTGTTACCCCTACCTTTAAAGCCTATTTCAACTGAAATGACATTTCAACAATTGGGTTTAGACTTCATTGGTGAAATTCACCCTCCATATTCAGGCCAACATAAGTGGATTTTGATAGCCACTGACTATTTTACCAAGTGGATTGAAGCCATACCCTCCAGACAAGCCACAGATACTGTCATTATCTCCTTCCTAGAAAGTAAAATTATTTCAAGATTTGGATGTCCCCAAAAGATAATTACTGATAATGCAATAGCATTCAAATCCAAAAATATGATTGACTTCTACCATAAATACCATATTACCCTAGTTCACTCTACTGCATATTACCCTTAAGGTAATGGCCTAGATGAATCCTCAAATAAAGGCCTTGTAAACATCAATAAGAAATTACTAGAAGATAACAAAAAATCTTGGAACAAGAAGTTAGTCAATGCCTTGTGGGCAGATAGACTTACAACTAAGAAATATATTAGTACATCTCCTTACCAGCTTGTCTATGGAATGGATGATGTTTTTCCATCCTCTTTAGGAGTGCCAGTGATGAAGATTATCCAAGAGTTGCAGGTTGAAACAAATGACATTCAAAGAAGGATTAATCAAACTATTCACTTGCAACAAACAAGAGAAGAAGTTTATATCAAGTCTCAAGTTATCCAGGATAAAATAAAGATTTTTTTTGATAAAAAGAGTAATGAAGATGATTTTTACATTATAGAACAAGTGTTAAAGTGGGATTCCAGAAGAGAAGACAAAAGTAAACATGGAAAATTTGATTTTTTGTGGAAAGGAACTTATGTGATTTATGGATATAGAGGTAATAATGCTTTCTTTTTGAAAGAAATGGATGGAACAGATCTGAAAGAAGGACCAGTAAATGGCAGAATGCTGAAGCACTATTATTCATCTCAGATAACCAATAGTTAGTTTCATTTACTTTGATCATTGTACATATACATTCAAGATTTTTATATTGGATTGGATATTTTCCTAACAAAGTTGAAGCCCGGAGAGAAGGCCCTAAGTTTTGAGAGGTAAAATATCATAAATATGGGTTATGAGTTATTGCAGAAATTAGACTCTTACAGGATCATCACAGTCAAAGGTCAAAGGCTAGTACTAGTCTTAAAGTTCTTGACATTTCACCAGGAAATGCCATCTCCATGTGCAGACATTGTTAGGGTCCTATAATAATAGGGTTCATAAATTTTGAATTGACTTTGCTAATCTTGTAAATATGTACATACCTTGCTTTTTTCAAGTTGTTTTCCCATATTTTGAAAAAATGAAAAATAATAAAAAACCAAAAAGAGGGTAAAAAGTTCTAAAAGAAAGATTAAAGGACTTAGAAAAATAAAGACCCAATAAGAAAAAAGAGATAAAATAAGACTTGAAAGTGAGAAAGTCCAAATGCCACTACTTTTATTTTTACTACAAGAATAATGATTATGTGTAGAGTGCCAATATATGCCATAATCCATGACCAGTTAAATAGTTTAATCTTAACTTTTCATGCTTTCAATTTCATGTTTTAGATAGAGAATAAAGATTTTTCAAAGAGTTTAAACTTGAAAAATCAGTAGATAGGTAGAGAATAATGAGGAGCTCAACAGTTTAATCTGAGGTCTCGGATGAAATAAGGTAGACTTATATAGTTTTATGCTTTGAAAGAAAATTGTTTTAGGGTTGCAAACCTAAATGCACCCATGAAAATGAAGTAAAAATGTTAGAAATAAATATGGGTAGGTAGAAAGCAGTTGAGAAATCATGTAATAAAGCATCATTGGGCAAAATTACTAATTTCCCCTCCCCTACAAATATTCAGTATTCTAAACTATCAGTCAAAAAGGCTCAGAGCATTTCTGTGACTTTTGTTGGGACCGGACCCAAGGCTTGATGATTGGTTAGTTAAAAATATTGAATTCCCACACTAGACCCACATTCATCAACATTTACCCTTCATTCATAAATCATAATCTCTTTTCCCTAAGTAAAAACCCATTTTTACTTAGTAAAATCTAAACTCTAAATAACTAATCTCATTCCCTTTCAAAAAAATCATTCATAAACCCTCATAATGCATTTATCCTAAGTTAAAGTGTGAATTAATACAATAAAGATAATCAATGCTTTATTTTTTGGCACTTTACTTAGAGTTAAAATGTATTTTGTTTCATTTTTTACTATCCCTTTATTCATATTAACTACTAATTTATTCTATTAAATCCCTAACTTCACCATCCCATATAGTATTAAAACCTTTTATTTTAAATAACCCTCTAAACCCACTATTTTAAATTTAAAACCAATGTTTAATATCCCATGTGAAAAATATTAATCCCACCCTTATCCCATTGGTTTAACATATCTATATTGAAATAATCTTGCCCCCTATAGTTTTTTAAAACTGTTAAAAGTTGACAAAACTATATAATAAAAGAAATCCGTGCCCACATGTATAATTTAAACATTTGAAATTTTTTTAATTAACACGTAAAACTTAGCCCCGCCATCATACAAACTAAGGTTTGAATGTATTAAACGTTTATTTCTAAAAACGTTTATAACCCATCCCCACATTAATAAACCCCAATCCCACTCCTCCATCCCGATGCAACTCCCAAAAAGATCTGTACTATTCGCATTCAAAACCCAGATCCAACGGCAGAAGCACAATATCGCATAGAAAATTTGCGCGGTCACTCCCAGCCCATTTCTGCGCGAAATGGACGATTTTATGATTTTATCTCTCCTCCACGTGGTCGATTCCTGTTGGATCACATGGGTTAGCCCCAAAACTTCTTACTGCCCAAAGGCTTCACAATAACCACTCCTATTTTGATAATGTTGAGGCCCGAAACCACCCATCTTCATGAAGTGACTGCCATTTATTACCATTCCCCATTTTCATTAATATGCCTCATAAACCCTAGAAATATATTCATCTTTTCTCCTTTTGTGCGTAACTCTTCATAGGCCACCCTGACTGTTAAAGCGAACTTTTTATACCGTTTTCTTGCCAAATACCTCAAATTTCAGCCTGAAGACCACTGAGAAGCTCAGAATTGCTCCAAAGATCAAACAAGAGTTGCTCGACTTATTGAAAAAACTGCAGGAATTTCTTCAGACCCCTATACCTGCGCATAATAGGTTTTCTCCTCAAATTAAGCCTGATTTCAATTTTAAAAGGCCTTTAAAATAACAAAAACACATTCAGATCTTAAAAACCCATTAAAGAAATTGTCAAAAAGCCCAAAAACAGGCCAAACCCTGTCAAATCACTAGAAAATTTAGCCCAATTTCCGACAGCCACTTCGTCGCTATTCCGACACATAGTCGTCGCAAAAGCAACAGCCTGAGGCTGGACAAAACGTGGTTAGCCATTACATCGCAATTTCGATGCTTTGCCAAAGTGTCGCAATACCGACACTTTTTTCGACATTTTGCAAAGTGTCGCTATTCCGATGTTTTATAAGCGTCGGTCTTCCGACGAACCACAACTGTCGATCTTCCGATGATGACAAACTGTTGGTCTTCAGACACTTTTCAGGTTTTTAAAAAACGTCGCAATTCCGACGTTATGGCTTCCAACATTTAATTCCGACATTTTACAAACTGTCGCAATTCCGACCAAATATCATCTGACGTTTAGAACGTCGTGCGTCCGACGCTTATGTAATGTCACTTTACCGACGAAAAAGTTAAAAATATTTAAAAACAAAACGTCACTCTTCCGACGTTCAAGGCGTCGGTCTTCCGATGAAAAAGTAAAAATATTAAAAAAATTAACGTCGCTCTTCCGACGTGTAAGGTGTCGGTCTTCCAATGAAAAAGTCAAAATATTAAAAAAAATAACGTCGCTCTTCCGATGTCTAAGGCATCAGTCTTCCAACGCGTGGTTAAAAATATTTTAAAAAAATATATATTGTCTAATGTGGTTCAACACAAATATATTGCACCAAATTTTATCGAGGAATGGATTAAATAGACTAAAATTTCTCAGGTTAATATTTCTGTTATGGAGAGATGTTTTAAACTATTTCAATTTAATTGATTCTAGTTTGGAATATAAAGTAGGAAATGGACATAAGGTTAGACTTAGAGTCGATCCATGGCCAAGAAGTGGTGACGAACATTGGATGGCACAACCTATAATTAATTTTCTTTGTGACAATGGGAACACTAAACTACCACATTTCGACAACCCAACTCAATTTACCATTTGGAGGCAAGGATGTAAAATGACATAAGTATTAGAGTTGGATGTAGGATTTCATGAGGAACAGAATATGTATTTGGATGCATTGACATAGTCTTGTATAAGGCTTACTAACAAGGATGATGAACTGGTTTGGTCACATTCTCCTTATGGGATCTACATGCACAAACTTGGGTGCATTCACCTAAATTCAATAGAAAGGAACGTTAAACATAAAGGGTGGTGGAAAGTGGTCTATAAATCAAAATTTCCATCACAGTGTTGATTTTTCATGCCTCCAATATCATCGAGCCCTCCACAGTTGAATCTTTAATCCTCCACAAATCTATCTTACCTGAGCTTCAAATAAACACTGGTATACACTTCTACAAATGTGTTCTATTTGAACTCCAAGGAAGCACTAATTTACCCTTCAAATATACTCCACATATGTGTTATTACCGTGCTCTACTTCCACAAAGGTAAGTTTGAGGTGTTCTTGGGGTCAATTCCATAGGACCGAGCTTTACAAGCTAGATTGGTATACGAAACATAAGTCACTGAGTCTTATCACAGTCTTGTAACTTAACACTGAGCTCATAAATAAAAATAGGTGACTTAGCTAATTCGAAAGTTCTGTCCAAGCATTAGTAAATAGGAGATAATCTGAGATTTTAATAGATGTTCACCGCATAAAATATGTCAAAATCCTGTAGCTATATCCCTGGCCTGAGACAACAATGAAGAGGTCCAAAGTATGGCGGCTTCAATAGAACCAAGCCTCAATATAGGGTTGCAATAGGTCCAAGGGCTTAACTGATTCAAGTCTTAATAAAAGGCTACAACACAGAACCGAGCTCTTATAGTATATCTTTGTCCTCCAATAATGACAAACATTAAATTCTCTTGAGCATGGTAATAGAACTAAATTTGTTTACAACAATCCACAAGATATCCATTCATTTCTAGAAATTTTGCAAGAAGAAAATGAAAGTCATGTGTAACAAAGTATTATGAAAAGACTTCAAATTACTGTCATATTGGAGCAACTAGCCTCTGACAAAAAATATAAAAAGAAAAATCAAGACACTGAGTGTGCCCAAAGGATTTGTCCCTTCTCAAAGTTCTTCTCAGAAAGATATTCACCATGTAATATTTTCCAATCATCACTACTTTTAGCCCACTTTTTTTAGTTTTCGAAACAAATTAGACTTCTTTGATGTACTAATCCATGCTGGAAATATTTCCATTGACAAGTCATCGTACTCTACAGCTTCAGATGTGTTTGATGAATAAGAGGACAAGCTCTCTGAATCATTATCTGACTGGCGTTTTCGGTGAGGTCCTGAGTGTTCAAACACTGCATATTCCAGCATAAGCTGTTTAGAAATATCCTGTGATTTTGGACTCAAACTATCCTTAAGGTCCACTGCCGACATATTTCCAGGGGTTGTATCTGAATTTTGAAGTTCATAATGCAAACATGAGTTGACCCAACACAAATAAATGATTTCCTCAACCTCACTGAATCGTTTCATTTGCAAGCCCTCAACTTGCTTGCAGAGATTTTCATTTGTGTGCCTTAGTACAGATGCCTCAGCTTCAACCTTTGCCACCATATCACTCTACACAAGGTGGTCAAGTAGTTATTTATAAGAAAATTGAAATACCCATCTAGAATGCCTAATGAATATTACTAACTGCATTAAATCTAGAATTATGTATCTAGAATTTTAAAATTTGTGCTGAAATTATAGAAAATCCCATTGACATGGTGAATCCATTTGTTAATAATTAAGCAATAACATTTTCCTAATCAAGGTTAGCATTTAATATGCACAATGGAGTTCAAGTCGTCTCTAAAGTTTATGGTGACCTGAACTGCCCACTCTGAACTAAATCTACTCATCTGAAGTAAACATATAAGCAAAACCCCAAAGTAAGAATTTCCAATGATATTATTTTGTTGATATTTATGATTTTTTATGAAATTTCATTATTTTCAGCATGCTGGGTGAGGAAAAGAGATGTGCATCCATTACTTTAAACCGTGAAGTGAAGTTAGTGGACAAGCTGCCCCCTGTAGCCACCAAGGATACAGTACATACAACGGGATATGTGAGTGAAGAAGAATGTCGCTTTTGTTGTCACAGATGACTTGAGTGTAATTCCAGTTAATTCCAATGCTATGATTAATAATAATATTGATATAAATATGGTCAATTTTAACCAAGACCATTTACAGAGCATGGTGATCACTGTAATGTTAACCATATGTATTCATACTGGAATCGACTTTCAAATGAATAATATATGTTGCAAAATTCACTTGTATGTGTGTGTATATAGTAGCATACCTCATTGAGCTTTCCAAGAGCATTAATTTGTGATTCTGCTACAGCAATCTTGCTTGCCAAGTCCCTCTTCTGGTGCTGAAGTTCCATGTTACAAGTGTCGCAATACCGAACCTTCATATCCGACGACAGGTTCCATCATAGTAATCAGTAAGTAAATAACATAGATGATGAACTGTTGCAGCTTCCAGCTGTTATGCAATTGAAGTTCTAATGGCTCCAATTGATGGTTAGAACTTCTTCACCTATAAATATTGTATGTGTTTATTGTATTGGAATTATTGCATCGTCTTTTGAATCCCTTATGCCCAGGCTGTCTCTCTTGCATTCTCAAGCATTGAACATCAGCAAGACTAAACTTACAGCAACTTGACATCGACTGTCAAGCATATCCACTCTCACAGTCTCACAAGTTCATAATAAATTTTCTAGAACACCCTTCATATGCCTTTCTGCATAAGGTATCTCTAGTCATATAAGTCATAGAGTTATGATCGTAGTCTATGGCCCAATATTCTCTAAATTCAGTATAAAAATTTGAAACTACATTGTATTGTAAATTTGTAATTGATATTGCAATATCAATTGAGCACTATTTGAGATATCTGTCAATATTTTTTATTTAATATTGTCAGTTTCTTGTGCTGGGATTTCCCGGGATATAGCAAGATAATGGTTTTATTTTTGACATTCTAGAATTTAGAGTGCTTCATCCTTTGCACAGAATCATCATCAAATGGTTCTGCAATTCTTGTAAGTGTCTCGGGTGAGACCTTCTCCAGCCTCTGGAGATTGAAAGTGTCAATGCTTATGGGGTTTTGTTGGCTAGGGAGCTTGAACCCTGGATCTGATCCCCATGCCAACAACCTGGATTTGCAGAAACACAGATCTTGGATCTTCAATAGGTGGAACCAGTAACGAATATGTTCTTCTCTTTAAGACAAGAAACACATAGAAATATTTCTTAACGTATCTCTCGGTACCTTAGAGTTGTTAACCAGGTGAGAAGCCTTGGATTTTCAATGGTTTATTAATGTCCTACAAAAGTAACAAAAGAAAAATGAAGCAGTGTATGTTGCAATATTCTATTTCAATCTTCAGGATATGGAGGATGATTTCATGAGGAAAAGGCAATGGCCTTGCAATTTAAGTGGGCCATATTACAATAGTGTTTCCCATAAATGAGAGAATAGCAATGAGTAACCTCTCTCAATTGAGTCGTGACTTGTTTTTTGTAGGTATGGGTTCCAAACTCCAAAACTTGCAAACAAGGAGAGAATGAATCACCATGGTGTCAAGAAACCAGAACTTAGCCTGAATATCCTAAAACTGAAGTTGGAAACATCGTCTCTCCAAGGTTGTTAATGTTGCAATCCTCTGTTCAACATTGATACAAATGTCAAAAAAAAGTTAAAAGATGAACCAAATAATATCATTCAAAGGAAAGAGTAGGATGTCACCATTTCTACCTGCTATCCTTGAAAAGAAGGTGAGATTACTTACATGATTTTGTGTTTGCAAGGTGGACTTGAAGACCATGTTCATCCCAGAATGAGCTCAAAATGTACTTTTGTTTTTGGATTCATGAAATAGAAGGATAGTGTTATAAAAAAATAGTGAAATGGAGATCCCATAGAGGGCCTCCACCTTTACCACCCATGGATTTTGAAATGAGAAACTCTCATCCATAAATATGAAGTCCAAAGAATGTGAGGCAGTCGACACCCTTGCTTGACTACTATGTTAATGTGGTTGGTTGCAGATGTCATATAATAAGGTGACATTATTTTGAGCGAAAGGTGTTAGAATCAGTAATGGTGCAAGCAGGTACTTCAGTAAGAATCTTCTGTACAAGGATTTAGTGTAGACACTAATTTGTTGAAGAATCGCTTTTAATTTGTAGAGGAGGTGTTACCGTATTAGTGTTTTCCTCAGTATGCTTCAATAAAAAAATTTGTCACATTTTATTGTCCTAAATTTGAAAAGAAGCCCAAAAAATTACCACAGCCAGACAACTAAACACCCGTGTTTCCTACATCTTGAACTACACACTAGCAAAATTGAATCTGATGGGCTAATATTTGATCAGATTATTGTAACATATTAAACAATTAAACTTTTTTTGCAGTAGGACATGACTCTCTATACCTAGCTCAAACCACATTATAAAAATTCATCATGGTTGTACGCAGAGCATAAATATTTCAAGTCACAATAATCCAATGTGAAAAAGAAAAAATGAAAAATCATGCACACAAATCAACTCAATTAATATGTGACAGCTGTTGCATAGGAAACATTTCCAAGGATTCCATCTTTGAATGGAAATATGTCTGAACACTATTTCTGGAAATATTTTTTGTCAAAATTTCTATATTCATTTGTTGTGAGTGTTTTGTGTATCCTATCCAAGCTTTATCTTGTCTCCACATAAAATAACAACTTTTTGACACTTATGAATAATAAATTATAACATTCAACCTTGAAAATTTTCTCAATCATAGAAGAAATTTAATATAAAACAGTAAAGGGGAAATGATGTCTTGACTTGATAAGAAACCACCTTTATAAAGAGGCTTTTCAAATTTTAGAATGCAATCATTAAAGCCAAACATTGATGAGGAGGCAAAGTCAGATTCCAATATCTCTAAAGTAGTTCATAAAGACTATTGATAAAAAACTTTATGAGCATATACCTGAGAAATCAATCGTGCAAGAAGTGAACATCGAAAATCCCTACCCCCTGCACCATCAGCTTGCCTGTAGGTTTCAATTATATGAGTGAATGCCTCCTTGCTTAATAGAGTTTGATGTTCCTCGGTCAGTGATACAAACTGTGGCACTATTCGCATTTCTGGTGATTGATCTTCTGCAGATTGAGTTGTTTCTAGATCAGAGGAGATGATTGTTTCTGTATCAGAGGACATGATTGTATCTGGGTCAGAGTTTACTTCCAACTGATTATGTGAAGCAATTCAACTTAAAATAAAAGATATAATTTGAACAGACCCGCAAAAGATAGAGTGCAGAAATTCAGACCTACAACCATATATATCTCATAACCAAGATAGCATAGAATAAAATAGCAAATTTGAATGGGGTAAAACAAGGGAAATACCAATCTGATTCTTCCAGAAGGAGAGAGCATTCTTCCACGATCGATTTCTCTTCAGATCTCCCACAGATTTCTGAACATCGGCAAAACTCGAAATATCTCCACCAGCTACTATGGCTTTCGAGCTGTTAATGGACTGTGGCAGCTTTAGGGTTTCAAAGCGTCCATGCTTCTGTAAGAATCTAGAAAAAAGCAAGCATCATAGGGAAGAATGGAATCATGGTAAAGAAGGCATAAAGGTCGAACAAGCGCACAGCGGGAAATTTTTCTTTTGAATAGATCGATTAAGAAAATTTGAATAGGTGGAACAAGCAGAGTGGGAAAAAAATTTGAATATATATAAAATCTAATAATAATAATAATATATGAATGATAATAATATACATAATGAGTGGAAGGGTTGTATTGTATGAATGATAATAATAATATACATAATGATATGTCACACAAATTTTTTAGTGCATATTCTAATCCTTATATGCAAACTTTTGAAAATACAAATATTCATATTTAAAATTCTAATGTTCCATATATTGAACCATTATATGTTATTCCTAATGAATAAGTAAATAAATTATGTCAACATACCTAGACATATGCCCAGGAAATAAATAATTTGTGCATTAATCCATTACTTTTATTTTGTTAGGTAATGTGAGTTTTGAGATGAGTTGCATGCCTAACATGTGATTTGAGTAGCCATGAACCAAGGGCTTTTAAGCCGTCAAAATCACCTAGGGATCACATCCAACCTAGGCCACACCATCCCTTAGCTTGACTGGAATTTTTCCCACCTAGTTTTGAACCAATGATTTTCTCACTTGTGATTGTATCTTACCCATTATTTCACATTCCCCAAGGCACAAATAAAATATTTGGATGTATCTTGGATGACTTGTCACATTCCATGACTAGCTTCACACACATTGATTAGGAATTCCCATCATTTAAGATTTTTTTGGAGGGTTTTCATGGCATAGTTTTTAGGGGCTTAGGGGTTTGATGAATAGGAGATTAGGGGTTAGAGGTTTAGGGTTTAGCGGTTAGGGGTTAGGACTAGAATAATGAGTTAGTGTAGGTTAAGGGGTTAGGGATTGGGGGCTTAGGGGTTAGGGGATCTAGGTACATTTAGGGGTTAGGGGAGTAATGATTTAGTAGTGGTTAAGGGATTAGGGATTGGAGTTAGGGAGATCATAATGATTTAGTGGTTAAGGGTTTAGGGATTGGGGGTTAGGGGTTAGGGGATTTAGGTGCCAGGTCACAAGTATTGTTTGCTAGGAAGGCTTTCCAAAGAAGTTGGCTGGCATCACTATGACATTATTAGGGAATTAGAAGGGAAGAGAAAGGCAAAGGCTTAGGTATCACATGAGAGAAGGAAGAAATTGGAAAAATTGAGATCAAAAGCAGTGGAGTTAGTCGAAAAGCAGCTTGCCCCAGAGATGGATAAGATAAAACTTGACAACATATTGGTCAATTTCCTTGACCCTTTATTGGTTATTTAGAAGGATTATGAATAAACCACCGTTAATATCAAGGTAACTGGCCCCTAGCAGATCAAGGGCTGAGAGGAAAATCAATCATCAATGAAAATTCAAAATTTTCAAGCTGAGCAAGATCAACCAAATTGGGGGTAGATTTTGGGGAACCTTTGTAAGTGAATGGGGCCTATGTGATATGGCTATGAGTTATCTAAGTATATAGTGAATTAGATAGAAGTAAGAAAACAATTACTTCTTCAAAGCTAATTCGAATTTTGAGGGCTTAGGGGATTGGGGGTTAGGGGTTAGGGGATTTAGGTGCATTTATGGGTTAGGGATCAAATAATGAGTTAATAGTTAAGGGATTATGGATTGGGGGCTTAGGGGGCCAGACCCAAATGCGTTTAGGCGGGCGCACTCAATTGAAACGACCCGACCTGAACATGTTAAGGGGTTATAGGTTTATGGTTTAGGGGGTTAAATGGGTTAGGGGTTGGGAATTAGGGTTTAATGGGTTAGGGGTTAAGGGGTTATAGTTTTAGGGTTTATGGGGTTAAATGGTTTAGGGGTTTAGGGATTAGGGATTAAATGGGTTAAGGGATTAGGGATTTGGGGCTTAGGGGTTAGGGGATTTAGGCGCAGTTAGGGGTTAGGTGAATAATGATTTAGTGGTTAAGTGATTAGGGATTAGGGGCTTAGGGGTTAGGGGAAGATAATGGTCATTCCAGATGCTCTATCTTCAGCCAGGTCACAAGTATTTTCTGCTAGGAAGGCTTTCCAAAGAATTTGGCTGGCATCACTATGACACTATTACAGAATTAGAAGGGAAGATAAAGGCAAAGGATTAGGTATCATATGAGAGAAGGAAGAAATTGGCAAAATTGAGATCAAAAGCAGTGGAGTTAGCTGAAAATTAGCTTGCCCCAGAGATGGATAAGATAAAACTTGACAACATATTGGTCAATTTCCTCGACCCTTTATTGGTTATTCAGAAGGAGTATGAATACACCACCGTTAATATCAAGGTAACTAGCCCCTCGCAGATCAAGGGCTGAGAGGAAAATCAATCATCAATGAAAATTCAAAATTTTCAAGCTGAGCAAGATCAACCAAATTGGGGGCAGAGTTTGGGGAACCTTCGTAAGTGAATGGGGCCTATGTGATATGGCTACGAGTTATCTGAGTATATAGTGAATTAGACAGAAGTAAGAAAACAATTACTTCTTGAAAGCTAGCTTGAATTTGGAGGGCTTAGGGGATTGGGGGTTAGGGGTTAGGGGATTTAGGTGCATTTAAGGGTTAGGGGTCAAATAATGAGTTAGTAGTTGAGGGATTAGGGATTGGGGGCTTAGGGGGCTCGACCCGAATGCGTTTGGGCGGGCACACTCAACCGAAACGACACAACCTGAACGTGTTAAGGGGTTATAGGTTTATGGTTTAGGGGGTTAAATGGGTTAGGGGTTAAGGGGTTATAGGTTTAGGGTTTAGGGGGTTAAATGGGTTAGGGGTTTAGGGATTAGAGATTAAATGGGTTAAGGGATTAGGGATTGGGGGCTTAGGGGTTAGGGGATTTAGGCGTAGTGAGGGGTTAGGTGAATAATGATTTAGTGGTTAAGGGATTAGGGATTAGGGGCTTAGGTGTTAGGGGAAGAGAATGGTCATTCTAAATGCTCTGTCTTCAGCCAGGTCACAAGTATTGTCTGCTAGGAAGGCTTTCCAAAGAATTTGGCTGGCATCACTATGACACTATTACGGAATTAGAAGGGAAGATAAAGGCAAAGGCTTAGGTATCATATGAGAGAAGGAAGCAATTGGAAAAACTGATATGGGCACCCTCGGAACGAAATGACCCAAACTGAACATGCCTGGTTAGGCGACCTCGCACGGCGCACCCAACCGAACGATGCCACAAGGGAGCAAACAGCAAACGGGCCGCCTGAACGTGCACAAGGCACCCGGGTGGTCATAACTTAGAAAAACTGATATGGGCGCCCTCGAACGAAACGGCCCAACCCAACCTGAATGCACCCAGTCGGGCAACCTCACACGACGCAACACGGCGCGCCCGACCGAACAATGCCACAAGGGAGAAAACGACAAACGGGCCACCCGAACGTGCACAAGGAACCCAGGTGGTCACAACTTAGCAAAACTAATACGGGTTCCCTCGAACGAAATGGCCCGACTTGAACACACCTGGTTGGGCGACCTCACAGGGTGCACCTGACCGAACGATGCCATAAGGGAGCAAACGGCAAACAGGTCGTCTGAATGTGCACAAGGCACCCGGGCAGTCACAACTTAGCAAAACTGATATAGGTGCCCTCGAACGAAACGACTCGACCCAAACGCGCCTGGTCGGGTGAGCTCACACGGGGCGACATAGCACACTCGACCGAACAATGCCACAAGGGAGAAAACAGCAAACAGGCCACCCAAATGTGCACAAGGGACTCGGGCGGTCACAACTTAGTAAAATTGATACGGGCGCCCTCGAATGAAACGACCCGACCCGACCTGAACACGCCTGGTCGGGCGACCTCACACGACGCGACACGGCACGCCAACCGAATGATGCCACAAGAGAGCAAATGGAAAACGGGCTGCTCAAACATGCACAAGGCACCCGGGTGGTCACAACTTAGCAAAATTGATACGGGCACCCTCGAACGAAATGACTCGATCTGAACGCACCCGGTCGGACGACCTCACACGGTGCGACACGGAACGCTCGACTGAACGATGCCATAAGGGAGAAAATGGCAAACGGGCTGCACGAACGTACACAAGGGACCCGGGTAGTCACAACTTAGAAAAAATGATACGGGCACCCTCAAACGAAATGGCATGACCGGAACGCGCCCGGTTGGGTGCCGACCTCACACGGCACGACACAACTCGCCCGAATGAACGTCGATGCCACAAGGGAGCAAACAAAAAATGAGCCGCCCAAACGTGCATAAGGCACCCAGGCGGTCACAACTTAGAAAAACTGATACGAGCGCCCTCGAACGAAACGACCCGAACCGACCCGAACGCGCCCGGTCGGGCGACCTCACACGGCACGACACGGCGTGCCCAAACGAACAATGCCACAAGGGAGAAAATGGCAAACGGGTCACCCGAACGTGCACAAGGAACCCGGGCAGTCACAGCTTAGCAAAATTGATACGGGCGCCCTCGAACAAAACGACCCGACCTGAATGCGCCCGTTCGGGCAACCTCACAGTACGGCGTGACACGGCACGCCCGACCGAACAATGCCACAAGGGAGAAAATGGAAAACGGGTTGCCTGAACGTGCACAAGGCAACCAGGTGGTCACAACTTAGCAAAACTGATACGGACGCCCTCGAACGAAATGGCCCGACTTGAACGCACCTGGTCGGGAAACCTCACATGGCGCGACACGGCGCGCCTGACCAAACGATGCCACAAGGGAGCAAATGGAAAACGGGCCACCCAAAAGTGCAAAAGTCACCCGGGCAGTCACAACTTAGCAAAACTAATACGGGTGCCCTCGAATGAAACGGCCCGATCTGAACGCGCGCAGTCGAGCGACCTCACATGGCGCGACACGGCGCGCCCGACCGAACGATGCCACAAGGGAGAAAATGGAAAACAGGCAGCCCGAATGTGCACAAGGCACCCGGGTGGTCACAACTTAGCAAAACTGATACGGACGTCCTCGAACAAAACAGCCCGACCCGACCTGAACGCACCCAGTCGGGCGACCTCACACAGCACAACACGGCGCACCTGAACGAATGATGCCACAAGGGAGAAAACGGAAAATAGGCCACCCAAATGTGCACAAGGGACTCGGGCAGTCACAACTTAGCAAAACTGATATGGGCACCCTCGAATGAAACGGCCTGACCCGAACGCGTTTGGTTGGGCGACCTAACATGGTGCGACAGTATGGTGCGCCCGACCGAATGATGCCACAAGGGAGCAAGTGGAAAACGGGCCACCCGAACGTGCACAAGGCACTTGGGAGGTCACAACTTAGCAAAACTGATACGGGTGCCCTCGAATGAAACGACCCGACCTGAACGCGCCCGGTCGGGCGACTCACATAGCGCGACATGGCGTGCCCGACCGAACGATGCCACAAGGGAGCAAACGGAAAATGGGCCGCCTGAGCGTGCACAAGGCACCCAGGTGGTCACAACTTAGAAAAACTAATACGGGCACCCTCGAACGAAACGACCCGACCTGAACGCGCTCGTTCGGGCGACCTCACACGGCGTGACACAGGGCGCTCGACCGAACGATTCCACAAGGGGGAAAATGGAAAACAGGCCGCCCGAACATGCACAAGGGACCTAGGCGGTCACAACTTAGCAAAACTAATACGTGCGCCCTCGAACAAAACGGCCCGACCAGAACGCACCCGGTCAGGTGCCGACCTCACACGACGCGACACAAGGCGCCCGAATGAACATCGATGCCATAAGGGAGAAAACAGAAAATGAGCCACCCAAACATGCACAAGGCACTCGGGCGGTCACAACTTAGAAAAACTGATACAGGCGCCCTTGAATGAAACGGCCCAACCCGACCCGAACGTGCCCGGTTGGGTAACCTCACACGGCGCGCCCGACCGAACGATGCCACAAGGGAGAAAATGGAAAACGGGCCGCCCAAACATGCAAAAGGCACCCGGGCAGTCACAACTTAGCAAAATTGATACAGGCACCCTCGAACGAAATGGCCCGACTCGAACGCACCCGGTTGGGTGACCTCATAGTATGGCGCGACACGGCGCGCCCGATCGAACGATGCCACAAGGGAGAAAATTGAAAACAGGCCACCTAAACATGCACAAGGCACCTAGGCAGTCACAACTTAGCAAAACTGATACAGGCGCCCTCGAATGAAATAGCCCGACCTGAACGCGCCCGGTCGGGCGACCTCACACGGCGCCGACACAACGTGCCCAAGACAAACGATGCCACAAGGGAGAAAATGGCAAGCGGGCCACCGATCGTGCACAAGGCACCGGCGGTCACAACTTAGCAAAGGCGATACAGCGCCCTCGAGCAGAAACGGCCCATCACAGACGCGCCTCGTCGAGCGACCTCTGCAGAGCACGGTGTGCTCGAACGAACGATGCCACAAGGGAGAAAAATGGAAAACAAGTTGCCCGAATGTGCACAAGGCACGAGCGATCCTGGCCTGTAAAGCGAGTACGGAGCACCCTCGAACGAAATGGCCAGGCAGGACGAACGCGCCGCTCGGGCAGCCTCTCACACGACGCGACATGGTGCTGACCAACGATGCCCACGGGGAGAAAATTGCAAACGGGTTGCCCAAACGTGCCTGTGAGCACTTGAGTGTCACATCTTAGCAAAGCCGTCGGGCATCCTTGAACAAAATGGTCCAACTCGACTCAAACGTGCAGCCAGAAGCGACCTCACTGCAGTGCCGGACCAAACTATGCCACAAGGGAGCAAATGACAAATGGGCCACCCGAACATGCACAAGGCACTCGGCGGTCACAATTTAGCAAAGGCGATGCGGGCGCCCTTGAACGAAATGGCCCATACGAATGTTCTTCCTTGGGCCACCTCACACGACGAACACGATCACCAAAAATAACTCCCAAAGCCTTAACCCTAAGATTGCTCTAAAAAATAACAACACTTGCCTCTAAGTGTCGCAAGAATGACACATCTCTCCGTCCACAGCCATGGTCCCGGTCACTTTGCTGAAACCATCACAATAGCGACGCTTTCCTCCAAACGTCGCAATAGCGACACTGCTTCCTTAAGTTTCGCCGGCCGACACATCTCTCCAATCCATCACAATTCGACGCTTTGCTTTGGCCGTCGCAATAATGATGCTTTCCTCCAACGTTGCAATGGTGACCTTCGCTCTAGTGTCGCAAGGCAGGCACATATCTCTAATCCATCTCGAATTCGATGCTTTTCTACAAACATTGCAAGACGAAACTTACCTCTAAGTGTTGCAAAATCGGCACTTGTTTCCAAACGTCGGTATAGCGATAGTTGTGGGCGGGATTTCAAAAGTTGATAAAATTTGGGGAAAGGTTCAGACATTTGGTCAAAAGTGTGGAATTTCGCAAATGTACTAGTGGATGACGAGTGATAGGTCATCAAAAGCACTGAAAAAAGCGAGTAAGGATGCCAACGAGAGACTTGTAAAGACGCGGATGGAACGAGGGGCTTAAGACAAATAGGAAAAGCTTAGAAAAATGGATGATCCATCACAACCATCCCGGACGCAGACAGGAGGCAAATCTAAATCTTTGAGGAACTTTTTGAGAGAATTTTGATATCTTCGATAAAAGGGCCAAGTGCACGGCTGCGCGATCTGCGCTTTTCTCAGCATCCTGAGGAAAATGGATTTCTATTTTTTTCATTTTTTCAGGGTCCGATTAAAAACATGCTCACAAAAATTTCAGATCGTTTGGGAGTTGATTTGGTGATCATGAGATCATGTCTCAAGTGAAAAAAAATGCTCAAAAATGGAAATGCACCAGAAATGGTTGCAATCGCGAGCTTATTTAGAAAGGTCTCGATGCTGCTGGTGCATGGCACCATGAACGGAGATTGAAAATGCGATGTCTTATGTGAAAGTTGCGAGGGTTTTGAATTCGCTAGTGAGCCTCCAAAACAGGACTTTTTGACCAAAATATTTTGTCATTTTCAAAGAAAATTTTATATGTGTAAAAAATTGATTTTTTATAAAGGTTTTATAGGACCTATCGGTGGGTGCCCACGTGGCTCGCGAGGAGGGTGCCACTTGTAGCACCAAAGCCTAATTGTTTAAATCGCACAAATAGGGAAAAATTAATTTCGGGTTGGAAGCCGACCCGACCCGACACTAGGCGAATACTGTGGGTCCCCCTAAATGTAAATTCGGGTCGGGCATGTGAGCGGGTCGGGTCATGTGTTGAACGCCTCATGCGGAGGCTAAACGGGCGGTCGAAGTCATGTTGAAAGTTTGAGATGAGGAACGGAGGTGAGGATAAAGCGCTCGGGGCTAAGCTGCGAAAGCCATACGCCGGAGCTCTCAAAACACCATAGGCTAAGCATTTTGTTTTATGGCGGAGTTTGAAGGTGGTCCCGAGTAAAGCACTAAAGCGCCGACTCTATGTAACATTTCGAGGCGGTGACGAAAGGGCGCAATTTGAAACCTTGTACACGCTAGCACTAGCCGTCGCGGGTGTTCTCCTGTCGGACGCGTCGATTTCCGAACAGGCAGTTAAACAATGACTACCCCTAAAATAGCACGCGATTCCACCTAAATTGACGCCGTGAGACCTGTCACGGTGGAGTTAACTGCTGGTTCCTAAAGTTTTTTGGAGGAGGTTTGTCTGAGTGCCCTTTCGGGAAAAAGTCTTGTTTGGGTCATAAATTTCTCAAGTTTGCAGCGACAAAGATGAAATTTTTGTCAATTTTGGCTTTCTTTGGACTGCTGGAGAGTTTGGGACGAGGTTGCGGGAGTGAACATAGGTGTTTCTTCAAGCCATTTTTGCTTCAGCGAAGAGGAAAGGAGCCATCGGGGCCATCAGTGAGATGGGCTTTGTATTGGGTTGTAATTCATTATTTTGAGGTGAAACAAATGCCATTTTTATAGCTTATTTCTATCTTACGAAGTCAAATTCGCGAACTTGTTTTTGCCCATTTTAGGCACAGTTTTTCACTATGTAACCATTTTTAGACAAATTAATAGAGCGAGGACATACCATTGAGGGAGCCGGGACCAATTAGATGTAGCCTAGGAGGGGTTGATCGCCTCATCGGTTTGTTGTGTTATGTTATGGTGAATTTTTCTTCTTTGTGCATTTCTTTGTGATTTGACTGTAAACATTAAATTTAAATAAACAAAATCTACACATCAAACTCATAGCTTATTAAAAATACTTTGTTTTTAACTTTTTCGAGTCATGGAGAACACTTTCGCACATTAAATTAAATGGAAAATGGATACTTTGCATAGCAGTACAAATAGTTTCGTTTCGGATCGGATGGTATCGGAGCTAGACTTTTCCTCTTGCATTTGTTCTTATGCAAAGATATAGTTGATTGTTTAGCAAGTTTTGATGCTTACTAGGCTTAAACTCCAAGAGAGGTGAAGGACACTTAGTTTAGAGCACAAAAGTAATCCTCAAACAAGAAGGGCCGAGTCCACCTCCAGGGAGCCATAGAATAAGCCTCAAGCATGTCTTCAAGGGAAGGAGAAGCTCCTGAAGATATTGATCCCAAATAAGAGGAATGAGTGTTTCGAAAGGCTTTCTTGGACATGGCGAAAGATGGTGAGGATACTCTACCAAAGAAAGGAATGATAGGCTTGTAGGAGAAGGATCTAAACATCAGAAAGAAGGAGAGGGTTCTTCAAGAGGAAAGAAAAGTGGATGAAAAGTCAAAGAAAGGACATGGAGATAATGGTGATCCACCATCCCCATCTTCATCCTCTTCCTCTACATCACTCATCCTCTACTTTCGGTGAATCAATCTCACAAGTCTAAAACCACTAGTAAAAGTCCATTTTTTAAAGCTTGATGTTAAATTTGAGTTGCCTCCTGTTTAATGGTGAGGAATAAATACATAGAAACTTGATAATTGGATAAGACATTTGGAAGTTTACTTGAGGATACATAACCCTTCATGATGACGACACCAAGATACGATCAGCCTTTTTGAGAATGGATGGAGCAAACATTGGTATAGTGAGGAAGCCAAGACCAAGGATGAAATTAAAACATGGCAGATCACTTTATCATGGGATGAATTTATTATTGTAATTAAAAATACAATTTTATCCATTAGCTCATTACAAAAGGCTATGTCATGAATTGGAAAAACTTCAAACAACTTAAGGGACAAAATGTACAAGACTACACCCAAGAGTTTAGGATGAAAGAGCACTCTTATTAGGGGTAGACTTACAAATTCAAGATACTTTGCCGAAATATATGGGTGGTTTGCATAGCTACCTTTAGACATACTATCCTTATGTTCAATCCTACTAGTCTAGACTGAGGTTGTGTACAAGCTATGCATTTAGAGGCTAGAGGGAAACCACTTTTGATGAGGGGTAGAAACAAGCCTTTTAGGGGAAAAACAAAGATAAAAACTCTAAGGGAAAAAGGAAAAAAATAATGCATGTCATCAAACAAGGAGGGTGAGAAAGTGATATGTAAAAACATTTTAAGAGAAGGCCATGAGAAGAAAAAACAGCCAGAAACTACACCAGAAAGAACTTGGGTTTAACAAAGACAAAGGAAAGAAGAAAACTACAGCTACTACAACTGCACCACAAGACTTAGGATGATGATTCGGGTGGCGAAACCAAAATTACAAAGCCATGGGTTTGAAGAGTATGAAGGGAAAGGAAACTGAAACTAAACCAAGCACTAGTACTTTAAATCATTATGCACAAGCTCCAAATGAGGAAGAAAGAATTGAATTGTTCCATGTGAGGGTAGTCTCAAAAGCATACAAAAATTGATACATTTGTTTCGACGTGGGTCACAAAAAATCTCATATCAGAAGACATGGTCAAACAGCTTAAACTTGAGACCATTCACTCATCAAAGCCTTATCCACTTGGGTGGATATGCAAGGATGCAAACTTACTAGTCTCAAGAAAGTGCATATTGTAATTTGCAATTATTGCACACTTTATTGACACGAGTTGAACTTGACATAGTATTGCTTGATATATGAGAATTGTTTTGGGAAGTCCTTAATTATTTTGTGAGGGAAGCGATCTTCCATCGCCAAGAAAATAAGTATCATCTCTTTAAATATGGCAAGGATTTTATTTGTGAGCACATCACAAGAAGACAAATATATGCGATGGTAAATGCGGGACGTAACAAAAGGCTGAGTGAATTCTAGTAAGAGTTTTGTGCTTCTCTATGGTTTAGCTCCCGAGGTTGATGTGAATCATGAGTCATTTGAAAATTGTGATTCCAAAGTTAAAATCAGATTTATATGATGTGGTTGATGCACATCATGAGATGTTTCGGGAACCAATAGGTTTTTCCTCCCTAAAAGGGATATTCAACATGAAATCCGGTGCAACAAGATTGTCCTCTTCCTAGTATAGGCATGTACCGCATGTCTATCATGGAGAATGCTTTGAAATAAAGAGGAAAATTAAGGACTTGTTGGAAAAAGATGTTTCATAAGACCAAGCACTTTCAGCCATGTGGGTCACCGATAGTGTTGGTCTAAAGAAAGAATGGAACTTGGTGCATGTGTGCGGACTTGAGGGCATTGAACAAAATAATGGTAAAGAATCATTACCCAATCCCAAGGATGAGATGATTTGTTAGATCGGTGAAAAAGATGCTTAAATATTTCACTAAGTTAGACTTACGTAGTGGTTATCATCAAGTTAGAATTGTAGAAAGTGACATTTGGAAGACAACATTTCAAAAACCAAACAGGGACTCTTTGAGTGGCTTGTTATGTCGTTTGGTTTATGCAATGCACGACTTTCATACGGGATGCATGGATGATGTCTTACGATCATTTTCTTGATGATTTCACTTATTTTATACTTAGATGACATCTTAATTTTTCACGCAAGACTACTGAGAAGAGCATGTCATGCATGTTAAGAAAGTACTTGATATTTTGAAGAAGAATCAGTTATTTCTTAAAATGTCAAAGTGTAAGATTTGGAAATACTTCTTTGGTTTATTTGGGACACATAAACAGGAGGAGGTGCTTTGAGAATTGATCCTTATAAAGGTAGAATCCATTGTGAATTGGCCTAGTCTCAAATCCATTACAGAGGTGAGAAAGTTTTTTGGGTGCAACTCGAGTATTGGAGGAAGTTTATTTCTAACTTCTCTTCCTATAGCGACTCCTACGCATGCGTGACAAAGTGTGACGTGATTTCCAATGGGAGGCAAGAGCAGAAAGCTTTCCAAGTCTTTGAAAAGAGAATATAAGTTCAGCTCAGGTCCTTGCATTCAGGACCAGGGCATGTGTTCGAGATTTGACCAATGCTGGGTGATTACGCCATGGGTGTAGTTCTTTTATAGCATGGTAAAGTCTATCGCATTTCATTACGAGACATTTAACGGATTGTTGTTGTGAATTATCCTACATATTATAGGAGTTGTATGTGTTGGTACAAAGCGTCAAAAAATCGGAAACACTATTTGATGGGAAAAAAGACAGTTGTTCATACGACCATCAAATCTTTTACTGGTACTTGTAGTACATAAAGTAAATTACAAGCAGTCCACGACATTTCGATGGATGGGTTTCCTTCAAAAATTTCACTTGGTAATAAAGGTAAGAAAGGTATTTTCAATAAAGTTGCTGATATGCTTTCAAGGACTATTATTAGCATTACTACTTTACTTAAGAATGATTCTATTGTACATGAGAGCTACATAGAACAATATGCATCGAGATGTTGATTTTTAAGGATGTGTATGCTAACTTGAGTGAAGGGAATCATGTTGAGGAGAATGATTGTCACTTGCATAATAATTTAGTTTATTTCATGTGGGAAGTTTATGTATACCACGAGGGGAGAGACTAAGTGTCATGAGAGAAGCTCATTCTTCTCTTATTGCCGGACATTTCGAGTAAATAAACGGTGGCACATTTACAAGGAGGTATTGTTATTGGCCTCGCATGGTAGACAATGTTTCACATTTCATTAGAGGTTGTTCATTATGTGCTACAAGCAAAGCCTAGAAATAGAAGCTCGATTTATATACTCCATTGCTCGTACCTTCTACCATGGGAAAGTGTTTTCTATGGAGGATTTTGTTTGTGAGGTCTACCATTATCTAAAGTAGCATGATTATCTTGTATGTAGTAATTGACAGATTCAACAAGATATGTATTCTTATGCCATGTAAGAAATCTATAAATATCTGAACAAACTTTGCTGATTTATATTTTCAACATGTATGGGTTCATTATGTCTTGCCTACTTCTATTGTTAGTGACAAGGATTCCAGATGTTAGAATTTTTGGTCAATTTATGGAAGACGGTGGACACCAAGTTGAAGAAGAGTATTGATTTCATCCACAAATAGATGGCAAATAGAGGTAGTGAATCAGAACCATTGTACATATTTTGAAGGTTATTGTCTAGAAGCATCCCAAGCTTTGGGATGAGCATTTGCAATACATTCAACATGCTTACGACTTAGGCCAAGCACTCTTCTACAGATGCTTCACCTTTTGAAGCTTGTTTTGGGTATTTTTCTAAGTCACCTTTAGATTTCATTCTCAAGGAAGGATGTCTGCCATTGATGGGCATAATTGACATTGAAAAAGCTCGCATGTTCATTGAAAAGATTCAACTCATACATTACGCGGAGTTCAAGAACGACTTGAAAAAAATGTCAAGGCAAAGTACAAGGAGAGGCATGATAAACACGAGTTGATCATAAGTTTCAAGAAGGAGATGAGGTATGGATGCATATTAGTAAGGAAAGAATGCAAAGAGAAGGTAGAAGTCGAAGCCTATTCGTTATGGTCCATTCAAGATCCTTAAACAAGTTGGAAATAATGCTTTTCAACTAGATTTTCTATCATATATGCAAATGTATTCTCATTTGTGAATGTGGAAAATTTACATTGTATGAACCTCCTTTAATTGTCTGATCATGAAAGTGACATTCAGTCTGCCATCCATAGAGGATTTCTTGCTGGAAATTTTTTCAATGAGCTGAAGAGGATGCTATCCTTGATATGAGGAAATGCACTTCGTGGAGGGAAGTGTCGATTATCTTCGGATTGGTCATAAAGACAACAACCGGGTAAGGAAAATGGATGGAGGTGGAAAAGGTGTGGGGTTTTGTACCCTCATCATTTCTGAACGATGTAATTGAAGGCTTTTGGGGTCCAAAGCTTCTCAATGGGGAGGTGTGATCAAGAGATCATGTCCAAGTGAAAAAAATGCTCAAAAAATGGAAATGCTTAGTAATGGTTCGATCCCGAACAAACGAAAGGTCTTGTTGCTACGATTTTGGCACCATGAATGGGACTCAAATCGATGTCGTATCTGAAAGATTCATGAGGTTTGAATTTGTCTAGTGACCTACAAACAGAATTTTTGACCAAAATATTTTTCATTTTCAAAGAAAATTTTATATGGAAAAAATCTGATTTTTATAAGGTTTTTATAGGGCCAGATCAGGTGGATGCATGTGCTTTTAGCGCGGAGAGCTACCAGTGATCAGCCCTAGTGTTTGAATTGCACAAAGGAAAAATTAATTTGGGTTGAAGGCGACCAGACCTGACTCAGATAGAATGCTGTGGGTCACCCATGAATGTAAATTCGGGTTGGGCACATGTGAGCGAGTCGGGTCATGTGTTGAATCGCCTCATGTGAGGCTAAATGGATAGTGGGTCATGTTAAAGTTTGAGCAGGCGGAGGTAAGGATTAAGCCCTTGAGGATAAGCTACCGGCCATCACGAGCTCAAAACCACGAGGCTAAGAATTTTTGTTATGGTGGGTTTGGAAAGGGGGATGTGAGCCTAGCTTTGACTCCATGTAACCATCGGGCAGATGACCAAGGCGTAGTTTAAACCTTATGTCGCATGGGTGCTAGCTGTACGGAGTATTCTCATGTGAAACGTACTGAGTTTAGGCTGACATTTTAACTTTAATGCTACCCTAAAATAGCGCCCGATTCTGCCTAATTGACACATACCTCTTCTAGTGGAGTTAAGCCAGAGTTCCTCCGAGTGTTTGGAGAGGTTTTCTACAGTGCCACTAGGGAAAAATCTTGTTTGGTTCATTATTTTCTCAATTTGCGATCAAACAAGATGAATTTTGTCAATTTTGGCTTTCTTTGACCTTCGGGAGAGTTTTGGGACAAGTTTACGGGAGTGAACATGGGTGTTCTTCAACCGATTTTTCTTCAACGATGAAGACGAAAGAGCCATCGGGAGCCTATGGAGATGTATTGGGTTGTAATTCATTGTTTGAGGTGAAACAAAAGCCATTTTTAGCTTATTTATGTCTTCTAAAGTAAAATTCACGACTCGTTTTTCTGTTTGGGCATATTTTTCATTGTGTAACCATTTTAGTCAAATTAATAGAGTAAGGAAATACCATTGGGGGAGCCTTGGACGGTAGATGCTGTAGCCTAGGAGGTGAAGCTGCCTCATAGGTTTGTTGTGTTATGCTTTATGGTGAATTTTTCTTGTTTGTGTATTTCTTACTGTGATTTATTAAACAACAAATTTAAATAACAAATCCTCGGACATCAAACTCAAAAGCATTACCAAAAATACTTTGTTTAACTTGATAGTCATGGAGAACACTTTGCACATTAAATTAAATGGAAATGAATACTTTGCATATGCATTATAAATAGTTTCATTTTAAGATCAGATGGTATCAGAGCTAGAATTTTTACTGACGATTTGTTCTTGTGAAAAGATATGAGTAACTGTTTATGCAAGTTTTATGCTATACTAGGCTTAAAATCAAGAGAGGTGAAGGACACTTGGTTAGAGCACAAAGTAATCATCAGCGAGAAGGGCCAAAGAGCCACCTCCAAGAGCCATAGAAGAAGCCTCAAGCATGTCTTCAAGGGAAGGAGAAGCTCTTGAAGATCATTGATCCCAAAAGAGAAGAGCGAGTGTTCCAAAGGCTTTCCTTGGACATGACGAGAGATGGTGAGGATACTCTACCAAGAAAGGAATGATAGAATTGTAGGAGAGAGGATCTAAGCATGAGAAAAAAAGGAGAGGGTTCTTAGGGGAGAAAGAAAAGTGATGAAAAGTCAAAGAAAGGACATGAGAGATAATGGTGATCCACCATCCCCATAGTCATCCTCTTCACTCTACATGATCATCCTCTACTTGGGTGAATCAATCTCACAAGTCTAAAACCACTGATAAAAGTCCATTTTTAAAAAGCTTTGGATGTTAAACTTGAGTTGCCTATGTTTAATGACGAGGTCAATGCGAGAGAAACTTGAAAATTGGATAAGACGAGTTGGAAGTTTACTTGAGGATACATACAACTTCATGATGATGACATCAAGATACGATTTAGCCTCTTTGATAATGGATGGAGCAACATTGTTATGGTGGGAAGCCAAGATCAAGGATGAAATTAAAAAACATGGTAAGATCACTTTATCATGAGCTGAATTTATTATTGCAATTAAAAAGCAACTTTATCCATTAGCTCATTTACAAAAGGCTATCATGAATTTGCAAAACTTCGAGACAACTTAAGGGACAAAATGTACTAGAGACTACACCCAAAGTTTAGGAGAAGAGCACTCTTATTAGGGGTAGACTTACAAATTCAAGATGCTTATGCGAAATATATGTGTGGATTGCATAGCTACCTTAGACATGCTATCCTTATGTTCAATCCTACTAGACCTCAGACTAAAGTTTGTGTACAAGCTACGCATTTATAGGCTAGTGGGAAAAAACACTTTTGATGAGGAGTAGAAAAAAGCCTTTTAAGGGGAAAAACAAAGATAAAACCTCTAAGTGAAAAGGAAAAAAGAATGCATATGTCAAACGAGGAGGGTGAGAAAGTGATATGTAAAGCTTATTGATCAAGAGAAGTCGTGAAGAGAAAAAATGTTGGAAACTACACTGAAAAAAGAACTCGGTTTAACCAAAAAACAAAGGAAAAGAGGAAAACTATAGCTACTACAACTACACCACAAGACTTGGGTGATGATTTAGGTGAAGAAACCAAAAATTGCAGCCATGGGTTTGAAGAGTATGAAGGGAAAAGGAAACTAAAACTAAGCCAAGCACTAGTACTTCAAACTATCATGTACAAGCTCCAAATGAGGAAGAAATAATTTAATTGTTCCATGTGAGGGTAGTCTCAAAGCATACAAAAATTAACACTGCTTTGTTTGACGGTGAGTCACAAGAAAATCTCATATCGGAAGACTTGGTCAAACAACTTAAACTTGAGACCATTCCTCATCCAAAGCCTTATCCACTTGGGTGGATATGCAGGATGCAAACTTACAAGTCTCAAGAAAGTGCATATTGCGTTTTGCAATTATCGCACACTTATTGACACGATTGAACTTGAAGTAGTGCTGCTTGATATATGAGGAATTGTTTTTGGGAAGTCCTTACATATTTGAAGGGAGAGCGATCTTCACTATCGCCATGAAAATAAGTATCATCTCTTTAAAGATGGAAGGAGTTTATTTTCAGAGCACATGCAAGAAAGAAAAATATAGCGATGGTAAATGCGGGACATGTAAAAAGGCTAGTGAATTCTAATAAGAGTTTTGTCCTTCTTATGGTTAAAGCTACAGTTGATGTGAATCATGAGTCATTTGAAAATTGTGATTCCAATTTAAAATCAGATTTATATGATGTAGTTGATGCACATGATCATGAGATGTTTCGGGAACCAACAGGTTTGCCTCTAAAAGGGAGATTCAACATGAAATCCGGTTTACAACAAGATTGTCCTCTTCCTAATATAGGCATGCACCGCATGTCTATCATGGAGAATGTTTGAAAAAAGGAGGCAAATTAAGGACTTGTTGGAAAAAGGTTTCATAAGACCAAGCACTTCGCCATGTGGGTCTACCGATAGTGTTGATTCCAAAGAAAGATGGAACTTGGTGCATGTGTGTGGACTTGGGGCATTGAACAAAATAACGGTAAAGAATCATTACCCACTCCCAAGGATAGATGATTTGTTAGATCAGCTGAAAGATGCTAAATATTTCACTAAGTTAGACTTACATAGTGGTTATCATTAATTTATAATTGCGAAAGTGACATTTGGAAGACAACATTTAAAACCAAACAGGGACTCTTTGAGTGGCTTGTTATGTCGTTTGTGTTTATGCAATGCACCTGCAACTTTCATGTGGGTAATGGATGATGTCTTACGCTCATTTTCTTGATGATTTCATTACTATATCACTTATATGACATCTTAATTTTCAACAAGAATAGAGAAAGAGCATGTCATGCATGTATTTAAGAAAGTACTTGAAATTCGAAGAAGAATAAGTTATTTCTTAAAATATCAAAGTTTGAATTTGGAAAGACTTCTTTTGTTTATTTGTGACACATAGTAGGAGGAAGTACTTTGAAAATTGATCCTTTGAAGGTAGAAGCCATTTGTAGAATTGGCCTACTCCCAAATCCATTACAAAGGTAAGAAGTTTTCTTGGATGCAACTCGGTATTGGAGGAAGTTTATTTCTAACTTCTACTGCCATAGCAGACTCCTATGCATGACAGGTGACAAGTGTGAAGCGTGCTTTCTAATGGGGAGGCAAAGCGACATAAAGCTCTCGACTCTTTGAAAAGGAGAATATAAGTACAGCTCTAGGTCCTTGCATTACCTGGGACTTGAGAGCAACCATTCAGAGATTCATACCGATGCTAGTGATTCGCCATGGGTGCATTTCTCTTACAACACGAGTAAGCCTATCGCATTTCATTCTAAGACATTTAATGGTGTCGTTGTGAATTATCCTACATATGATAAGGAGTTTGTATGTTTTGGTACAAAGCGTCAAAAATTGGAAACACTATTTGATGGGAAAATACAGTTGTTCATATCGTACCCATCAACCTTTACAGTACTTGCAGTCGCGAAAGTAAAGTTACAAAAATCACGCACATTTCGGATGGATGGGTTTCCTTCAACAACTTTCACTTGTGTAAGGTAAAGAAAAGGTACTTTCAATAAAGTTTTCTAATATTCTTTCAAGGCCTATTATTAGTGCTACTACTTTACTTTAAGAATGATTCTATTGTACATGAGAGCTACATAAAGCACGTATGCATCATATGTTGATTTTAAGGATGTGTATGCTAACTTGAGTGAAGGGAATCATGTTGAGAGAATGATTATCACTTGCATAATAATTTGTTCGTTTCATATGGGCAAGTTATGTATACCACAGGGGAGAGACTAAGTGTCATGAGAGAATCTCATTCTTCTCTTATTACTTGACATTTTGAGGTAAGCAAAACGGTGGCACATTTACGAGGTATTGTTATTGGCCTTGCATGGTAGATAATGTTTCACATTTCATTAGAGGTTGTTCATTATGTGCTACAAGCAAGCCTAGCAATAGAAGCTTGGTTTATATACGACCATTTACAGTACTTTCTAGACCATGGGAAAGTGTTTTTAGGGATTTTGTTGAAGGTCTACCATTATCTCAAAGCAACATGATTATCTTTATGTAGTAGTTGATAGATTCGACAGATGTGTATTCTTATGCCATGTAAGAAATCTATGATTTGTTGAACAAACTGCTAATTTATATTTTCAACATGTATGGGTTCATTATGGCTTGTGTACTTCTATTTGTTAGTGATAGGGATTCCAAATTTGTTTAGAATTTTTGGTCCAATTTATGGAAGATGATGGACACCAAGTTGAAGAAGAGTGCTTGCTTTCCATCGCAAGCAGGATGGCCAAACAGAGGTAGTGAAAAAGAACCATTGTACATATTTTGAGAGGTTATTGCAAAAAGCATCCCAAGCTTTGGGATGAGCATTTGCGATACATTAAGCATGCTTACAAATCGGGCCAATCACTCTTCTACAAATACTTCTCCTTTTGAAGCTTGTTTTGGGTATTTTCCTAAGTCACCTTTAGATTTCATTCTTGAGAAGGATGTTGCCATTGATGGGCATAGTGACATTGACAAAGCTCGCATGTTCATTGAAATAATTCAACTCATACATCAGCGGGTTCAAGAACAACTTGAAAAGAGTCAAGGCAAGTACAAGGAGAGGCATGATAAACACAAAGTTTATCATAAGTTTCAAGAAGGAGATAAGGTATGGCTGCATATTAGTAAAGAAAGAATGCAAGGAGAAGGTAAAAATCTGAGCCTATTCATTATGGTCCATTCAAGATCCTTAAACAAGTTGGAAATAATGCTTTTTCAAACTAGATTTGCCTTCATATATGAAAATGTATTCTATTGTGAATGTGGAAAATTTACGTTTGTATGAACCTCCTTTAATTGTTGATCATGAAAGTGACATTCAACTACCATCCGTAGAGGATTTCTCGCTAGAATTTTTGGATGAGGGCTGAAAGAGGATGCTATCCTTGAGCTGAAGGACATGCACTTCATGGAGGAAGTGTTGATTATCTTCGATTGTTCTTAAAGGCGACAAACCCAGAGTAAGGGAAAAATGGATGGCGGTGGAAAAGGTGAGATGATATATACCCTCATATTCGAATAGGTAATTGAAGGCTTTTAGGGTCCAAAAGCTTTCCAATGGGAGAGTGTGATCGAGAGATCATGTCCAGTGAAAAAAACAATGCTCAAAAATGGAAATTCTCAAAAATGGTTGCGATGTGAACAATCGGAAAGGTCTCGTCTGCCGCGATTACGGCACCTACAGAGGCTCAAATCCAAGTCATATGTGAAAGTTACCGAGGTTTTAATTCTTCTAGTGACCTCCAAAATAGGACTTTTTGACCAAAATAATTTTTCATTTTCAAAGAAAAACTTTATATGGAAAAAAATTGATTTTTATAAGGTTTTTTATAGGGCCTATCGAGTGGGTGCCACGTGGCTGCCCAGAGCGCTACATGTGACCCCGAGCTAATTGTTTAAATTGCATAAGGAAAAAATTAATTTGGGTTGAAGAGCCGACCCGACCCAAGTTGGAACAAAATTTGTGGGTCACCCCTGAAAGTAAATTCGGGTCGGGCACATGTATGAATAGAGTCGGGTCGTGTGTTGAGCTCTACGATGCAGAGGGCTAAACGACATAGTCGGGTCATGTTAAAGTTTGAATGAGCGAGGTAGGATTAAGCCCTCGGGGCTAAAGCAGAAGCCATACACGGGAGCTCAAAACCACGGGCTAAGCATTTTTTTATGGCGGGTGTTTGAAGGGGACCCAGCCCCAACACTAGCGCCCGAATCCATGTAACCTTTAGGCGGTGACCAAGGCGCAATTTCAAACCCTTATCCACCAGCTATAACCGCTTGAGAGTATTCGGATGTGATGCATGGTTGAGATGTGATTAACTTTAACTGCTACTACCTAAAATATGCAGCGGTTCCACCTAATTGACTGCAGCCACCCTATTCTGATTGAGTTAACTAGAGTTCCTTAAGTTTTGGAGGAGTTTTTCTAGTGCCAGCTGAGAAAAATCTTGTTTGGGTCATAACTTTCTCAATTTTCGGATCGAACATAGGTGTTGTTCAACCATTTTTGCTTTAGGGGAAGAGGAAAAGAGCCATAAGGAAATTAGGGAGATGGAGATGTATTGGGTTGTACTTCACTTTTTGAGAGTGAAACAAAAGCCCTATTTTAGCTTATTTATGTCTTCAGAAGTCAAATTTCACGACTCTTTTTTCTTTTGTTAGGCATACTTTTTCACTTTGTGTAACCATTTTGAGAAAATTAATAGAGCAAGGACATACCATTGGGGAGCCTTGGACCGGGTAGATGTAGCTCATGAGGGGAGTGAAATTTGCCTCATGCGGTTTGTTGTGTTATGCTATGGCTTATTTATTTCTTCTTTGTGTATTTATCTGCTGTGATATATTAAAGCAGTAAATTTAAATAACAAATCTCACACATCAAACTAGAAAAAATTAACTTTGTTTAAATTGCAGATCATGGAGAACACTTTGCACATTAAATTAAATGGAAATGGATACTTTGCATAGAAATGCCAAATAGTTTCATTTTCTATATCATTTTATTCCTCAAAGAGGTCAAAAAAAACCCTAAATTTCACCTTTTACTTTCTTTAGTTTTTAGGACATGTGCTATGCCTTTACTAGTCTTGGGAGATTTGTCTTTTGGATAAGCAAATGGATACCAATTGAAAAACTAATGGAAGTTCAGGAAAGTGAGACTCATGAGATTTCCAACGAGCCATCACGGAGCCCATTTCGACATCGGGAAAGACTTTCAAAACTTGGCTGCAAGGTGACCCGGTTTTCATGCATGTGTTGTGCCCTTGGCTAGGAAATACATCCTCAAATCTTAGTGATGCGCCCGACAGTTAAAAAATTCAACAAAGTATGCTAGGAAAAATTTTGAAAGTTTTTGGGAGCTTAAATATCAATTTTTTTGCCAAAAATGCTCAAGAAGATATTTTTCATCAGATATTTTGTGCGTTGGGCCTTGCAAGGTTACAAAGGACAAAATTGATATTTATGATGCATTAATGGCTTCTAGAAGCCTCTAGGGTTTTCTCACCTCTCCTTTTGCATGATAAATATTGGATGAGAGCCTCATTGTTCATGTTGGCTATTGGTTGATTTTCACTTGCTGAAAGCTGAGCATAGGCTTTGAGTTGTAAATAGTTTTTGGCCTTGGAGCCTTGTAATATTTTTGGATTTGGATGACAATGAGAGCCAAGCACTTTGCGAAAAGATTCATGAACACGGCTAATGGTGATGTTTTCTCATTTTCTTTTTTTCATTCTCTTATGTTTTACGTATTTGTTTTCATCCTTCTCTTGCATTAGAACGAAAAGTAGCTTAAGATTTGTTGTCACAAGTTCATTAAGATTGTTGCTTCTCTTGCTTTTCATGTTTTCTCTCTTTAGGTCGGTTTAGAGAATTCTAGTTTGCTCTCTATACCCTGACTTATAGCTTGTTTATATTATGAATGATTCAATATAGTAGATATCAAATATGTTTTATAGTTAGCCCTGCTTGTTTGATGTTACTTAAACATTGTTCTTTCTAGATCTTTCTTTGAAGTATCTACTAGATTAGGTTTAGTGAAAAGAGGTTTATGTTTTGATCATTCCTTTGTCCATTCTTGAAATATCTTTCCTTGAGGATATTTATAGCTCTAATCAATGATGTTTATGATTTCCCTCTTCTTTGATCTACTGCTATATGTTCATCTTATATGTTTTCTTTTCTCCGAGACGTAGATTAGTTGGAGAGGTTAGGTGTTCTCTGCTCTCTAGTTTACTTGGATTGTTTCCTTGATGTTTTCTTGCTAGGGGTTGAGTCAAAGAAATACTGGTACATCATGTCTTTGGGTTTTTTCTTCATGCATAGTATTATTAGAGGCCTTTCTTATTAAAGTATTTGACAAAGGATTCTTAATTTTCCCTTTTCCCCTACTTTATTCACAATTTAATGTTCACTTCACTCCACCTAAGATGAAGATCCATTCGCGCTCTATTAACTTGCCCTCTAAAGCATCCTTGACCTATTTTTTCACTTTTCTAGACCTTTTATGAGACTCCATAGCCCAATGGTCTAAACCTCTCCCTACTCTATATGTTTTCCTTGAGAACCTACTCTACCGATCAAAACAAACAAACAAACCCTAAAATTAACAACCCTGACCCTAAAATCAAACAAGTTCACATCCTTTGCACAAAATAGAGAGAGCCCTCTCTAAGTCTGAGGAAGGCTAGGTCCTAGGACTCCAAAGAGCCGGGTTTTATGTTAACCTTGTACATTTTCCCTTGCCCGATCGGGACAAATTAGAGGGACCTAACATAATGGCGATCACTGGGATGGGACTCGAGTAAGTACTGAGCTTAGATATCCTTAAGAACTCGAAAAAACCCACAAACATCCTTAGATTGGTATTCGGTCGCTGATGGTGGACAAAACTTGCCTTAAAAATAATTGAAATCATCCACTCAGAGACTCCACAACTCTCCATATCCTAAAGACTCCACTGTAGGAAGAACCTAAAACATGACCAATCATCCTAGAAAGAAGAAGGTATCCAAGCCTAATTTGGATTCACGAAATTATTGTTTTTATATATAACTATGTTCTATCCTCACTTTAGGCACAGCCAAGAATACACACGTGAGTTCTATATCGATCAATGGAAATATCTTAGGTCTAAAAATATTGAGCTTCAAATTATATGAAAATACCATGTATGGGCATACTCTGATATACCTATGCCTACTCTAGATATACTTGTGGAAGATCTAGTGAAACATGAGCCTCATGATGTCATTCTTTCTCCTACTGAGAAACCTTAAACAATCATAAATCTCTTTTTGCACTACCTATACCCACAAAGGTCCCGAGAAAAAATACAAGCCTTTCGATTTTACCTCCTATCTTCCAAGCCCTCCTACCAAATCTTGCAAATAAACTACCTAGATTTGATGGAGAAAACTCAAAAGTCACCATCGAAGAACACATTCAAAATATTGAGAATTTACTTGAGCCTATTTGAAATAGAAGAAGATGATGTGTGTATTAGAATTTTTTCCCTTATCATTACAAGGGAAAAGATTAAGAGTTGGTTTAAGGAACTTCCAGTTGCAAGCATTAGCAAACTTTCATCAATTCACTCGAGTTTTTCTTAGATAGGTGGGAAATCATGGGAAATGGTTTTCTCATCATAGAGATACAACCATTTGAAAAGACATCCAGGGGGAGACAATACAACACTTTTCATCCAGGTTCAATAAAGTATACCATGCAATACTCACTAAGATAAAGCCACCCCTTAGAGTGGGCTCTCTTGCACTACCCAAATGCTTTTGACCCGAGAGAAGGTTTTCCGAGATAAGAGAAAGAGATCCTTCGACCTTGGAGGAAATGAAAAGGATAGCGAGTTGATGTGGAAGCCAACATACTTAACAAGGAGTCAAAGCTAAGAGTAATAGAGAAAGATAAAGCGGATCAAGAAAGCTGATATCTTCGAGAGGTAAAGCTAGAGATGTTGAGACAGATACAATCAGCAAAAATGATGCATATACTTGGCAAGAGAGAGGGAGAGTACAAGGTTGAGGTTGGTGCTGCTTATTCAAAACAACCTATACCTTTTCGTTGGGAAGAACAAAATCAGTCATTACAGGTGAAGAATAACAATCAAAATATGCATGTTGAACAAGATTACAAAGAAGAAGATGTTGAAAGTTGTCAAGTAAGTACTAGATACCTTCCTATATCTTGTGCTTCACTACTAAGAGAGCATTACAAGAAAATTGCAAATGGAAACAAGGTGGAATGCTCTAAATAATTAGTAAGGGAAGAAATGGATAATGCAAACCCTTTTTCAAATTCATAAGTTCTCCCCTTAAGACATCTTGGTGTAGTCTGTGGGATTACAGAACGAGAAATGGAGGATGAGCCAACACCTTTTGAGTCTCTACCCTTGTGCTTCGAAATCATTTCGGATTGCTAAAGGAGAAGCTATTGGCCATGAACACTCTTTTTTTAATATGGTGGAACAATCCGCTAATCTAGTATGCATAATGGATGACATTCCTCCTATGAATAAGCTTCCCAAGTATGATCAATATGATGATGATTATGTTCTCCGGACTCAATCTAACACTACGAGAACAATCAGTGATTAGTTTGTGGGACAAAGACAGTCATTTTCAACAACTCAAAAATAGTGATAAAAAAATACCACTCAACTATGATAGTGAAGAAGAAAGTGCAGAAAATTTGGGAGAAAGGGAAGGGTTTTTACCTCTTTGTTGTGCTTCATTTCAATTCATCAAAGACAAACTTAAGACAATTAGAAGTCGAGCAATATTTGGGTATTTATTTTAACAACAAAGAAGACATTCAACCCTATGACCAGCCTTCACAAGAGAAAGAGAATAGTTTTGGTTTCTATCCAAGGAAAAGGAAAATTCCTCCTCTAATCGAAGAAGAAATCAATCAAGGTTTGTTGGAAGACAACATTGCAATTTATGGTGAGGCTACCAATTCTAATGATCATGAGGAAGAGGCGGAGTTTCTTTCCCAAAAGAATTTCAAGCTTAGCCAAGTGGAGGAAGAAGCATTCCTGGATCAAGCTTATTTTCCAAATCTTCACATTCATATATTGTTTCAAGATCCCTTTGCTAATTTGTTAAAGACATTTGAAGAGGGAGTAAAACATGTCAAGAGAAGTTTGAGGCAGAATTTCAAGAACATTTTAGGCACTACTGTTCAAACACAAGTGAGGTGGGAGTGGCCTTTTGATTTTTTCAAAACACTCAAAAAGTTGAACCAAGATCACTCATGGAATCATCTACTTAGCGGTTATATTGGAAAAGAGAGTTCACCAATTGAATGTATATCATGTATAGGTTAGATTAGGATAGATAGGTGTGCAAATAAGCTCGACATTATGAGCATCTTTCTAGCTTTAGTTTCGGATTGTTTTGTCAAAAAAATGAAAACACAAAAAAAATAGAGAAAAAAGAAGAAAAACAAGGTAGTTTTAAAGAAGAGGTACAACCCCCATACCCAAAAAAGAGTTTTGTTGAAAGTGAGCAAGCCTAAATGCCACTACCCTGTTGAGGGAAAGAAGGTCTTGTTCAGTCATCTAGCTTAATCATGACTGAAAATGTTTTGAATTTTTGCTAATAGGTTAGTGAAAGAAGACATGTCAAAACCATGTAAGCTTGACTTGTCAGTAAGTTAGATTAGGAAGAAAAGATGTTGGTTCCCAAAGCATATGAACCAAAGAGGAATGATAAGTATGTGTGAAAAAATTCAAATTATAAACCCTCAAGTTTCTAGTTTTTATTGTGTGAAAATAATGTCTGTGTGCAGCTTGTCCCAATGCCACAACCCATGGTAAATCAGATTGCTTAATCCTGGTTTAAATCATGTTTTCAATTTCATGTCAATATATTATAGAATAGAGTCTATCAAATAGCTTAATCTTGATAGATGATTAGACTAGGTAGAGAATAAAAAAGTTCATTAGCCTAATCTGAACTCTTAGAAGTGATAAGGGTAGAAGTATATATTTTTGTATGCTTTAAAAAACAAAATAATTTCAAGGGTTTCCCAGGTCCAAGTGCACCCAAGTGAAGAAAAAATGTTAGGAAAAGTGTGATGGGTAGGTAGAACTAGTGTTGAAGCAATCATGTCTTTTCAGATTTCTAAGATCATAGCTTCAAGAGAACATCAACAAATTAAGGAAAGAGATATTCCAAGAGAAAGTAAGGCACTAATCTTTAAAACTCAGAGATCTGAAATCTGAGGTTCTAGACACCTACTCAAAAGGAGCTTCCCTCCCCAAGTGGAGCCACTGTTAGTCATCAGTAATTTTCACTATCCGTAGATGAATAAATATTGGTTCTAGATGTCTAAAAACAAGATTCCCGAACATTGTGAGTTTTATAAATCTCACTTATTTCATTATCCTTAGAGAAAAATTTTCACTATTCTACTATTTTTCCATTCCATGGTCACCTTGTTGCTCCTAAAAGACTTCTTATGTGCTTTTACCCACCTTTTTTCTTGTAGATGACTAGGGTTTTTTAGGGCATTTTTCTTGGTTTCATGACTTACATGTTTAAATCATCAACAAGGCTTGTATCCTGATGCTCTTACACCTTCCCCTATACTTAATATACCTTCATAAACACTTCCCATCACTCCTATCCCTCAAAACTCATCATTTTTATACAAAACATAGCCTATTGCTTGCAATATGAAACTTTTCGAGACTAGGCTTTCGTGTTTTTCCCTTTTTGGACCCCCTTCCCCTCACTCAATCCTTGAAATTCCACTTTCCCCTACTCTCTAAAATCTATCCCTATCACCCAAAATTTCCCCAAAGAATTTAGACAACCCTTAACCCCTACATTCCCCCTCCCTCTACAAGGCAATCCTAAATACCCCTGTTTTGCCTACACCAAACCCTAATTTCCCCTTCCAACTAAGCTAGGGTTTGCTATGAAAAAAGAGGAATAGGAGCAAGAGGATCCATCCGATAGGTCATATCATCAATAATATAGCCATACCAACTCATAAACATTATTCCTCCATCATTTTCCAAGATTTCATTCCAAAGGACAAATCATTTGCCACACCTAGGGCCAGTTTTGCTTCAAAGTATGTTTCTGGCCAAACAGAGATGCATTTGACAAAAATGAGAGAGGTTTTTGTCCATAATAGGTCCAAGAAGAAAAAAATTCTTCATATTTTACATAGGTATCATGGCTTGGAAGAAATTTCAAAAATACAGGTGTCACGTGAGAATTGTTGCACTTCTAGAGTGACCTTGGAAAAATTAGGTTTTCTCAAAGCTAAAGTGTCCAAATGACTTGCTTGATGGGTCAAAGGACAACTAGACTAGAAGATATTTCCAATGAGCTATCATGAGCTCAATTTTGAGTTGGGGAAGGCCTCCAAAAGTTTCATGCACCAAAGACTCTGCATTTATGCACCATCATTCAACACTTTTTGACCAATGGGAGAATCAACTTTTGATAGGTCAAATCAACTCCAATCAGAAAAAAAGAAGGTATATTTGAAAATTAGACAGGATAATATTTCCAACAAGCTATCATCGGCCCAATTTTTACACCGATTAGGCCTCCAAATTCCCTTTTCAAGTTGGCGTTGCACGTTCAAGATTTGGTGCTGCGCGTTTGGCACAAGGCATCGACCCGACTCGAGCACCTCATTCGAGAATTGCGCCTTTGGATAGGAAAAGATTCTAAGCCCTATAAAAACTAAAATCACCTCAAAATCTTCCAAAATCTTGCCGAGGGTCCTCCAAGCATATTTGAAAATTGATGAGGTAAGTAGTTTGTCCCTAATAAAGAACATCTTGCAACGAAAAGAAGACAGGAAGCACTTGGCTCTAAGAGGAACTAGGGTTTTACATTTTTGCGGTACAAAGAGTAGTGCCAAGCAATGATCAAAATGCATTAAAAGACCCGAATATGGCATACAAATCCAAGCATGAAGCAAAAACCTGCAGAACAAAGAGGTAAAGAGTATCGATGAGCAAGGTTTAAATTATCATTTATGGCACCTACAAAATCACAAGTGGCCACAAAAGGTAAAAAGGTATGAGTTCAACTCCATGCTGCAAAAAAAGGAATGATTTTTAAAGATGCCACTATTGGATCAAATTGCATAATTATCAAAAGATATTATCATGCCAAAATGATCAAAAGATGTTGAGTTCCATAGTGCGGGTAAAAGAATATTTTTAAACTCCTACTACGTGCGACCCCTCCCTATGATTGTCAAAGGTCATGCTTTGTAGAAATTATATAACTTATGTGTTATATGTACAAGATTTTCCTGGTCTCACACTATTTTAACTTCATGCAAAATACAGAATCTATTCCACCATTGATCATTTTCGGTAATTAAATCAAGATTGCAATGCACACATGAAACAATAAAAATTCACACACATTAACACAGTTGTTTAACGGGAAATCTTGAAGCTGAAAACCCCAACTATCTATATATAATATATGTCATAGAGATCATGTAACAATCCTCATACAAATCTGATCATATCAAGCTCTTAGTGCAATACAATCACTACACACTAATCAGGCCCGATCTTGCAAATCCATGCACCGGTCTTTGCCACCTGCTAGCTTGCCTCTACTACGCAATCCCTGCTAAAGAATGGCTCTGGATGAACTCAGATTGCTCCAGCCTTGCTCACACAATCCTCATTGGCATATCCAATGAATGTGTGGTGCAAACAATTCAACACTAGAGCCACAACTGATAGTCACACTTGCTCTTTCACCTATCTCTCCACTGGTCTCCACTGAAACTGCCATGCACTTTGTAGTTAGCGATGTATTCTTCGGTTGATTAATGAATTATTATTTAGTGAATTAATTAACTAATTAATTCACTCCACTCTTACTAGTGTATCATTCGGTTAGACTAGATACAACTAGCTCAACTGAGTCTAACTGAGTTAAACTAAATACAACTCCACCAACTAGTTCTCCAACTCCACCAAACTACGTCACATGAGTTCTAACTGAATTCCTCCATGCAATAGCTCTAGTAAACCCTCAATAATAGCATAATTCCTTACGTCGATTGTTGTGCCACATATGTGCACTTAACTGAAGTGCTCCAAGAGAATAAGATAATGTTTAGAGTCCAAATATTATTAGGAGCTAATAATATTCGACATATCTATATTTAGACTGGGCGATCTAAAAATAGACTCGCCCAATATGTCTAAAAAATAGAAGTCCATATATTTTTCCAACTTGACCAACCATCCACAAATAGCATCCCGCAACTCATAGAATATGATCGACATGTCTAAAAATAGACATAGTCTAAAATAGACTTTGCGCCAAAAATCATCTCATGTGGGCCCCACCTAGTTTAGGTGATTATTTTCCAACTAGGATCAAGGATGATGTTTCGGGATGCCTCCTTCATTGTTTCTTGTTGCAATCCTCAACACTCCCTCTCAATAAGAAAGGATTGTCTTTGCATGCGACATGCAACTCCATGCATTTGCCCACTGCAACCTTTGCAAGTGCCCCGCAACTCCATGCATCCGCTCTCAGAACTCTTCCAAAAGCGAAAGGATCCAAACAAATCAATCGGTCTTAATGCATCTATCATCAAATTCTTTGACTTATTCTGGTACCAACTGCACATGTCTTCGGGAACCACTTTGCGTTGTTGAACTCGCACCCATGCACTACGCACTTGCTTTGTCAACTACGAACCGCGCTCCGATGATCAGACACTATCACTTTGATCTGCCTACATCAATCCAGCCGATCATGCTACTACTACTCTATGGGCACCTCATAGCCAGGTTCAATTCGTGAGATCCACACCATCTCAATGAATCTTGCCCCGGAAAAACCTCCTCTTGGGATTACTCATGCATGTCGCCCCACCTCTCACCTAGTGGTATAGTCGCATGCACTCCCTCTGCCCATCTGGCACAATATTTCTCTACATGAGTGGTTGTTCCCACTCCATGATCCTCATCTTGTGCCTACTCCACATCTCGAGGTTCACCCTTACCTGCATGCAAATCCATCTCCCTCTCAAGCTTCAATTGCATGTCTTTCTTGCACTTCCCAACAGTAGGAAGCTCCGTAGAAATCCCATCTACTTCAATTCTGTAGAGATTCTTTGCTCGAATACCAACCTTCTTGACTTGTCCCTGTTGTTTTGTACCAAAGGAAAACTTTTCCTTCACTAAAGAAAACATCATACCCTTTATCCTCTAACAATGCGATCGAGATTAAATTCTTCTTTAAACCTGGAACATGCACTACATATTGTAAAAGAATGAGTTTACTCGACTCCCTCACGAAAGGTAATGGTACCAATGCTGGTCGCATTGTATCGTCCATTATATAGCCCAACTCAACATGCAGCTGGAGATATTTCTCCACCAAGTCACTGAAAAGATTCACATCTCCCGTCATGTGAAAGGAAGCACCACTATCAAAGTACCACCACGATCCCAATGCACTAGACACCATGCATGCGATCAATGAGAATTCAAGCTCAAATTGTGAGGCAAGAGCCTCACCAGCTGCAGCTCCAACAACCTGCTTTTTCTTCTTCTTATGTGGACAATTAGTGGCGAACTGTCCATGTTCGTGACAGTGAAAACACTTCACTTTGGACATGTCACGCTCTTTGCCATTTTCACCAGATTGAGAAGTATTTTTCTTCCCCTTCTCTTTCCTTTCTTTGGCAGCCAAAGTGAAATCCTCTTCATCATCATTCTTCGATGAAGATCCATCCCTGGTATTCCGCCTTATCTCTTCCTGCACAAGATCCGACCAAAGTCGCTCCCATCCTAGCAGTTTCTCCCATCCATTGACAGAGTCCTTGTATCTATGCCAACTCTTCGGAAGCCCAAGGAGAGCCAATCTCATCAAGTATTCTTCAGCCACACTGACTCCTACACTCCCAAGCTCATCCCTGCAATGGACAAACCTTTTCAAGTATATCAGAATAGTGTCATTCTTCTCCACTTTTTTTTCTTCTGAGCTTGTCTTTAAGTGCCAACTTCCTCTGGTCACTTCTGCTTTGGAAAAAGTCTATCAAAGCCTTCCACATTAAGAATGGAGTGGATTTACCATGAAGGCTAGACACAATGTGATCCTTCACACCTTCCAACATAATTCTTTGACACTTCGCTACCTTCTTTTTCCATGCGTCAATTGCGGATGCATCGCTAGAACCCGACTTAGGAACATCGCTATCAATGAACTCCTTCAGCCCATTATCATCCAACACCGCCTCCATCCTGTCCTTCCATGCAATATAATTCAAGCTCCCATAAAGGGAATACTCCAATCGCAATTCATTGAAAGACATTTCAATGAATGCTCAACTTCAACACCAAGAAAACACTGCAACAAATTCGAATTCCACCAGCACAAAACTCAACCGCTTCAATAATTGCAATCTCCTATGATCAATACTGCTCTAATACCATGTAGAAATTATATAAATTATGTTCTATATGTCCAAGATTCTCCTGATCTCACACTTTTTTAACTTCATGCAAAATACATAATCTATTCCACCATTGATCATTTGTGGAAATTAAATCAAGATTGCAATGCACACATGAAACAATAAAAATTCACACACATTAACACAGTTGCTTAACGGGAAAGCCTGAAGCTAAAAACCCCAAATATTTGTATATAATATATGTCATAGAGATCATGTAACAATCCTCATACAAATTTGATCATATCAAGCTCTTAGTACAATACAATCGCTACACACTAATCAAGCCCGATCTTGCAAATCCATGCACCAATATTTGCCACTTGCTAGCCTGCCTCTACTATGCAATCCCTGCTGAAGAATGGCTCTGAATGAACTTGAATTTATCCAAACTTGCTCAGGAAATCCTCATTGGCATCTCCAATGAATGTGTGGTGCAAACAATGCAACGCTATAGTCACAACTGATAGTCACACTTGCTCTTTCACCTATCTCTCCACTAGTCTCCACTGAAACTGCCATGCACTATAGTTAACTAATGTATTCTTCAGTTGATTAATGAGTTATTATTTAGTGAATTAATTAACTAATTAATTCACTCCACTCTCACTAGTGTATCATTCAGTTAGACTAGATACAACTAGCTCAACTGAGTCTAATTGAGTTAAACTAAATACAACTCCACCAACTACTTCTCCAACTCCACCAAACTATGTCACATGAGTTCTAACTGAAGTCCTCCATGCAATAGCTCCCGTAAACCCTCATGAATAGCGTAATTCTTTATGTCAACTACTGTGCCACATCGATGCACTTAACTGAAGTGCTCCAAGAGAATAAGATAATGTTTAGAGTCCAAATATTATTAGGAGCTAATAATATTCGACATATCTATATTTAGACTGGTAGTCTAAAAATAGACTCCACCCAATATGTCTAAAAATAGAAGTCCATCTATTTTTCCAACTTGACCAACCATCCACAAATAGCACCCTACAACTCATAGAATATGATGGACATGTCTTAAAATAGACATAGTCTAAAAATAGACTTTGCGCCAAAAATCACCTATGTGGGCCCCACCTAGTTTAGGTGATTATTTTCCAAATAGGATCAAGGATGATGTTTCAGGATGCCTCCTTCACTGTTTCTTGTTGCAATCTTCAACATGCTTCAAGGAGCAACAAGAAGGTCAAATTTATCATTTCAGTCATCTACAAAGTGGCAGTGGACAAAAGATGAAAAATAGGATGATTGAGCTCCAAGATTGAAGCTCAGGTTGATTTCAAGGTTGTTGCTATGTCAAATAAAGGTTTCAAGTCTCCAGTATCATAAGAGAAGAAAATTTCATAATTCTAGCACACCTGCAAGGAAAGGTATGAAGAAATATCAGTGAAAATGATGAAAAGGCTTAAAGATTAGGGAGGGGAGATTTTCAAAAGTTTAAATAAAACCCCTAAGTCCATGAAGGCCCATTCAACACTTCAAAAGGGTTATTTATGCCTTGCAATAAGTTAAAAATCTCAAGGACGGAAGGAATTTCAAGTTTTTGAGTGAATTGGGCAAGTCTGCCTGGCGCTATGCTCCTGGAGATAGGCGCTACGTGCCTGGAAATTTTCCCTGTGCATTTTTACACTACGCTACGCACATGTAGGTAGGTGTTTCTTGTTTACCTATTTGTGCCCAACAGACCTAACAGGCCTAGAAAGCCAGAAGTAGCTGCACATTTAACCTGGCACAAGGTGCCCGTCCTCACTCGTTTCTCACCTAACTCACCTGACACAGAAATCTGGGTGCTGTGCCTTTGCTGTGTGCAACCCGACCCAACACCATGAGCAGGCACTGTGCCTTTTCTACATGCAGCTCGACCTGATACCATGGGCAGGGACTGCGCCTTTGCTATGTGCAACCCGACCCGATACAATGGGCAAGTGTTGCGCTTTTGACCCAGTAGGTTTCTGAGCCATGCAAATGCCTAATTCACCTCAACACTTATTCAAAGATTCCTCTAGGGGTTTTAAAGCATGTTTTGTATCAGTGAAGAAAAGGGAAATGATGGGGCTGATACAAATGAATAAATTAAAAAAGAAACAGATGATAATGCTAATGAAAACAGTGACACCAAGGACCAAATGTCAGCAAAGATGATAATAGCAGTGAAGATCACATCAATGAGGCAAGCAGTCAAGGTAATGAAGAAGCTCACATCAGTGAAACAAATAACAATGAATTTCACGGTAGTGTTAAAGGCAACAAAGAAGGCAGTGATTTCAACATAAAATACACAAATGAGGAAACAAGCCAAGATGCCAATAAGCCTGGAAAAAAAAAAACACATATCAATGATGATGATGGTAGGTAAAAAAACCATGAAAAAGCAGTAAGGCTGCCAACTAAGAGGCTTATGAAAGACATGATGGAACCAAGGGCTAAAGACAAAGAAAACCTTAGAAAAATGGATGATCCATCCCCTACAACCATCCCAGATATAAAAGGCAAGGAAAATCTAATTTTTGGGAACTTTTTGAGAATTTTGAGTTTTTGCTGATTTAAAGGGCCAAGGGCATAGCGCCCTTGGAATTTCACTTTTTCTCATGGCATCCTGAGGAGAAATGGTTTAAATTTTTGGATTTCTCAGGTCAAGTACAGGATGCTCACAAAATTTCAGATCATTTGGAGTTGATTTGGTCCTCCAAAATGGTCACAAACACCCTAAATTTCACCTTTCTTCCTAGTTTTCAGGACATGTGCTGTGCCTTTACCAGTATTGGTAGATTTGAATTTTGGATAAGAAAATGGATACCAAATGAAAAACTAAGGGAATTTCTGGAAGGTAGAATCAACAAGCTTTCTAACGACCCAACACGGAGCCCATTCCGACATCGGGAAGTCTTTCAAAACTTGGATGCAATGTGACCCAGTTTTCCTGTGCATCTGTTGCGCCCCTGGCCAGGAAATACATCCTCAAATCTTAGTGTTGCACCAGTGACAGTTAAAAAATTCAAAAAAGTACGCTAGGAAACTTTTTGAAAGTTTTTGGGAGCCTAAATGTCATTTTTTTTTCCAAAAATTCTCAAGAAGATATTTTTCATCAGATATTTTGTGACTTGGGCCTTGCAAGGTCACAAAGGACAAAATTGATATTTATGATGCATTAATGGCTTCTAGAAGCCTCTAAGGTTTTCTCACCTCCTCATTTGCATGATAAATATTGGATGAGGCCATCATTGTTGATGTTGGTTGTTGGCTGGTTTTCACTTGTTGAACTAAGCATAGGCTCTGAGTTGTAAATAGTTTTTGGCCTTGGAGCCTTGTAATCTTTTTGGATTGAATGAAAATGGAGCCAAGCGCTTTGAAGAATACGTGAACATGGCTACTGGTGATTTTGTCTCATTTTTTTTCATTCTCTTATGTTTTACATATTGTTTCATCCTTCCCTTGCATTAGAACAGAAGTTTTAACTTAAGGTTAGTTGTCACAAGTTCATTAGGTCTGTCTGCTTCTCTTGCTTTCATGTTTTCCTTTTCTAGGTTAGTTTAGAGAATTCTTAGCTGCTCTATAGACCCACTTATGCTTGTTTACCTTATGAATGATTCAATACAGTAGATATAAAATATGTTTTATGGTTAGCCTTGCTTGTTTGATGTTACTTAAACATTATTCTTAGGATCTTTATTTGAAGTATCACTGATTAGGTTTAGCAAAATAGGTTTATGTTTTGATCATGCCCTTTGTCCATTCTTGAAAGGTTGCCTTGGAGGTCTTTATAGCTCTGATCAATGATGTTTATGAGTTCCCTCTTCTTTGATCTCTGCTGTGTTCATCTTATATGTTTTCTTTCTCTTAAGGTAGATTAGCTGGAGAGGTTAGAAGTTCCTTGCTCTCTAAGGTTTACTGGATTTTTGTCTTAATGTTTGCTTTCTAGGGTTAGGTCAAAGAAATATGGTATGTCCAGTATTTGGTTTTGTCTTCATGCATAGTATTCTTAGAGGCCTTTCTTGTTAAAGTATTTTACAAAGGATTATTCATTTCCCTTTGCCCTAATTCTTTCAAAATTTAATGTTCACTTCACCCACCTAAGATTTGAAGATCCATTCAGCCCTGTTAACTTTCCCTCCAAAGCATCTTTGACCTATTGTTATAATTTTCTATACCTATTGCAGACTCCATAGCCCAATGGTCTAAACCTCTCCTACTCTATCTGTTTTCCTTGACAACCTACTCAACCAATCAAAACAAACAAACAAACCCTAAACTTAACAAATAGCCTAAAATCAAACCCTAAAAGAAAACAAGTTCACATCCTTTGCACAAAATAGAGAGAGCCCTCTCCGAGTCCAGGAAGGCTAGGTCCTAGGACTCCAAATACTGGTTTGATGTTACCCTTATACATTTTCCCCATCCAATCTGACAAATTACGGGGACCTAACACCTTGCCAATTCATTTGTTATTTCATAAGTCTTCTGATGTGATATTAAAGGGACCCACCTTTCCTTGCCACATCGCCCCTTCCCCGTTTCCCATCGCACATCTCATGAGATATGATATAATATTTAATGGAAGATACTTAAAGTTGAGAAATGCCGATTTGCGATGATTTTTGGGTCACATCACAACATTGCAATCGACGATTTATAAGTTTATTGTTAAGATATCACAATTAATTGTTGTAATTTGCGATGCTCGATCTTTAATAAGGTAAATCATAAAATCTGCGATCTGTGATATTAGTAGGGCCCACTTTTACTGCCACATCAAATCATTAAATTTAACCTCTATTCACTTACCCTCTCATCAACCTTTCCCCGCTTCCATCCGACGGTCAAAATAATTTTTGACCCACCCCCCTCTCCATCCGAGCTTTACTGCCTGGGGGGGGGGGGTCTGAAATGGGTAGTTTCATGGTTTGGGCCTTACCCTTGCATGGCGGTACCTGGGCATTTCGCACCCCCCTTTTCTGAAACCACTTACCACCTAAGGACCCCTCTAAACATTTTTTCCCTCCAATCTGATACCACTCCCACCACCACTGCTCCATGTCGACAAACCAACTTCTACCACCGTTGCTCCACATCCCCCGACCAATTCGCCGCCCTACCACTACCACTCCTACCATCGCTGCTCCACATCATTTTTTCCCTTCCAATCCTTTCCAAAATGTTTATTAAAACATTTATGTACGTTTTAAAGAGAGCAATGGTTTTTCTGTTTTAAACTCCACTACAACAATAATCGACGCAGTAAAGACAGAGGCAGTTTAACAGAAAGTGGCCAGCACTACATCCAGCACAGTTCACTAGCACACTCTTCTCAACAACCGTTTTCCACCAAGGTAGAGCCAGATGTTAGAGCCATCATTGAATCTTCGTGACCACCTCACCCACCCTCTGCTTAGTTTTGTATTCACGAAGAGCTGTTGAAGCTTTTGGATTCACGAGGAGTTGCTGAAGTTAATTCCACATGCGGTGTTTGTCAGATTTATCTTATCACCGCCATTGTATGGTTCCACTTGTCCAATTTTTTCTTGAATGTAATTAATGGTGATCATTTAACTAGATAGGACAACCGACTTAAGTTTTAGTTAAAAATATTACATGCATTGGCAGTTTCAACAGAGAACTGAAGGGAGAAAACAATTGTAAAATTCTCATCTGGTTGTCAACACATTTTTTTGGATGCATGAAAGGACCCTGATGTTTCCGAATTCTTGTGTTATGTTTTAATGGTGATGTAATCCTTCATGTTATCTGCTTTCCTTTATTCTGTCATTTCTTTATCTCTTTTTTGTGGATAAGAAATTTTTTTTCAGGATTTGTCACCAGGCACCCTTCTCAGTCTTGAAACAATATCTATGTTTTCCTCTTAAATTTGAATGTAGAATTCAGATAATTTTTGCTCTGCATTCACATTGAACCTTAATCTCTCCTCCTTTTCCATTTCACGAACTGTAGAGATCCATTGACATGACTAACTTGCCTAGTTACACATGATTTCAGTTATTCATCCATTTAAAATTGTTTTCACCTGTTTGACTCCATATCCCAATGGGCCTCTTCTATTGATTCTACCACAAATTTTCAAACAAACCCCTTTTCTCTAATAACTAGCCTAAAATTCCAAATCAAAAAAAGCTACAGCTAACAGAGAGATCCCTCTCTAGGTCTAGGAGGGATATATCCTAGGTTCGAAGGAGTTTTGATGTTGGCCCTCCAATATTCTGTCTTCAGCCTTCAAAATTACAGGGCCCCAACATAGTGTTGACTCCATTGGGGAGCTTTCTCTAGAAATGCACTTCAAGTTTCAGTTTTTCCTTTTGATGGTGAACAGAAGTCAAGCACCAGAAATGCTATTTAATTCACTTGGCGACTCCATTAGCATCAAAATTCAGATATAGAGATTCAATGGCGACTCCAAAAGCTCAAAATGGGATTAGTTGCAAGGAGATATGCTTCAATTAATAGAGATTACATTCCAGGCTTCCCGAACAAAATGCCTCAATTAAATTTGCAAAGCAATCTTATTATTTTTCAAGATGAGAATGTTCATGATTCTTTGTTACATCTCATTAAATTTCATATACATTCATGGAATTTGAAATTCGAATGGCATGGGGATTGCCTCATGAAGATGTTCATGGAAAAATTAGAAGGAAAATCAAGGAAATGGTATGAAGGTTTAAACCATAGTAGCTTGTTTTCTTTAAAAGATTTCCATAAAGTGTTTTATGAGCATTATAAAGAATATTCTCCATCTTTGTCATTAGTGTAAAATCATTGTGGTCAGTTTGAGGATTTCATACAGTACCTTGAAATTATTGATGAAGATCTACAAGATATGAATGATGAGAATCTGTTAGAAGCACTTTATGGATTTTCTTCTCAAGTTAATTGTCATGATGAGAAAGAGAAGTCAGTTGAAGATGAAATTAATTGAGAAATGAAAGTGGATTCCCATGATCTCTCTTCAGATACAAATGATAATTCATCTTCTCCTTTATATACAACTAAAGAAGATATTCAGCATCATGGTCAATCTTCATGAGAGAAAGAAAACAATTTTTGTTTAATCTAAAGAAAAAAAAGACCGCCTTCTCCTTTAACTAAAGAAGAAATTAATCAGATTCTAAGTATGCAGCTAGCCTCTCAATATTTATGTGATCAGGAGATTAATTCTATTTTTTCTACTGTTGATTTATGTGCTGAAGTCATTCCTCATGAAGAAACAAACGTAGAACATATTGATGGCGATGTTGTTTTACATTCACAAGAAGGCTTATTCATAGAAATTATTCATCAAAATGATGGTCTTCAGACATAATTTAGCAATATCAATCAAGGTATATCAGATGTTCTTGAGGGAAACATATTGGTATACAGTGAATATTCCATGTCAGATAATCATGGAGAATGTTTATATATTCTCTTTGAGAGTGATCCTGAGCATAACAAATTGGAACAAAGAGTGATCCTAGATGAAGCTTTTTATTTGAATCCTCAAAACCAAGTATTTTTCCAAGATCCTTTTGCTGGCCTCTTACAATCATTTAAAGAAGGATTATGTTATGCCATGGATGGTTTGTTTAAGAATTCAAGGAAAAAATTGAACACTTATGTTCAACAACAATTAAAAGGGGAGTGGTTATTTTCCTTTTTCTGCCTACTCAAGAAAGTGAACAAGAATCTGTCATGCAGTCATTTACTTGATTGGATATATAGGAGAGAAGAGTTCACTTAGTGTATATATCATCACTTCAGTAGATTAGAGTAGGTAGGTGTGAAAATAAGATCAATACTATGAGCATCTTTCCAGTTTTAGTTTCAAATCACTTTTTAGTGTTTAGTTCAAGAGTGTTCCAGACTTTAGTTGTAGATATTTCAGATTTCAGCTTGAATGTTTTTAGCCACATAGGTTTTGTAGAAAATCTAGGATCATCCCAATGGATCAGGCCACTAGCCTATGGTGTTCTTAACACTTCACTTAGATAAGTTCCATCCCCATTTGGAGCCACTGTTAGACTCCTGTAATTTAGAGAATCTCCAGGTGACTGATTATTTATGTTCAGATTGTTTATATTGAAAATAATATTCCATGACTATCATTTATTTCCAAGAAAGTACTTCTGGCACAAAATATGGCAAAGGATGGATGTACTCACCTCATTTCCAATATAGTTCAAACTAAGCCTAAATTCATCGGTTAGCACTATTCATCTAATCAAACCCTCCAAAACCCACATATATAAAGTGCTGGTACCTTATACTAATCCGTGACACCTCCATTTCAGCTCTTCCCCCCACATTAGGCCATTTGATATATATCATATGTTATACATATGTTATAAACCAGAATAAACCTTACCTTATCATAAATTCGACCCAAAACCTTTATCCCATTGACCCCTTCCTTTCATTTTCACATCAGCATATCGCAAATATTCCTTTCCAATTCATTTTTCATTTCACAAACGTCTCGATGCGATATCGGTGGGACCCCTTCCTTGCCTTTTCGCATCAACATGTCGCAAACATTCCTTTCCAATTCATTTTCCATTTCACTAATCTTCCCGATGTGATATCGGTGGGATACCTTCCTTGCCTTTTTGCATCGGAATATTGCAAATATTCCTTGCCAATTCATTTGTCATTTCATAAATATTCTGATACGATATTAAAGGGACCCACCTTTCCCTGCCATGTCACCCTTTCGCCACCGCCCATCGCACATCGCATGTGATATGATATAATAGTTAACGACGAAGACTTAAATTGGCGAAATTATTATTTGCAACGAGTTTTGGGTCGCATCGAAACATTGCAATCGATGATTTATAAGTTTATTGTTAAGATATCGCAGTTAATTGTTGTAAGTTGTGATGCTCGATATGCAATAAGGTAAGTCATAAAATTCGTGATCTGCGATATTAGTAGGGCCCGCTTTTACTGCCACATAAAATAATTAAATTTAACCTCTGTTCACTTACCCGCTCATCAACCTTACGTCGCTTCCATCTGATGGTCAACATATTTTTTTGGCACCCCCTCTCCATCTGAACATTATCACTAGGTTGGGGGTCCGAAATGGGTAGTTTCATGGTTTGGGCCTTACCCTTGTGTGGCAGCACCAGGGCGTTTCGTATCCCCCTTTAACGAAACCACTTACCACCTCAGGACCCCTACGAAATGGTTTTCCCTCCACTACGATACCACTCTTGCCACCATTTCTCCACGTCGACAAACTAACTTCCGCCACAGCTGCTCCACATCCCCCCACCAATCTGTCTCCCTACCACTACCACTCCTGGCACTGCTTCTCCACATCATTTTTTCCCTGTCAATCCTTTCCAAAAGGTTTATTTAAACATTTATGTATGTTTTAAAGAGAGCAGTGGGTTTTCCGTTTTAAACTCCACTACAACAATAACTGACACAGTAAAGACAGAGGCAGTTTAACAAAAAGTGGCTAGCAATACAACCAACGCAGTTCACTGGTACACTCTTCTTAGCAACCGTTTTCCACCAAGGTAGAGCTATATTTCAGAGCCGACATTGCCTCTTCGTGACCATCTCAGCCGCCTTCTGCTTACTTTTGGATTCACGAATAGTTGTTGAAGCTTTTGGATTCATGAAGAGTTGCCAAAGTTAATTCCATAGGCGGTGTTTGTCAGATTTATCTTATCACCACCATTGCATAATTCCACTTATCCAAATTTTTCTTGAATGTAATTGGCGATCGCTGAAGTAGATAAGTCAACCGACTTAAGTTTTAACTAAAAATACTACATGCATTGGCAATATCAACAGAGAACTGAAGGGAGAAAACCATTTTAAAATGCTCATCTGGTTGTAAACACCTTTTTTTTGGATGAATGAAAGGACCCTGATGTTTCCAGATTCTTGTGTTATGTTTTAATGGTGATGTACTCCTTCATGTTATATTCTTTCCTTTATTTCGTCATTGCTTTATCTCTTTGCTGTGGATAAAAAAATTTTGTTCAGGATTTGTCACCAGGCACCCTGCTCAGTCTTGAAACAATGTTTATGTTTTCCTCTGAAATTTGAATGTAGAATTCAGATAAGGTCTACTATGCATTCACATTGAACCTTAATCTCTCCTCCTTTTCCATTTCAAAAATTGTAGAGATCCATTGACATGACTATCTTTCCTGGTTACACATGATTTTAGTTATTCTTACATTTAAATTTGTTTTCACTTGTTTGACTCCATAGCCCAATGGCCCTTTTCTATTGTCTCGAACACACATTTTCAAACAAACCCCTTTTCTCTAATAACTAGCCTAAAATTTGAAATCAAACAAATCTATATCTAACGGAGAGATCCCTCTCTAGGTCTAAGAGAGCTAGATCCTAGGTTCAAAGTAGTTTTGATGTTGGCCCTCTAGGATTCTGTTTTCAGCCTTCGGAATTACAGGGCCCCAACATTCCTCATTTCCAAACTTCATATAATAAGCTCACTTAAAAAAAAAATACTACTTTATGTGACCCACTTTTATAAATAAGTGAGAGTCACTTTTACAATGTTACTTTATGAACTAATGACCAAGTAGATTATAACTTAAATAAAAGATAAAGTGAATTTAAATTGTAAGTGGCTCATTCTTTAAAATGGGTGAGAAACAATATTACATAAAGTAACTTTAAAACATAAGTTACATGTGCTTTTAAAACAAAACTTAACAAAAAATTGTTTAGAAAAGTAAATTGACAAAAAGACTTGAACCCAAGACCTCTATTCTCATAAAGTAACTTTACACCAAGTGAGCTAGTTAGAAGGTTTAGTAATTGTTGGAAAGGAGGAAGGGGTTCTTTTTTGTATGCATTTTTTTTGTGAAAAAAACAACCATGTAGACAATAAAAAATACATATATACAAATCTTGCGGTGGAATGCTATATTTCTAGTTAGTCCACCCAGAAACTAAATATTTTTCTCCCTATTTTTGATTTCTCGAGATCACACAAAGCCGCACGGAAAGAGCATACATAGGAGATAAATCTTGTACTTCTATTTATGATTTTCCAGATTGCACAGAGTGCAGACCGAGCATACACAGAGAAGAGGGTATATATCCGGTAATAAAAATAAATTATTATAGACCGAAATAAACATAGGGATAGATAAATATAATTGCAAAAAAAATACTTTATCCCTACATATCTAAAATGACATAACTAGGGAAACCATAAACCTTTTCACATGAAACGAAAAGGGTTCCTCAGTAGAACAGAGGCTTTGGACACAACAGAGAAGTTATCCTGGCCTAAAAATGGTCAGAAACAGTAGATCTGGAAAATGGCAGTCACATTCAATCATACCGACTTCGGATTTGGATCAACAACGGATGCGGCCCTCAAACAACTCTGACACCATATATGAATTTACAGGGTAAGTTCCTTAGATCAAACATCAAAGGCCACCACTCACAAACAGATAATAGATTTGTACACCAGTATTTAACGTGGCTAAAACCCTAGAAGAGGGAAACAGTCCACGACCTAAGCCAACATGGCCACTTCAGGAAATTTATTATTATAAATAGATACAATTTACATAAAATTCTCTCATAATTGGTCACCGAACAAATGACCCTCCATGCTCTTTAAATAGAAATCATGTACCAATCAGGTGTTAAGCCACATATCAAGTGTCAGTAATACGGAGGAGATAATGAATCATCGAATCACTACATATTGTTACCGTCAGATTATAATTTACAAAAGTATATACTAAAGAAACACACTTTACCTAAATTTACGCTACACCAAGTTATACTTAACTATTTCCTATGTGTCAGAATATCTTAACATTAGTCCCCCTTCACATAGGCTGGAAATGTCTCCAAGAGTGATTCTACAACTACTTTGAAGGGAGAATGACACACATGGAGACACATGTTCATAAAGATTTTCACTAACCAAGGGGTGATGGGCTTAACGACCTAGCTCCGGGTAATATTGGTGTTTAATGATGATTGTGTGATGTGTTTTGATTCTTTGAAAATTTTGTTCCAATTGGGAAATTAGTTTTTGGTCCTCAATTTTTCTCCCATTAATGTTTGTTTCCTTTTGTCTTTACTAGTTGGCCAACAAATCCAGTAGGAGTGAGGCTAATGGACTTTTGAAGTGATGCTTCTCAAATGTAAAATTTTCATCAATTAAATTGTTGAATTATATATATGTGTGTGTGTGTGTGTGTGTGTGTAATATTCCTAAATTAGCATGCAACTAATTAGAATATTAAAATCTAATTCTTCTTTCTTGTTTGATGAATAAGTGGGTAGGGAGACCCATAAATATCTTTACGATGAATTGTGTTGTTGAATTTGAACCCAAAAAAACTTCAAAATAGAAAAGTTAAACAATGGCTTATTATTTTGGATTGTGTTTTGTAGATAAGAATAGTTATTACACATGGCTTTATGATTTTAAGATTAGTTATTACACATGATTTTATATCAAGATGAATGATTTTTTTCTAGATTGGCATGAGATTAACTTTTAAAGTGCATTCAATCTCTTTAATATCATTTTAGATCAAGATGAATGAGTTTTTTTCCAGATTGACGTAATATTAACTTATAAAGTGTATTTAATCTCTTTAATATGATTCTTTGAATGTATATATATTTTTAATTAAACAATTATAATTTTTTAGTGGATTTAACAGTTGAAAATCATGTGTTTCCTTCTAATAAATTACTATGTTCAAAATCATAGAGAATAGACTCTATACTTTTATGTAATTTTTAGTAATCAAGTTATTGTCAAAATATAAATCCCTTATAAATAAAAACATCGCATATACCAATTTAATATTTAACAAACATTTTAAAAAATATATTATTATTAATAAAAAAAATTAATTATATTATTTTAAAATATAATTTAATTTTAAAAATTTAAATAAATTTAATAATTAATAATTAATATCATAAAAACTACCTCCATATAACATCCATATAAATTTAACAGAACCGAAACATCTCAAGAAAACAAAATTGAATATAATAAATATGGGTGTGGGAGATATATATATATATATATATATATATATATTGGTAGTTTAGACTAATCCTAATCACCCACGGGTTTCGAACCGATGACCTTGCAGACAGAGTGCCTTAACAGTGCACCCCATCACTGACTGTTCTACACCACGTGGGAAATATATATATATATCAAAAAATAGTATATTTTTATATTTTCAATCAATAGTATTATTTCATAAATAGTTTGTGCAAATAATGGAATCATATGTTATTTTTTTGTTCTTTTATATAATTTATAATATTTTAAAACCATTATAATTATTATTAAATAAAATTCAATTTATCATTTTTTTTTTAACAAAACCTCTTTACTCCTATGTAATAATGGTTATTTTTCTTTTTCAAATTATTTACATTTTATACTATTGATACATCCTTGAAGCTTTGACACTATGTGGTTTCTTTGCTGATTGCAGAAATCCTAGGCCTCCCATTGATAGCGACCTAGGAGGGGGTTTCTCCCCCTCCTCCCTCTTCGAATGCAAATGAAGTTGTCGCATTCAAAGCCTTGTTTGCTTCCTTTCCAAATTATGTGTGATCATTTGAGGCGCAGTTGAATTTTGTGAAACAAAATTATGAAGTTCGCAATATTACTCTTTCATTGGGAGATCGTAAAACCTCACTTGCTTACTCTGAGCGAGCCTTGATCAATAAGTTCATAGGAATGTGGACTTCATTAATATCAATGGAGATATGGATCGAAAAAACCTGGAAATATAAGATGAAAGGAATTATTTCCCTTTTCGCAGTGGGTAATGGTTTTTTTTCTTTCTTGTTTGAGCTTAAAGAGGATAGATATGTGATTTTTTGAAATGAACCTTATTTTTTGGATATCATGGAATGTATTGAATAAGTGGAATCTTGATTTTAACCCTGATGAGGATATTCGGTCTTTGTTAAGCTGCCTCATCTCCCACTTTCTTTCTAGAGTGACGATTTCCTTCGTGCAATTGGGAATGGTGTGGGGAAATATCTTGATAAGATTTAACCTAAGGGCTCATAGTTTCTCACACAAAGATCTGTGTGGAAGTAGATCTAAAAAAAGGACTACCAACTAAAGTTAACCTAATTCTTGGGGATTTTGAAACATCGTCAAATCTTGGTTTACGAAAAAATCTCATTCAAATGTTAGCATTTCCATGAATATGGCGATTTTACCTAGTTTTTCTCCAAGGTCCCAAGAAACAAATGGTTTGAACAAAATTATCCTCTTGAGGAACAATGGCAGACACCACGAAAAGGTGATAATTGACGGAAGGAATCTGCTCAAAAACCCCATATCAATCGAGGTAATAACATGACTTCTACTCTACAAACCCTTTTAATGTTCTGTAAAATCAAGAAGGAGACAGATCAGCAGGTCGAAATCCTGACAGGAATGATGAAGCTCCAGAGAATGAATAAAAGTCTAAGTATACATATGATGGTGAAATCAATGAGGATGTTCCTCCTCATTCCACTTCTAATTCGTTGTGTTTGAACCCAATGTAAGTACGTCAAGGCTTCACTTAGCTAAGAATTTCCCATCCTAGTGTAGCTGAAGAAATCGCATGAGCTATCACCCAACATATGGCTCAGAACCTAGCTTGGGAAGATGAGGGTAGTAGTCGTGAATTAGAAATCTCTAAGAAGGAGGGCCAACCACAAAAAAAGTAGTGAGAGAGAAAGAAGCAGAACAAAACAAAAATCTTGGGAATCAACCAGTAATCATAGAAGTATTTAAGGGAAATGCAGGTAAAGGAAATGAAGGAAATGAAGGGGTGGGTTCTTTCTCAAATCAATTTTTTCTAAATGAAATTATTATCATGAAATATTAGGGGTTTAGGGAGCCTTCAAAAATCCCTATTTGTAAAAGATCTAGTAAAACAAGAAACTCCTTGGATTATTTTTCTCCAAAAAATCAAGTTGGACGAGCAAGAAGTTTTCAAAGTAGAAGAATTCTTCTGTAATGGAATATTTGGACTTGTTCAATATTCGAGAGGTGTGTCAGGAGGTTTGTGCATATTCTAGTTTGATAGGAACTTAATTCTAGTGGAAAGTATGGAAACTCAATATTGGACTAAGGCACTTTTTGAATCCAAATAAACAAGGGAGCGTACTCCAACCATAAATTTATACACTCTTGTTTTCTATATTGCAAAGATAAATTTTTTGGACTCTCTTTATGAAATGAAAAAAAATATATGCATCAAAATTGTGCCATTAGAGGTGATGTCAACACAATATTAAGTGCTACCGAAAAAAGAGTGGGAAGCATCATCAAATATCCCTTTAGAGAATGAATGGAGGATTTGATTGTTGATTAGGATTTGTATGATGTAATTTGAAAAGTTAGAAAGTACACTTGGTCGAATCGTATATTTGGGGAGAGCCACATTGATGTTCAACTAGATTGATTTTTAATCCATAGCAGTTGTCTCTTGAAAGGGCTAGACTTCCTCTCAGTTATCAAAGCTCAAGGTGAGTCTGATCATCAAATGATTGTGTTGTAATTGGAGAAGTAATAGAATTTTGATCCTATTCCTTTCTGCTATAAATATACATGGATCTAAGAGGATGGGGTGGTGGATATGAACAAGCAAGCCTAAATCGTTTTATAGAAAAGATCACTGGAATTTATTTGGGAAGTTAAGCTTCGAAATATCAAGAAATATCTCAGGAAATGGTTAAAAGAGTGATTTAAACCCCGTGGTCAGAAGAGGAAATAATTGCTTAAGTAGTTGGAAGACCATTACAGATCAATTAAGGAGGATCCCATTGAGGAATGAAATTTTTAGAAAGAAAGGGATTTGACAAAAAAACATATTCGCAATTAGCATACATGAGGAATAACTATGACATATTAAATCAAGGAGTTTGTGTCTAAAGGCAGGGAATTTTAATTCTACAATTTTCCACAAGTAGGAAAAGGTAAGGGAATCAAGAAATAAAGTAAAGTAAATTGTCCCATAAACCTCACCAAGAGTCTCCACTTTTGAGGATCTAAAGAATTAGGTGTTTATTCATTTCCAATATTTGTATAGTGCAGATAAAATCTTCGTGGATCAGGCATTTCGGTTCTTAAGGTTATTCCCAATGTGATCCTGCATCTCTCAAACTTTAATCTCATCAAGGTTATTGAAGAGGAATAAGTATTAGAAGCAATACGGACTCTTGATCCAGACAAGGCCTTGGGCCCTAACAATTTTACAATTAGCCTATTTTGATCTTTCTGGCCTCTGATAAAAAAAGGAATTGCTTCAAATGTTGAATCAATCTCGAGAGAAAAATAAATTGGGAGGGGGAACAAACCCATTTCTTTATTTCATCCTAAAGGATTCAAATCTAGCCAATTTCTCTCACTTTCATCTTATTTCTCTTTGTAATTGCACCTATAAAATATTGAATAAAATCATTTCCAATTAGTTGAAAAAACATTTACCCTCCTTCCTTTTTGAGAACTAAGGCAAGAAGGGAAAATATCGGGTTTCTGCATCGCATGGAATGTCAAAGATATTATTCGTTCACATTTCTCCAATGATACCCTATTTTTGAGTGGTGCCTCTCGAATTATAGCTTCTCGATTTAAAAATATTCAGGACTCATACTTGCTCTGGTTAAGTGGGTTGGTAAACAGAAGGTAAAGTCAGCTTCTAGGTTGAAACTTCCATGAATCTACTCTAAAAGAAATATCTTGTGCTATCGGTTTTCTAGCTATTAGTGATTGGAAATTATTTACCTATATAGTCATCCACATCTCATTAGGCCTGTTAAGTGGAGAATTTTGCGAAGTAGTTCTCCAATAGATCAAAAAAATAATTATTTTTTGGGGAGTGCATTGGTTGACTGTGGCAAGATCATTTTTCCTCATCAGTTCAGTGCTTTCCTCACCCCCTATGTACATTGGTTTTGATATCCTTTCTCCCAAGAGAATCATGCATAACCTAATTAGCATGATTCTAAAGTTTTTATGGCAAGGCAGAAAAAAGAATGAGTTTTTTTCATTGGATGAATTGGAACATAGTCAGGTTACCAAAAAGTTGGGAGGATTGGCAATAAATGACCCCGAATATGTGAACTTAGCCTTGGCATAAAACATGGTTTGGTGAAATCTATCTAATTCTAAGGATTTATGGTAGACAACATTCTTCATGAAGAATTTCCATAACAGTCAATTACTCAGGTCAAAGAATGAATCTTGGGAAGGAAAGGGAAGGAAGATTTGGTAGTTGTCTGAAATTGTGGCTCTAATAGTTTTGATCATCTTGGATGATCAATGTGAAATGGAAGGAATTTATATATTTGGAAATATTGGGTCCCCTCAGCATCGTTGGCCAATGAAGATCAAGGAGCTCAAGATTTGATGAATTGAACGGAAGAGCAGGGTTTCCATAGTCTAACTATATCTCAATAGGGGATAAAGCTGGCCTTTAGAAATGTTGGAAATGCCTCAATTTCTTGTCTCACCTCTCTCTATCATCGTTTTCTCTGCTTAGATGACTAAAATTATTTGTGTCGGTGACCTCCAACCATCTGGATTTCCAAATATGGAAAGGAGGTAAGAAGGATCATTACACATTGAAAGAAGGGTATGCATCATTGATATAAAAAAATCCACAACCCCCTACATCTAGGATATGGGGGTAATATAGAACAAGGACATAATTCCCATGGTTAACACACTTTGTTGGGAATTGGTTCATGTGAAGGTGTTGACAGTAGAAAATTAAAATATATATATATATATATATATAAGGCCCCTCACATTGTGTTTGGCTCTAAGAAGTGGTAGAAGAAGATATAAAACTTGTGTTCTGTCAATGCTCTTTCTCAACATAAGTGTAAAAAAAATCTTTCAATCCAATTGGGAAAATTCAAAGTATTCCCTGTATTGGACTAAAATGTTTGAAGGTTGGAGATCAAAATACCCCTTTCAAAGTAAATCTTACATTACAATAGTTTGATGCTAGGTTTATATTCCTAAATAATTATGTTGGTTGATCTGGCTCTCTCAAAATCAAGCCATATTTAAGAACATCAAGTCCGATCCAATCTCAACCGCCATGAAATCAACTCAACTTCTTTTTGAAGTTGTCTCTTCCAAAGGTTTTAATCCGAAGGATGAAAAAGAGTGGATCAGATTAAGTAGCCCTTTTGACCATGTCAGAAACTTGAGTCTTGCAATGCTACTCTTGCCTTATAATTAGAATGGCAAGAGAATAATTCAAGGAATGATGACACTCCTTAGGCTATCATTAAATATTATTTGAAAGAGCTTCAAAAGGATATTTGAGGGAGACAAGAGTGGGAGGGGTATTATATCACCATGATGAAGAAATAGAATCAAAATCTTCTTGGGGGATAGGAATAACAAAAAATAACCAATTATAATCATTATATCTTTGGCAAGGATTAGAGATTGCATTATTAAGGGGAGCTCGATAATATAGTGTCTTTGGTGATTCAATGATAGTTATTCAAAAGTGTCACAGAATAAAAGAACACTTGGATGAATATCTACTTGCAATTTTATTTTGAATATGATTTATAATTAAGAAGTTTCATACCATTATCTTATTCCAAATCAAGAGAGAAAATAATCAATGTGTTGACAAACAAGCTAACAAGGGAGAAAATCTTGATTAATGGATATTAATTCACGATCAAGGAGAACCATATATCTTTCATATACCATGATTATTGACCCAAATTGGAATGGGATATTTATGACCCAAGGTCATAAATATAGTGAAATTATTAGAAAGGAATTAAGGCATGTCGAGCCACTTATTGTCAATGCCAAGTCCAATAAATAGAAGAGTCGCGATGGTCAACAGTCCTACAAGACATAATGTGATGGAAGAATAACTAGTTGGGAGTTTAGTGAGGGAAACATCATGTGTAAGGATAGCTGGAAAAAAATATTAAATTAATTTAACCTTTGCAATAAGGAAAGGTTGGATAGTACTCTACTAGCAATGGGGCAGTTAATCTTTCACAAGCTTATAAGAAACACAAAGCTAGCAGGGATGAAAATTTCAGTAAAAAGTGTGCAGGGATCAAACATAGGCCTTCAATGCAAAGAGACTAATCTTGGAGATGAAATAGATAGAGGCAAGAAATATAAAATTTGCATCTAGGTTATGAAAATGATGTTGGGTCGTGTTAGAGTCTGAGCAATCTACAACATGAAATCTTCAAGCAGGAATGACAACATAGATGACTCTAAGGAGCAGCTAGAAATGATAATGTCTGATCTCTTGGATCTCATAGCCAATTTTAGCGACCAAATGGCTTTGGAAGCATTCTCACATTTCACTCTGGCATCTCATCAATTAGAATAATTACATGACAACGTAGAACACCTTTATTTTTCTGTGGAAAATTTGGTCACAAAGATGGAGAATTTGAGTTTCAAAGTGGAAAAAATAGAGGTTTTAGCGGAAGCAACGACTTTGGGCATTCTCAAAGAAGTCTTTGGGATCCTTGAATCCTCCCTTATGATGTGTAAGTGACCTAATAGATTGAAATGGAGCTTGGAATGGTCTCAATTCCGCCTCTCTGGATGGAAGTTTACCAAGACAAAAACGATGGAAGCCCTTGAGCTGAACATGAAGGAAATGGTTAACATACCTGCTTAGTTTAATTTCTTAGTTTTGAATTTTTTATAATTTTTTTAAAGACGAGGGAGTCTTCTAGAGGCTCTATAAACTAAATCTAGTTAGAGCCATAGATTAAAAAAGACAAGGAAGAAGTAAAATGTTATATAAACAATTTTTGCATGTTGTTGAAGAAGAACAAGTTTTGAATGTAAAGGTGATGTCCCATTTCCTTTTTAGAGTAATATAAAATACCCATTTCTTTGAAAAAAAATGGTTACTTTTTTTCCTTCAATTTCACTTTTTACTTTTATTATTATAACATAAAAAAAATCATTTTTAAGTACCATTTACTTATAATATTAATATAGTTTACTTCAAAAGCACTTTCAAAATTTATCACTAAATTCTTTAATATATGTGAGAGGGTATTTGGTTTAGTGATATGATTTATTTTAGTGATTAAAATTTATGAATTTTTTTATTTATTTCTTTTTTTATTAATAGTTGTTTGATTAACCAAATGGTTCATCACTAACAAGATATGTTTAATATATATTTTTTTAATCGGGATTTTTCTATGAAGTTAAAGATTACAATTTTCAAATATATTTCTCAAAAATATATTAGTATCATTCTTATTATCCATATTGGCCAATAGGTGCATGCCCAGATATAGAAAAAAATTACAAAAGGACAAAATTTTACAAAGATGAATATGAAGAAAATGCCAAAAAACCAAAATACAACCAACTATCGTCAAACATCTTCAGAAGTTACCAGGACAGGGTGATCTGAGTCTGATCCAGGAGATGGCGGGGCGTTGAACTCAAAATGAGCATGCATCTCCATGTGAGCCAACCTTTTTTCTATATGGTCGATCCTTTCCTGAATGTGCCACTCCTTTCTCCATGGACTGGCCAATCTGTCATGCATCTCTCATAGGTTTCATTGAATGTGATTCATGAAGTCTAGAATTTTGTTATGATATTCTTGTTGGGCCTGATTGAGTGGTACAAGGAGCTTCTTAGCTGGAAAATGCTATTCACACTCTATGTTAGCAATGGAGTTTTTTCCACTAAGGAAAAGGACTAAGAGAAAGGTGGGTCCATAATTTCTCCCTGGCCCTATTAATTAGATTTTAGTCTTGCCTGAATACCCTTGGCCTCTAACTCACAACGTTCCCAACCTCGCCAGGGTTGCATATTCACCACCTTTTTCTAGAATTCTAAATCAAGATAGGAAAAATCACTGCCACAAAAATACAACCATGGATGCCCCTCCATCCTATGTGGGGTTTCAAACTTCAAATACCCATGATACCAAAACTGCCTACTAGGAAGCCCCCCTATAATCAACACAAGGACCACCAAATCATGCACAAAAACATATACCTCGTGGCTACCTCGCACGACGCTTGAGAAGCTGAAATCCATCAATTATACCAAGAGATTCAAATGAATATTGAAATGGAATGAATAGGATTATTGGGTTGCTAAGACCACACAATTAACCTTCTAGTCAAACTTTTTTTTTATGAGCGTAGACCCATACACCACTGGAAGCCTGGTCATTTGCAACGCTGAAACATACAAAATAATGAGTTACCCTTCACTAACCAACCACCAGTCTTACTAACTTTCCAAGGGATACAAAAAAACAGACTATAATGCACCTTTTCGAACACTCGTTCCTCTCTAACAAGCATAATAAAACTAGAAACTAAAATTGCACAATTGACTAGCATGAGATTACCAACTAAGCTAAGAATTTTATACCTGGTGTGGATAACCCAAAACAATTATGAGACCAAATTCACTGATGTTACTTTGAGTTTATAATTTGACTGCCTCATGAAAATTATCTTGACATGCAACTTGTTATTAGCTTTCATGTTAACATTGCACAAGGGTTATTTTTCTCTATGGGTTTGGGTGTAAAAGCCTCCCAGGATTCCCCCTACCTCCACTAAACTAAGATAGAGAAGAATTCCCTCGTATCTCTTCTCTTCCTTCGGTGCAAAACCATACAACTTGTCATATATCCTTATCGACATTATATGTTTCTCTAACTATTGTTGATGGAAATATCATTGTTCTCTCCGTAGGTGCAAAATTCTAACGCTTGACATGACTAGCATGTAAACCATTAATAGCCACCCTATGATGGCTTGGGGTTTCACATGACCCCAATTGCATCACAACTGCTTCATATTAATAACCATCTATCGGAAGGACTTATGGGGTGGCAAATTCCTACACAATCCACAATGTGTTGTGACTTGTCACCCCATCGGGGAAAACTTTGCTTAACTTGAAACATATTATTATCTATAAATTAAATGGAGACATCAACCTTTTTTCTATTTCAAATTATTTGATGCATATTGTTAGGTCCCTATAATTTTTCAGATTGGTAAGACCAAATAAACAAGGTAACATCAAACCAACTTTGGAGTCCTAGGACCTAGCCTTCCTTGACTCAGAGAGGGCTCTCTCTATATTTGTATAAAATATATAACTTGATTGATTTAGGATGTTTATTTTAGGCTAGTTAAAATGATAGGATTGTTTGTTTTGTTTTGTTTGGTTGGGTTGCTTGTTAAGAAGAACAGATAGAGTAAGAGAAATTCAAACCATTGGGCTATGGGGTCCGTGAAAGGTTTGAAGAGTATAACAACAAATCAAGGGTGTTTCATAGGGCAAGTTAACAAATCCAAATGGATCTTAATAGCTTATGTGAGTGTGAAATGAACATTAAGTTGTGAGTTTAGTAGGTTTAAATGGAAATTAAGAATCCCTTAACATATATTATAACAAGAAGAGTCTTTAAGATCAATATGCTTAAGAAAGAACCAATGGACATGGCACACCATAAACTTCTTTGGCCTAGCTTTATCGAGTAAACTTTGAGACAACAATCCAACAAACCCTAGAGAGCAGGGAACTCCTAAATTCTCTAGCTATTCACTTTCAGACAAAGAAAACATTTAAGATAACAAATAAGTGATGATTAAAGAGCAGGGAAATCCTAAATTCTTCAGTCAAACTTTAAAGACCTTTAAAGTGACTTTTCAAGATAGACCAAAGGGCAGGGAAAACCATAAAATTATTTAGCCTAAACCCTAGTAAGAAAAATTCAAAGAAAGGCATTAAAAACAATGTTTCAAGCTACACCAAAGGACGGGGCATAGCATAAAATTCTTCGATTTGACTCTTATTGAATTATTTTCAAGACAAACAACTAGGTAGAATCAAAAAGCAATTAATAATTCTCCAATCAGACCTAGTAGAGGAAAACACTCGAGCAACAGAAAGAAGACAGACTTAAGGTGCCTCTAACATCATATCTTAACCTAAATTTTATGTTCTATTGCAAGAGAAATTGATATACAAAATGGAAAATAGAAGGAAAAAATTACATAATTAGGATAACGTTTCCATTTAACAAAGTCCATGAATCCTGTGAATGTGCTTTCTCCATTGATATTCAGTCCAAGAACAATTACAAAGCTCCAAAGCCAACTTCTTCACAACTCAAAGTCTATGTAATATTCAGCTCAACAGTCAACCAACCAACACAAAACATGAAGCATACATGCAGTATTTATCTACAAAATGAGAAAGTGAACCCTAGCTAGGGTTTGAGATGTAATTTATTACATAGTTAATGTATTTTGACCTATGAGACCATGCAAGGCCCAAGGCAAAATATCTGAGACTCATTCATTGCAATAATAACTTATAACATAACTACTGAGCTAATTTTGGAAAAAGTTTGACTTTAAGGCTTCATAATAACTTTTTCAATAACTCTTGGTAAGGGCATAGATCCAAGGTACATGGGCACAACGCCAATGCAAACGCGCAACACTAAGACTCGGAAAATGACCTGTTTTGCAGCTAACTTTTGGAGGCCTTCCCGGTGTCCAAATGAGCTCCATGATGGCTCATTGGAAAGGTCTCTAAGTATTTTTTCCAAATATGATTTCAATTTCCAAAATGGTGCCCATTTTCCTTTCCAAAAACATGTTCTCCCAAGACTGCTAAACGTGCATTGCCAGTGCCAAAAAGAGGGCAGAAAGGTGATGTTTTGGTAGTTTTTGGCCTTTTGAGGGATCAGTTTTGCTCAAAATCTCCTTAAAATTTCTGAGTTTGATGTAATTTTCATCAGGAACATGAATATTCTAACCATTTTTCATTTGAGTCCCCCAAAAAAGAGCGCAGCGCCAGTGGCGCTGCGCGTTTGGCCAATTTTCTGCAATTCAAACTGTTAAAAATTCAAAATGCGCACAAAAGTGCCAAAATTTTAATTTTTCTTATGGATCATGGGTTAAAGGTCTGTAGGGACACCTCAGCATTAATATTTAGCTTCTCCTTCTCACAAAACTCAAAGTAGCCCACATGCTTAAAGCAAGAAACAATGATAGGAGAGGACATAAGTTCTCTTGTAGTGATGGGTTCAAACTTGTCTATCTTCCCTCCCTTATGATCATGTCATCTTGGCCTTTGTGCCTTAACACCACTTTATTCTCCCTCAGACATTTAAAAATATATTTTATGAAACCCTAGGGTAGAAGTGAAATGAGATGAGGGAATGAGATGAGGGGAAGGGGATGAAATGACTAGCTTGAAAGGTGAAGGGAATGAGTGTGAATGAAGGGAATGAGTGAAAGGGAATGTGTGAAGGGATAAAATAAATGAATTAAAACCATAAATAAATGAAATTACCCTGTCCATGACTGAAATTATTTTTAGAAGGATGAAACAAGTGTCTCACAAACTGAGATTAAGATTTCATTTAGGGTTACACCTCATTTCATTCAAGAGTGGCCAAATAGCTTCAAAACATGGTTAAAACATGTACTTACTGCTTTGAGGGCTGTTTGGAGGACTTTGGCAGAGTTTGGAGAATATTTAAACTTTTTTTAGTTGATATATAACTCCACAACCTTCCCTGGCTAGGCGCGTAGTGCCACTGGCTGAGGGAGCAGCGTCACTCCTCAAACATGCAGCGCCACTCCTCAAACGCGCAGTGCCTTTTTGTAGAATGCATTTGGAGGCCTTCCCGGTGTCCAAATTGTGCCCAAGTATCTCATTGAAATTCTTATCCTATCTACTTTCCAAATTTACCTTTGGTTTTCTGTTTGGAGTTCGTTTTCCGGGTCAAAATTTTATTTTCCCAAGACTAGTCAAAAAGTGTTGAATGAGGGTGCATAAATGCATAGTGCTGGTGCAAGCAACTTTTGGAGGCCTTCCTCAACTCCAAATTGAGATCATGATAGCTCATTGGAAATATCTCTCTGTGCAGTTATCTTTTGACTCCTCAAGCAAGTCATTTGTCCACTCTAGCTATGAGAAAACTTGATTTTTCCAAGGTCACCCTAGAAGGGCAGTAATTCTCCTGTGGCACCTGTATTTTTGACATTTCTCTAAAACCATGACACCTGTGAAAAATATGAATGAGGTTTTTCTTCTTGGACCTATGATGGACAAAAACCTCTCTCATGTTTTTCAAATTCATCTCTTTTTGGTTGAAAACATAGTTTGAAGAAAAACTGGCCCTATGAGTGACAAATGACTTGACCCTCGGAATGATTTCTCAAAAAATGATGGAGACATGATGTTTATGAGTTGTTATGGCCTCATAATTGCTAAAATGACCTCCCTTATGCCTCATTTTCTCTGATGTCTCTGATTCCATAGCAAACCCTAGCTCAGTGAAAGAGAAAATTAGGGTTTGGTGTAGGCAAAATAGGGGATTTGGGACTGCCTTGTAAAGGGAGGGGAATGAAGGGGTTAAGGGTTGTCTAAATTCTTGGAGAAATGGGGGATAGGGATAGATGTTAGAGAGTAGGGGAAAGTGGAGTTTCAAGGATTGAGTGAGGGGAAGGGCTCCAAAAGGGAAAAACACATGCATAGTCTCGAAAAGTGTCAAATTGTAGCAATATGCTAGGGTTTGTGGAAAAATGATGATTTTGAGGGATAGGAGTGATGGGAAGTGTTTAGGAAGGTATATTAAGGATAGGTTAAGGTGTAATAGCATCAGGATATAAGTCTTGTTGATTTTTTAACCATGGAAGTCATGAAACCAAGAAAAATGCCCTCAAAACCCTAGGAGAGAGAAATGAGGTTTTAGGTAGGAAAGAAGGATTAAAATGAGAGGTATAAGCCCATAATGAGTCTTTTAAGAGCAACAGGGTGACTTTGATATGGAAAACTGATAGATAGGGAAATTTTTTTATGAAGATAATGAAGGCAGTGAGATTTCTGAAACTCAAGGTATTCAAGGAATATTGTTTTCAGAAAACTATAACCATTTTATAGTCATCCAAAGATAGTGAAAAATACTAATGACTAACACATATCATATATTCGTTTTATTATAATAATTTAAATTTTTACTAACGTATGGAAAGGGAGGCATTGCAATCATATTCACATCATAATATTTGAAGGCACAATTAGACTCCTTAATATTGCTCACAAGTCTCAAGCACTTACATGTACTTTGGGCATTTCCTTTAGATATTTTTTCATTTAGGATTCTTATCTTTAAGGTTAATGTTATTTTTTTTTTACTCTTAATATATATTTAAAATAAATCTTATTATCATAATTCAAGTTATGTAACTAATTATGATACCCACATTGTATCAAAATACTAATGAAAAGTATTATAATAAAAGTTCTTCTAAAATCCAAGTTTTGCAACTAATTCTAATCTCTATGTACAATATTAAGATCTATGTTATTAGACATAAACTCGAAAAATTATTTGTCTAGTAAATTATTTTTACTCTAGTAATCATAATAAAATTTTCATATACCAAAATGTGAAAGAAATAATAATCTCTACCTAGTATCAAAATATATATACTGAAAATCAAGAGGAATTTGTCTGATTACACTCTCTAGGCTTTACTGTGAATCTTACCATAACCAGTCAAGGGATTCCTAGGCCTAACAATAGTATACACCTTCATTATTTATTGTGTATCCCACCATAATTGGTCAAGGGATTCCTAGAACTAACATGGGCATCCACAACCATGATTTACTACGTATCCTAGAATTACCGGTCAAGGGATTCCTAGGCCTTGTGATTTTTCCTCATACCACCCTACTCAGTTTCGAAACCATCTGATAATCCAGATCAACGAAGTAAGATAAAATCCATCACGTCATGGCTATCTAGAAATGGAAAGGCAAGGTTGAAAATCACTATTGTACCTGGAAAAACCCATGCCAATGACAACAAGAGAACCAAATACACCTGAAATAAAATATCATATAGTAAGCACACCTGATCTATGAACCAACTACTGAACCAACCGAGGTTACGAGGTCGAGGTATTTATCTCTCTATTTTCTTCAAATAGAGGGACTCGGTCGAGGCATTGCTTCTTGGAAAGTCAATGCCTGACCTCACTTCTTCAGTTTACTTATTACCATGGGCATCATTAAGCAAATTCTACACTCTGAGCTAAGATAGATCACATCCTTTCATGCATGTACCATGCATGAAAATTCTAGAAAGGAAATCAAACATGCAAATTGATACCAGTAATTAATATCGTTGTAGTTAATTTATCCAACTCTTCCTTGCTTGATCGTTGGTTCTCCTTGCCTTCTTTTTCCTTTCTTTGCTTTCCTTGGACCAATGTAAGAGTGCTTTAAGAAAACTATAAGTTTGCAAGAGTATGAGAGAGAGAGAGAGAGAGAGAGAGAGAGATCTCCAAGAATGAATTTACAAAAGTTGCGAACTAATCCTCATAAGCCTTTTTATCAATGAGGCCTCTAATTTCTTCAATTTTCCATTAGTTTCCTTCATTTTCCTCCTCACATGCAACATGTGACCTTTCACCTTCCTTTTCTCCTAATTTCCTTTATTTTCATAAATAAATTCCTCTTGTCTTTCAAAAGATTTTACCATTGGCTTTTCCAATTTCCCTTAGCCATAATAAACCAAACGAACACCCACACTAGGATGTTTTTCCCAACATTAAGCTTGGAATGTGTGTCCCATGGCCTTGGCCTTATTTTTCCTTTATTAACTTTATTACATGGATTTTGACCAGGGATTTTACAGAACCCTCCCCCTTGGGGGATCACCATCCTCAGTGTTCAATGACACCTAAAACCAGTAAGATGGCTGAAAAGAAAAGCATACGTCCCATGGAGATTTATAACTTAGTTTGTTGCTAGTATAACCACATGAGAACATAACAACATGACACCCATAATGCTTATTGGAGCTTTAAAACACAACTCGTTGCGGTATTTAAATACATATACACATACATAAGTGTGACAAAACATATACCAAAACATATTTGCCTCAACTGGAAAATAAGGAAGGATACATTGCCCACATGTGATCAACCATCTCCCATGTAGCTTCATCGAGCCCAAAGTGCTTCAACTTCACTTTAACCTATTCGATTTCTCAGTTCTGGAGCATGAGAATATTTCTCTGCAAAACACACTAAGGTTACGGTTAGAATTCTCCTTCTTGTTCCACTTGAAATGCAGACCAATCAATAACATGAACAACATCCTTTACATATATTTTAAGCAATGAAACATGGAAAAAATTATGGAATTTCATTGTTGGAGGTAGTGCAAGTTTGTAGGCGACTGGTCTAATCCTCTCAATGATCTCAAAAGGCCCACAATATCGAGGTTCCAACTTTTTACATGACTCAATCCTCAAGGATCTCTTATTGGGCTTGATCCAGAAGTACACATGTTCCCCAACCCAAAATTCCTTAAATACCCTGTGTTGTTATGCATAACCATTATTTTTATCATGTATAGCCTTGAGATTATTCTTGATAACCTACATTTCCTGTTCCCTCTATGCCAGCATGTCTAGTCCAATAAACACCCTAATCACTAGATCACTCCAACTAATGGGAGTGTTACAACTCTGCCCATAGATTGCCTCAAATGAACTCATCCTTAGTGACTCATGACACCCATTCTTGTAAGAAAACTCAACCAGAGGTAGATACTCTTCCCACTTCCATTGTTAATGCATAACATATGTCCTCAACATGTCCTCCAAAATCTTGTTGACCCTCTCTGTCTATCCATCTTTTTGTGGATGATAAGTTGTGATATAGGCCGACTCTATACCCAAACCTACAAATAACTATTTCCAGAACCTAGAATGAACTTAGAATCTTTGTCTGACACAATATTCTTTGGTCCATCATGCAACTTCACTACATCCATGATAAAGACTTGTGCCACATCACTAGTTGAATACATATACTTCATTGAAATGAAGTGCACTACCCTTTTCAACTTGTCCACCATAACCATGATGGCATCATGTTGTCTAAATTTACTTGACAACCGTTTAATTAAATCCATAGAAATAACCTCCCATTTCCACTCTGGAATTGTAATAGGTTATATTAATCCACCTAGATGCTTACACATTGCTTTTACCTGTTAACAATCCAAGCATCTCACCAGAAACCCTGCCACTTCTTTCCTCAGATTCGACCAATAGTAAAACTTCTTTATTGATCTGAATTTGAATTTTTTATTTGTTGTGCTAATTTCATCTTCAGATTTATAATTAATTTTTTTATCTTATGCTTTATGTGCATAGGTTTCCTTGGTGTTTATGATTTTCAAACAGGTAAATGAGCTAAGTTTTAAATTAGATTCAAGAGCATAAAGCATGAAAAAAAATGTTAAATAACAAAAATAACAAGTACAACAAACCATCACAATTGATCCATAACACGATGTTTTGATGAAGGAGTTCACCCCTCCTAGGCTACATCTCCTTGGTCCAACTTCTATTGCTTGGACCTTTATATTAGCTCACAAGTGCATAAATTTTTGTTTACATTCACCTACAACTCCTGAAACCTGCTTCAATGAGTCCAGAATGTCCAAATCTATCATAAATGACTCTTATTTCTCTCAATTCGGTTGAAAATTGTAAAATATATGGCCAAAACCATTTTTCCTAGTAAAATGCCTCCAAAACTGGAGAAGACTCCAGTTAGGGCTACCAAATTTGGAGGCAGCACCTAAATTGGTGGAACCGCCGAAATTTCCTCCAACCTAGCTGGAGTTTAATTAAATAAATCATGGATTAAATGGGATAAGTGTGGTTTAAAAGCGAATAAGCACATTTATGATAATAAAGGTTTAAAAACTTAACTTTGGGACTCAACTTACTCAACCCCGCACTTAATTGTTGTCCGCTGCCTGTGGTTTGGTGATTTGGTCATATGGGTAGGGGTTTTACCCCCTCCAAACCCTCGCCGCTCGAACCACTTGATAACAAATAGAAGTCACATGCATTTTTTATTAAGATCGTTGGCAGTGGCTTGTTGGTAAGGTGGTAGAGTTGTTGGGGGAGGTCACAGGGTCGAACCCCGACGTCTACCCCTCCATACATTTTTATGTCAACGGAGAAATACGTGCCCTTTACCATAGTTAACAACTTTGGTATAAAATAAATATGGGCCCACCAAATATGTTTCAAACCTTAGGTTAATAATAAAGTTCAACCTGACCTTCATAATATAAAATGCACCCCATATAGTTTTGAACTTTGGAATATGTTGCAGTTCAACCTGTAATATGGTTCGAACTCTGATAAAATAAAAATTCCACCATAATATAGTTTAATCCGACCATTTCATATGCAGACTTGGAACCATAAAATTGCAATTCAAATTTTGGAGAGGGTCCACTAGAGGGGCCACATGGCGGCCCCTGGCTACAGCACGTGTGAGCCTCTGGTTGGGTTTTCCCCAACCATATAAAAAAAATTTGAATTCAACCTTAGGAGCAGATATACAAAAATTTCACCTTCAAACCAAACTGTCGCATCCTACAATGACACTTGTCACAGTGTCATTGGGAGAAACTAAAGAATATTCCCTGCATATACTTAAATTTGCTGACTGGGCTGCCACGTCACCAACCTGTCACTTCTGCAAAAAATTTCATTGTTTAGGAAAACAAACAAGATGCTTTATCTTCTTCATTCGGACTCTTTTTTCAACGAAACAAATTGCGTTGGATTCCTAGCAGTGATCTCTTCAATGTCATTCAATTTCCATTCATTCTGAGCACTTTAATTTTTGAGCTTTTACACTTGAGTACCTGATCATTCATCCCCACTAGAAGCCTTTTGGACCCCAAAATATATTTTATTATTGATCATGTGGATGAGGGTACTGTTCCCTCACCCTTCCAGTCTCTATCCACTGAAGTTTTCCCATTTTCATCAATTGGAGCTTTTCACAAAAACTTACATTTTTCCTAGACTCTTGCGACCTTCTCTTATTGTTGTTAACATCATCATGCTGCAATTTCCATGAAATTGTAGGGCAGCAAGATATTCGTGCAGAAAAAATCTTGTTCCTACCTTGGTCATCAATCAAAGAAATCTTAAAAATTGTCTCACCTTGCACACTGTCATCATGGTGATTCTTAATTGACCTTGATTTTTACTTGCGTCGAATTTTGACAAAGTATCTTTGCCATTTCCATGTACCCTTTGAAAACCAAAAGCAAGAACTTTTGGAACCCATGCCTTCTTTATCAAATTACTTGTCATTTTCTCTTTGGCCTTTGCACTCTCTTGCGCCGGCATCTTCTTTCCAACACTGATGTTGACTGCTGCAAATGTTTTACATTTTGTTCACCTCTTTTCAAAGGCAACATGTTAGAGTCTTGAAACATCTCATTACAAGCATAAGCAACCTTAATGAAATCAAATTGTTCATTTGATGCAACTTTTTGAAAGGTTTGATTCAAAACATCTCTATGTTTGATCATTAACAATCTCAAATTTTGACTTGCATTCACTATTCTCTTCATTTCTCCTGCATGTATAAGAGACACACTTGTATTCTTCTTCTGTGATCTAATTATGTACTCAATACCATCTTTAAACAAGTGATACTTATTCTCATGGTGATCAAATATTTCTTTCCTATCATAAATATAAGGACTTCCCAAAACAATACTTGATATCTCAAGTGGCACCACATCAAGTTCAACTTCATTGAGAAAGCTTGAATTGATGGTGAATCTTAGTATGCACTTCCTTGTAACCTGCAAATTTTCATTCTTGCATATCCACCCTAGAGGACAAGGTCTTGGATGTCTAATAGTTTCAAGGTCTAGCTCCTTAGCCAAGTCTTCGGAATTCAAGTTAGCTTGTGACCCACTATCAAAAGGTGTGTCTATATTTGTATGTTTAGAGACAACTCTAATATGGAAAAGTTTTGTTATTGTATCTTCATCTTGAATGACATTGGAACAATTATAGCTTACAATTTAATTAATACATTTTTGATAATGAAAAATTTAATTTAAAATATATTAAACTCTTACAACCTATAATTAAAGTTAAATTTTGTTTATTTATATTTCGATATATCATTCTCATTGTTATGTTGAGGGTTGTTGTAGGTTTTGAGGGCTCTTGGAATTATAAAAAAAGTGTGATACCCAAGCAAACCAGAATATTATAAAAATTGAACTATATAATTGCTAAAATTTAACCGAATCAAATTTATAATCGCATAAATGTTATTTAAATTTTGTTGTTTTAGAAAAAATAATTTATTTTTTATTTTAAAAATTAAAAATAAAATAAAATTATTTTGGTTTATTAAACAAAAATAAAATATATTATTAATAATAAATTAATTATTTGATAAATATCCATATATCTATATATTTTATGTTTAAAAAAAAAATCTATTTATAAATTTAAAGTACAATTTTCTAATATATTAATTAAACAAAATATAACATATATAACTAAGCACATAAAAAATTTAAATGTTTTAATAATACCATCCAAGTCATTCTCGATGGGCATTCCATCTATGCTACAATCTTGCTGATGTTTTTCTTTCGTTGCGGGGAGAAAATAGAGCTAAATAAGGAAGGATATGTAATTATCTTTCATCGTTTCCATTACAATTAGTCTTTCAAAAGCTAAGATTTCCAAACAATTTTTATGGTTAGCTTTGTCTCTTTGTAATAATTCACGCATGATTATCGTAGTGTTCTTTTTGAGTGTTTAGTGTTTTGTCCCTATTAATTAAATTATTGTAATTAGAATATCTTCATTAATAAATCTGTAATTTCAAAGAGACCATTTGTTTGTAATTTCTAATATTTTCAATGGTTAAAATCAATACAGATTTGTCTGGAATTTCTAATATGTCCCAAAGCCGAATTCGACCACAATTTTCCTTATCTGGAGCTCATCGAAGCCATCATCTGCAACAAGCAATCCAGTTTCAACTGAAGATACCACCAGAAACCCTCTCGCCCGTCAAATACCTGCAAAAGAGGTATTTCTCGATATTTTAACCTACAAAACTTCAAAATTATACCATCTGTGAACTGAAAGAGATTAAGATAAGGGAATTAACCGTGTAAATTGCCCAAAGCCAGGCCAAACCCTGGCCAGTTTTTTCTAAGAAGCCTGAATTCCTCTATCAGCCTTTCAAAGTCGAAAATCCTCAGTTTACATCATCTTTTAACTCTTGAAGACCAATTCCAAACACAGAAGAAGTGTAAAGGCCTACAAATTGATTAAAAGACTTCTTTTCCACATTTGTACCATTCAGGAAACCCTGTTTCCTCTCTTAATCCAGTTTTATCTCTGATAAGCCCAAATTGAGCAATAAGCAACTTTTTGAAGATAATTATTTCGCAAAAATTGCTCAATTTCTCTTTATTTGTGAAAATTAACTATAGAAAACTGTATAAACTTGCTTTAGTTATTACAAGATGACTAAGAAATAGGCCACTCCCTTCCTTCTATTCCCACAGTTATCCCTATTGTTACTGATGTTGTTCCTTCTACATTGGGAGACAAGTTGGCACCCAAAGGGTCATTGGTAACTACAGTATCAATGCAATCAAATACTAATTCCCACACAGAATCATCATCTACACAGGTACAAAAAACAGGTGGAGCAGCAGAGATAGTGAAAGCCATGGAGGAGATGTCCCTTAAGAATAATGAAATCAATGGTTTAAAGAAGACCATTCAAACTCTTGAATCATCCAACATAAATGCTTTAATAACATCAAAGGCACATGTAAAACAGTGAAGTTGAGAAGGAAAAACAAAACAGTTTATGTGATTTTGGTTTTTTACTGCTGATAAGTATCTTTTGTAGAAATTTGAATAACTGTTAAATTATTCACCGAGATTATCCTGATCACACACTATTTGAGCTTCATGCATAATACATAACCTCTTCTACTATTTATCATCAATTTGTGGAAATATAAACAATCGCATGCGTACATTAAAACCATAAACAATCACACATATAAACACAGTATTTATGGGAAAGCTTAAAGCGGAAAACCCCCAACTATCTGTATATTATAATGATAGAGATCATGTAACAATCATTGTACAAACTCCTCACAAGCTCTCAGTACAATCTCCAATTGTTACACACTACACAAGCTCAGATCATACATATCACATGCTCCAATCTGCTCCACCTGTTAGCCAGCCTCTACTGCGCAATACAATATGGATAATCATGAGATCAAGGTTCAAATCCCACCAGTATGGATAATCATGAGATCAATCAGTTAGACTAGATACAACTTGCTCAACTAAGTTAAACTGAACACAACTCCATTAACTGTCTCATCAACTCCACCAAACTCTGTCACATGAGTTCTAATTGAAGTCAACCATGTAATAGCTCCACTAAACCCTAGGAATATCGTAATTTCTTTTGTCAGCTGCATGTGCCACATCCGTGACTCGAACTGAAGTGCTCCAAGAGGATAAGATAATGTTTAGAGTCCAAATATTATTAAGAGCTAATAATATTCGACATATCTATTTTTAGACTGGCAATCTAAAAATAGATTCCGCCCAGTATGTCTAAAAATAGAAGTCCATCTATTTTTTCCGACTTGACCAACCATCCACAAATAACATCCTGCAACTCATAGAACATGATCCATATGTCTAAAAATAGACATAGTCTAAAAATAGACTTTGCGCCAAAAATACCCTGCGGGCCCACTTAGTGAAGGCGACTTCTTTCCACTAAGCTCCTCATCTTGTTGCAATCTCAACACTCCCTCTCAACAAGATAAGGATTATCTGCAACCCCTATCTTGCCCCTGTGGTATTTTGCAACAAGATAAGGATTTGAATTTAAATGGTTTGCAATAAAATTAAAATTAACTTTAATACAATAATTTATAGTGAACTTTATAAAATTTTACAAAATGAAAAAGTCAAATATTTTTTACTAAAAATACAAAACAATATAAGTGCTATAATATATAACTTGCCTATCAGCCTGTATAAAAATAATGAAAAGTTGTTGTGTAAATATTTTTTTAAGGATCATTTCAATTTCCAATTTAACTTGACTTGTTATTTCATATTCCAATTTAACTTATTCTTTCATCAACTTACTTGTACTTTAAAATTTCATAATAGACATTTACTTGTACTTTAAAGTTTCATAATAGACATTTCTTATGACATTAGAGTTTGCTTACGACGTAACTTTCTAATTGTTAAAGTAATTGTTAGAGTTTGATTCTTTAGTTTACAATTTTGAAGTGCTCACTCGTGTCATTTTAATATGTTAGCATCGTAACTAATTTCAATTTTGCAAAGAAAAAAGCACAAGGATTATACAATACAATGAGAATGGCTAGGTGTTGATCACATGCGAAAGTTACAATAGCTAGGTGTTGATCACATGCCAAAGGGTTCCATCCATTTGTTCCTCTTCAGTTAAGGCGTGTTGCATATCCGCCGTCCGGAGGACGACTCGTCTCTACTGGACCGAAAAAAAGAAGAAAAGCGAGCGCGAATAAGGATGGTAGGAAGTAAAATACAAATAATTCAACCTGCTGTGATTCTCTTTCAATTATCGTTGCAGCAGAAGTGAGTGGTTAGGGTTTTCAATTATCGTTGCAGAAGAAGTGAGTGGTTAGGGTTTGGTGCAAAGGCATTTAAGTTGGAGAAATTTGGACAAGTTCTGTTACTGTTGTTCTGGGCCATGGTGATTCGCAGAGGGCGGGCTCTTAATAATAAGAAATTTGAATTGATGAGATTTTGGATGATAAAGGTTACGGGAGAGGGAAATTGGAGAGAAGGGACCTGTGAACAAGTCCACGGGAAATTGGAGAGAAGGGACCTGTGAACAAGTCCACGGGAAATTGGAGAGAAGGGACCTGTGAACAAGTAATTTATATGTAGACTGTTGTGGAAACTGGTGGACATGACAAAATTTGTAATGCGAGATACTACACATACGAGAAGTTCTCTGTGCGGGCATGCCATATATGACTGGAGATGCCCACCCAATACCTTACCTATCGCACTTGGTGAAGTGCAGATATAAACAGCCCACAGCACATTCATGGTCTTCCAACGCATCCGATGAACGTAAAAGAAAACCTAAAAGGAGCATTTTTTTTCATAAAATAGAAACAGAAGGAAAATAAAAGAGACAAGCCTTTGCATATAGCAGCACCAGTGGTCTAGTGGTAGAATAGTACCCTGCCACGGTACAGACCCGGGTTCGATTCCCGGCTGGTGCACCACCAACATTGACATTGAAGTTGTTCTTCTTTTCTGTTTCGGTTTTGCCACGATACAGACTCGGGTTCGATTTCCACCAACATTGACATTGAAGTCGTTTTTCTTTTCTGTGTCTGTTTTGCCACAGTACAGACTCGGGTTCGATTCCCGGCCGGTGCACCACCAACATGGAAGTCCTTTTACTTTTATTTTTCTGTTTCGGTTGTGCGACGGTAGAGACCTGGGTTCGATTCCCGGCTGGTGCACCAACAAGGAAGTAGTTTTTCTTTTCTGTTTCGGTTTTTGGGTTTGTTGGTGCAAGGTTCATGTATGTCGCTTCTGAAAATAATAATGACAAACAAAGCAGTAGTGGCAATTTCAGTTAGCTTTTCTAGCTTAGATTTCACAAGGGTTGGGGCAAATTCTTTCTGCCATCCGCTGTCGTTGTAGTATAGTGGTGAGTATTCCCGCCTGTCACGCGGGTGACCCGGGTTCGATCCCCGGCAACGGCGTCTCCTTTTCTGCTTTTTGCGTGGTCCTTTGGCTAAGCAGCAAGCCCCAATCGCCGGCCAAATGGGCTTCTCACAGAAAAATTCTCTCTAAGATCACAAAGGAAGAAGCCTAGCAAGTTAGCTTATCATTGTTCTTTGTTATGACAAAGATTTTGTTGCTCTCACTACAATTTCATTCCAGATCAATATATATTACTTTTAATTTTGTTATGGAAAGTGTTTAAGGTCACCAATATTACTTACTTGTGTGTTTCATACCAAATTTTATGCATCCATGGATTTTATGTTTTTTACTTACTTGCATGTCATTGTAATATATCTACAGGTTCAGTGGCATCTCGTGAAGATTCCTCCAATGATAATGTTAGATGTACCAAAAATAGAGGAATATGACAAAAGAAGAGGTACTAAAAAATTGTTAGTGGCAAAGGCAACAATAGTAGGAAGACTCCATTATGTACCTTATTATTGCTATATAAATTGAAATTTATGTATCCATGTTATTGAGAATTTCATTAATAATTCTAAGTAATACTTATTATACCTTGTTTTACACTCGAAAAAATCCTTATCAGAAACATACATCATTTTGAAACACTATAAAAAAGGGAGAGGTGACACATGAATCCTTGTACTTAGAGCAATAGGGAGAAATTTCCACAAGTAGATCACAAAACATTAGACATGGTATAATTTGTCCTACATTTTACAATGAATTCAAGAATGTAAACGAATCCATTATACTACATTTTTCACGCAATTTATTTATTCTATGGCATGCATATTAATGTTTGAACATAGAACATGGAGATAGAGATGAACATAGATAAAGATATGTTTTATCAATAGAAAGATAAAATCCACTCGATGGCGATGATATAAAACTTATTGATAAATGAGAGTTTTCTCTTTTAAATATGTCAACAATTCAATTTTCCACAATGAGAATGGCCAAAATAATGCCACAAAAAGTGAGCACAAATAAGTAGTGATAGTAAGCAAAGAACATGTTACAATATCCACATAGAAGGTTAACAAATTTACAATTTAGGGATGAATGGAACCTTCGTAGATTCTTTGAAACTATTAGGAGGAGGAGACACTATATTAGGTGAAATATTTTCGAATATGTCTTATATGTACTTACTCATATTTCTAATCCTATACCTTTCATATTTCATTACATATTGTCTTTAAATTTAATGATTGGCTTCATTTTCTATGGTTTTGAGCAAATTTAGTAGAAACATTTGTGTGTATATATTCTAAGAATGAGGAAGATCATGTCGAGCATTTAGCATTAGTATTGATATTTCTAAGAGAGCATTAATTGTATGAAAAACTTAGGAAGTGTAGTTTCTTTTAGGCATATGTACATTACTTGGGGCATGTTGTCTCCATGGAAGGCATATTAGTGGGCCTAGAAAAGATAAAACTATCATGGAATGGTAAACAACTAGGAATGTAGATGAGGTAAGGCCATTTATGGGGTTGGCAGGTTACTAGAGGAGGTTCATCGAGAACTTGTCTAGAATGCTTATCCTATTACATTATTTCAAAGGAAAGGTAAGAAATTTGAATGGACAGAGGAATGTGCGTAATTTTTTAGCAGTTGAAGAAATTGTTGACAAATGCTACAATTTTAAAGATTACAGATCCGAATAAAGGATTTCTAGTGTGCACAGATGCTTGCAAAACAGGGCTTGGTGGATTCCTTATGCAGGAGGGATAGGTAGTGTGCTGCGAATCAAGGAAACTGAATAAGTATGAGAAAAATTATCTGACACATGATCTTGAGCTAGCAACGATTGTCCATGCATTGAAGATGTGGAGACACTATCTTCTCGGTAGGAGGTTTGTATTGATGAGCGACCACATTAGATTGAGGTACTTATTTCATCAATCAAATCTAAATTCCAAGAAAGCTAGATGGTTGGCCACAATCGATGAATGTGACTTCGAGATCAGATACATTAAAGGAAAGGAGAATAGGGTTGCAGATGCACTTAGCAGGAGAATATAGGTAAATCACATAACAACTATGAGTTCTTATGGGACATATTTACAAGATCAGATCTTGCAAGCAAGACAACAAGATGACAGGTATAGGGAGATTAGGCACAAGTTACAACAGGGAACAAGTGATCATGATGTGGACTATCATCTCACCGCAAATGGGTTTGATCAGATTTAGGGACAAAATCTATGTGTTGGACGATAGTTGACTCGAGAAGCTTATATTGAGGGAATTTCATGGTAAGCCATATTTAGGTCATCCGAGATATCATAAACATTAACAACGGTAAATGATCAGGTGCTCAAGTGTAAAATCTCAAAAATGAAATTATTTAGAATTGAATGGAAACTGAATGACATCGAAGAGATCGCCACCAAGAATTCGACGCAATTTGTTTCGTTGAAAACGAAGTCCAGATGAAGAAGATAGAGCCCGTTGTTCGTTTTCCTAAACAGCTAAAAAAATTGCAAAAGTGACAGGTGGGTGACATGGTAGCCTAGTCAGCAAATTTAAGTATATTCAGGGAATATTATTTAGTTTCGCTCAATGACACTGTGACAAGTGTCACTGTAGGATTCGCCAGTTTGGTTTGAAGGTGAATTTTTTTTATATCTGTTCCTAAGGTTGAATTCGAAATTTTTTTGTATGGTTGGGGACAGCACAATTACCAGAGGCTTACACGTGGTGTTGGAAATATTGTCATTGATGGCAAAGGAGAAGAAAGGAGCAGCACCTGAACTATCACTAAGGCAAAAGAACAAAGAAGAACTAGCAATAAGACAAAGGAGACAGACAAGGAGCAGAGGAAGCAAAGGCAGCAAATTGAAGCAGAAGAGCGGTTCAGAGGAAAAGTAGTGAGGAGAAGGGCCATTGAGTTGATGATCAGACCTGAAGAGTAAGGATTCCGATGTAATTACCGTGTTTGCGGATATAAAGAATCTATTATTGAGTTTGTATTCAATTATGAATTCTACAGTGTGTGGAGTTACTGTATAAGATCATAGTATTTAATGGTGGTTGCAAAATTTTGTGAATCGATCACAGGGTGATCGATTTCACAATTTGCCTCCGTTGTTGATTTAATTTTTGTGTGAATGACCTTGAATTTCAATAAGAAATTGTGTGAGTTTGTGTGTAATTGAATGAATTGAAACTCCGTGTGATTTAGTGATAGATGAATGAATCTATCGTAAAAGAAGGCAGAACCTTTATAAGGATTCTATGTATGAAGTCAAGAGAAATTCTATGTATAGACAGAGTGAGGTTTTGAGTTCGCATTCAGGGTTTTACTGTGTTGGAAGCGATGGGTCTGAACCACAGATAATGGGTAAGTGTGGTTAATTACTACGAAGAAATGCTGGATGAGTGGATCGGAATGGTAGTAGTGTTGTAGTGGAAGCTTCAATACAAGAATCGTTGAGTTTATGACAAGACGAAAGACAAGCAAAGAATAGCGTTACCCAGAATGTGTTGGAAGGGAACCGAATCATGTGAAAGTGTTGAAAGTAACAGCATTAAAATTGTGAGGATAGATGCAGGATTTTCGTAGCAAAGCAGGTGGAAATACAAAAGGTGTAGAGAAAGCACGAATCGAAGGACTTGTTTAAATTGCGAGAATTTTGTATTGAGTCGAGGATGTGGAATTAGAACTGGAACAGTGAGCCAACATAAGGTGGAAATCGAAAACCATTTATGGTTTTCGCATAATTTCTAAATGGTAAGCGGAATCTGAAAAAAATGTGATAGCATTCGACGTTCGACACGTAGCTTGAAGTGGTATTTAAATACCACGAATTTCGCAAAATATTTGCGTGCTAAATTTCTGCGGTTAAAAAAAGCGATTTCCATTGGATTAGATTTGAGGAAGATCTAAGGGTGTTAACAGTTGAAGATGCGGGGTCGTTAACGTAAGTGCTCTTTCCACTAGTGAATTTTGATGAGGTATGTTGTTGTGGGACCCAAACGAATTTATATATTTGCTGGTGTCTTAATATGAAGTCAAAGGGTTATTTTAATTATTATGGCTTTTGGGACCATCACCACGGAAGACATAATATGTGTTAAAATATTATGTTTGATGTGAACCGTGAGTATATATTGGATAATTAATTTGTTGTAGACCATTGTGTAATGGGGTTAATGATAAAGTCCAAATGGTGGTAGGAGGTCCCATAAGTTGAGGGCGAAAGTTTGAATATTTGGGTTCAATTGAAATATTCGAACATTGATTCGAATATCATGAGATGGGGTCATATTATATGGTTTTACCATTGATCGAAAGTGAAGCTTCCACAAGTAGATGAGAATTATGAGTTGATTGGGTTGATAACCAGCAAAGAAGGAAAGTGCTTCCGCATCAACTGTGTGAAATTGTCCAGATTTAAAATTATTGGGGCAAAAATTTGAAATACAGTTTTATAGGCACAAGAGAGTGTAGATTGTGGGTTTGGCGGGGTAGCCCACCATCAAGTGGTATCAGAGTAGGATAGCTCTGTTGAGAATTGAAGATTTTTTTTTAAATCTGAATGTGCGATGAGGAATGAAAGTAGATCAGATTTCAAAATTTGATATGCAAAGGTACACAGAGTTGCAGTGAACAGAGGTATGCAAAACTGTTACACTACAGCAACAGAAAATACAAGCATACAGTGAGTCGAGAACTGAAAGGGTTGAATGAGATATATCTGTTGCAAATGTAAATGTAAATTTTTTAATTAATTTTACATTGCTAGTGATTCAAAGGCAAGTCGCCATGGGCAAAGAAATACCCCACTGTAATATTGAAATGTATACATAATGTTATATTTTTCCGAATGTGCTAGGCAAGAAAACGAGAAGGTGGAAGGCAAAGAGTCATACCTATTCACTTCAAATTCCCTGTGGAATACAAACAGTCATAAGGTAATCTCTATAAATGATGTCACATAGATATGCATAAAGAGCCTAGAGAATGGAGAAATGAGGCAGAGAGGGTAAGAAGAAGGAGGAGCAAATAGAGAAGCTGTGAAGGTTTAGAGATTATATAAGGCGGATATGAAGACTAGTGCAAAGCAGTGAAGAAGGAACATAACAGAGCTGATATCCAGGTAAATCAACATGTTTTTTTTATGAAAGAGTGAGGAAGTGGGTGCTTCCATATCAAGTTGTAGCTTGATAGATGTCAGTTGTAGCTGGCTGAGGTAGGAGCCTCCTGTAGGTTGTAGCCTATAGAAAATAGATGGGAGTTGGAGCTTCCTTGCAAGTTGTAGCTTGTAGAATTGAGGTTGTAGCCTCATGTAGGTAGGAGCCTACAGAAAATAAGTGGTGAGAGGGATTTGGATCTTGCCTTTGCATCACACCAATAATAAGATGTGGTTTTCTCCCTTATGGGTTTCCGCTTATATATTTTGTCTATATGCATGATGATTATGTGTTGATACTCTGTATTTATTCTGCTTAATACCTACTTCTCACTTATTAAGATTGATGTTCCATTGTATATTAAGTTGATCACAAAATGAGGATGTGAATGAGTATAAAAGAAATTTTAATAAGAACATGACTGCATTAAACTGATTCACCCCCCCCTCTCAGTTTAACCAAGGGTTCAACAATTGGTATCAGAGCCAGTTCCTTCTATATCAGTCTAACAACTGGAAGGAGATCCTAGGTCCCCAGGATGGCTAGTCTAGAAGGATGCTCAACTAATAAAGCCCCTTTGTTCACCGGTACGAATTATGCCTTCTAGAAAATAAGAATGAGGACGTACATAATGTCTCTAGGAATAGAAGTTTGGGCTACTGTGGAATTGGGATATGCCCCAAAGGAGTCTAACTTAGAGAAAGATGCCAAACTAGATTTTGTAGTTAATGCAAAAGCCATGAATGCTCTCTTAAGTGGACTGTGTGAGGCAGAATTTATAAAAGTAATGCACAGCAAGACTGCCAAAGAAATATGGGATACATTAGAAAGCATCTATGAGGGAGACAAAAAGGTGAAGATAGCCAAACTACAAGTCTATAGAGCTCAGTTTGATAATATAAAAATGAATGATGATGAAGACATTTCCAGCTTCTTCTTAAGGGTTGCAGAAATTGTGAATAACATGAAAGCTCTAGGAGAAACCATAAAATAATGTGTAATTGTTCAAAATATTCTAAGGTATTTACCATCCAGCTTTGACCCCAATGTTTCTGCCATAGAAGAAACAGTTGATTGGGAAACTCTGACCATGAACTAATTACTTGGAAACCTAACAGCCTATGAGATGAGACTGCCACAGAGGAAGTCAAATGTGAGGGAGGAAGCCTTTAAGACAAAAAAGAACAAAGAAGAAAAGGAAGATATATGCTCTTGCTCCGATGAAGAAGAGGAAAAATTTGTCAGAAAATTGGATAGAGGCTCAGGCAAATATAAAGGTAAACTTCCATTTAAATGATTTAACTATGGAAGAGTTGGGCACTATGCTTCTAAGTGTCCTCATAAGAAAACAAAGAATCACACTCAAGAAACAGAGCAAACCAAAACATATAACTGGCAGAAAAGGAAGAGATTCAATAGAAAATCACTTTATGCTCAGCAAGACAACAGTGCATTTGAAAGCTCAGATGAATCCTCCAATGAAGAGGGAACCTCTGAATTTGTATTGATGGCCAAGGAAGAGCTTGGAGGATTTTCTAGAAGATGAGGAAGAAGGTGAAGTTGATCTTGAGGGGGAGCTAAGAAGTGCCCTGGAGGAAATAGACAAACTTAAACTAAAGTGCAGAAAACAGAAAGACATTCTCCTCAAATATTTAAGAGAAGAAAAAAATTCAGAAGACCTCATTTAGTTGAAAGTAGAGCTTGAAGAAGCCAAGAAGGTAGAAGACACTCTACTAAAGGAAATTGAGGATAAAATTCAGAAGCAAGAGAAATTGGAAGAAGAAGTATTATGCTTAAGAAGGAAATTAAAAAACTCCCAAAGGAAATTGTCAATGAACTCTTCTCAAATGACAAGCTCTGAACAGTTGAATAAAATTCTAAATGCTCAAAGATCTCCCTTGATAAAGACTGGGATAGGCTACAAAGGAGAAACAAGTAAGTCCAAGGAAGAATATTACAAAAATATCATTTTTGTAAAAGCTGTTAAGGACAATGAAACATGCCAAAAGGTTCCTACAGAAGTAGAAGCCTGCAATGAAGTAAACAAAAACAAGAAGGAACCTCAAATGACAAAGAACGAAATAAATAATAAGTCAATTGAAAAAGGCTCATATAATCCTGAATATATAAAATTTGGAAGCTATCAAAGGAGATTCTTCCCCCCTATGAAAATGGTCACTTGTTATGCCTGCCAAAAATTGGGACATATTGCTACATACTATCATAAAAGGAGAATCGATTCCAACTAGCAAAGGATGCAAAAAGTGAAAAGACTACCTCAAGAAAACAAATGGAGAAGACAACCCTTCATCAGGTACACTAATTATTTTTATGGGTATTGTTTTTACTGTAAGGAGTTCGGCCATAAAGCCAAGGAGTGCAGAACGAATGGAAAAATACTAATGTATGGAAACTCAAGGAGATGGATGAACAATGGAGAATTCACCCGTGTACATAATTCATTCAGAAACATAATCAAATGCTTTGACTTCCATCAAATTGAGCCCAAGTGTCACAAATGTCCTCTCAAAGAATGTGGTCCATCCTCTCAGGAAAGGTACCAAACAAAAGGATGCATGCAGTGGAAAAAGAATTTGAATAAGTGTGACCTGGCTCTAATAGCTCAAGATCATAAAAACCAATGGTATTTGGACAATGGATGCTCAAAGCACATGACTGGAGATTGAAGCAAGTTTGTAACCTTTGATGAAAAGAAATCTGGGAATGTAACATTTGGCAATGATAAAGCAGGGAAAATCAAAGGAAAAGGCTCAGTCAGTTTGGATACTGGAAGAGGAAAGGCCCAAGATGTACTATTTGTGGATGGGCTGAAAGAAAATCTGCTAAGTGTCAGTCAAATGTGTGATAAAGGCTGTGAAGTCATTTTTAGAGCCCAATATTGTGAAGTAAGATCAAGCACCACCGAAAAGTCCTTGATCAAAGGTGTTCGAACAGAAAGTAATGTCTATATAGTGAAAGAAGAGGACGAAGCATGTCAGCTAAGAAAACTTGATGAATCATTGTTATGGCATAGAATATTGGAACACCTAAACTTTGACCACATCATAAGTTTGAGCAAGAAGAATGCAGTCAGAGATATGCCAGTCATAAAGAAACCTTCAAATACCATATGTAAATCCCGCCAACTAGGAAAGAAGACCCACACATCTTTCAAGACCAAAGAGAAACTATCTACAAGTAGACCTCTTCAGCTTGTTCACATGGACCTGTGTGGACCTTCAAGAAATAAAGCACCAAGTGGAGAATCTTATTTCATGCTGACAATAGATGACTTTACCATATTGACGTGGGTAGCATTTCTCAAATATAAATCTGAAGCACTTGAGAAATTCAAAATATTCAAGGCATTGGCAGAAAATCAAACAGGATGCAAGCTAAAGTGCATCAGATCAGACAGAGTAGGTGAATTCACAGACTATGATTTTGTAGACCTATGCAATGAACATGGGATAAAACAACAGTTTACAATTGCTGGTACACCTCAACAGAATGGAGTGGCAGAGAGACAAAATAGGTCAGTACAACAGATTGCCAGAGCAATGATGCAAGAAAATAACATTCTGCAAACCCTCCGGGCAGAAGTAGTACACACAGCTGTTCACATTCTTAACAAATCTCATTTAAGACCAAATTGTGACAAGACTCCTTACGAATTATGGCATGGTAAACCAGCATCAATCAAGCACTTTAGAGTCTTTGGAAGCAAGTGTTTCATAAAAAATAATGATGAAAAACTAGGGAAGTTTGATACAAGAGCTGATGAAGGAATATTTTTAGGATATGCATCCAAGAGTAAGGGTTACAAGTGCTACAACAAAACACTACACAAAATTGTGGAAAGCATTGATGTAAGATTTGATGAAGATCTACCAAACAGAACAAGAATCACGAGATGCAGCAATCCTCCAGATGATCATGAAGAAGAGAACCAAGATAATGATGAACTGAGCAAGACAACAGAATATACTGAATTAAACTCAAAAGGTCCCTCAAGACACACGCAAAAGAATCATCCATAAGATCAAATCATTGGGGACAAGAGTGTGGGAGTCTAGACAAGAAGATAGCTTGCTGAATAGACAGAAGAAGTATTCCTTGCCATGCTATCTCAAATAGAGCCAAAGAAGTTCGAAGACCCCAACAAAGACAAAAACTGGGTAAATGCTATGAATGAAGAACTGGAACAAATTGAGAAGAACAATACCTATGAATTAATTCCAAGACCCACTGGGAAAAATATCATTGGCACAAAATGGATATTCAAGAATAAGATGAATGAACAAGGGCAGGTAATCAGAAATAAAGCTAGACTTGTATGCAAGGGATATTCGTAAATTGAAGGTCTTGATTATGATGAAACCTTTGTGCCTGTAGCCAGAATTGAAGCAATCAGAATGTTTTTGGCCTTTGCATGTTATCATAATTTCAAGGTATATCAAATGGATGTGAAGTATGCCTTCCTAAATGGAGATGTAGAGGAAGAAGTCTACATGCAACAACCTGAAGGATTCTCATTAACAGATAAACATGAATATGTGTGCAGATTAAAGAAAGCCTTATATGGTCTGAAACAAGCTCCTCGTGTTGGGAAAAATACTGAGAGGGGGGGGGGTGAATCAGTATTTACTGCATAATCAAATCCTTTTACTTTTCATTCCTTAAAAACCCATACGCTACTTTACTTCAGTAAACCAGCGTATATACGCGGAGCCCCTTTATGAAACTAGCGTATACACAGAGATTTAGATATGTCATTAAATCTTCACTTAAATCATTCCATCATGTATTCTTCAGATATTCAATAAGCAGTAAACAGGTGCAGTAAGAACAAAATAAACCATCACACAAAGCATCACACATGAACACCACGATTTTTAGGTGGAAACCCAAATCGGGAGAAAACCACCGCTACAGTTGCTCAGCCTTCAATATTTTATTATAGAGAAAACATCTTACAACATATGTGCTGGCGCAGACTTGACCAGCACGCAGGCACCCACCTGCGCTCGTTTACCAGCCTCTCCCGGAAGGGAGCTACGACCCCCTGACTCGTTTACCAGCCTCTCCTGGAAGGGAGCTACGACCCCCCGATCTCGTTTACCAGCCTCACCTGGAAGGGAGCTACAACCCCCTGACTGAAGGCTACAACCCTCAGCACCACCTTGGACCACGTTTCATCAATTTTCACACTGGATCCAACCACTTCAATAGAACACAACTTGCAGACCGCAATTCATCATATTTCCAGACGGAACCCTTTCCATATTTTTTAAGCACGAACATACATCATCAACAGATACATATCAACACAGATCAGATAGCAGAAACACAGCAGAACAGATCAGATATTTCATACCCCTTGCTTCAGCAAGCCCTAGTTTGCATACGCGCTTTCCCTTCACTGATGTCGCGTGTATACGCGCTTTCCCTTCACTGATGTCGCGTGTATACGCGCTTCCGTCCATACAAACCAGCGTATAACTCAGTGTATATTTTATTGCGCATACGCTCTTTCTCTTCGCTGAAGCTGCGTATATACGCGCTTCCTCCGCGTTGAAGTAGCGTATAGATCTTCAATTATTACAGAGCAGGATACTTCTTCAGATCAGATATTCAGTTCATATTTACCCTTTCACTTCAAACAGATGTTCGCCTAGATGTTCGCCTCATCATAGATCTAAGCCTTCCATAAGCAGATCTAGTAGATACATTTCAGATCTAGATCCCTTTCTTTATCATTGGTGCATCATCCAATCAGATTTATCTTCAAGTGTAACCCTTTCATTCAGATCTACTTCAGAGAGAAGTATTCATTCAAGCTCAGACATCTTGCACACACACACCCATCTTTGCACAATGAATTTCTTCTCCTTTTATATGATTACCCTTTGTCAATACCATGAGCCCCTTTTTCAATACCATGGACCAAAACAATACCATAAGCCCAAAACTACTTGGACGGGGTCAATTAGGCGGATCATTACCCAATACAATGGATTAATACCATGGTGGTTACCCTTGGGTTTGCACTTTTGAGCGCTTTTGCCCATACGCGACTTGAAACGTTATTTTCCGCGTGTATACGCGACTTCACCTAGGCCAATCTGCGTATACCAAGAGACATACTCTTTTTCAACATAGATTTAGCACTTGCTGACTTCTTTTCTTCACTGCCTTCTGTACACACTGCTGATACATCAAATTTACTTCATCAAGAACATATTCTATCAATCACAACTTCATCAAGTGAGTTGTCATTCAATGACAACACTTAGCATCATCTTGCTAACTAGCATCATATCACATCAGATTTACATCGATTACCAAGACCATCAAGTCAAGCATAACTTCATCAGGTGTATTGCCATCAAGGACAACACATGTCAACTGTCACATGTCTTCATCTTCATTCAGTGGGTTGCCATCAAGGACAACACTCTGCATCCTATTTCCAACACCTCGAGCATGGTATTCAAGGCTGGAAAAATACTTTCAAAAAAAAGGGTTCAAGAAAGGAGGAGTAGACAACAATTTGTACATAAAGGCTAATGAAAATGAACTCTTAATTGTAGTAGTGTATGTAGATGACATCAAGTTTGGAAGCAACAAAGATGAGTTAGCAAAAGGATTTGCTGAAGAAATGAAATCAGAATTTGAGATGTCAATGATTGGAGAGCTCACCTTCTATTTAGGACTTCAAATTCAACAAAAGAACATAAGAATATTCATTTCGCAAGAAAAATACTTAAGAGAAATGTTGAAAAGGTTTCAAATGGAAAATTTCAAATCTGTTTCACTCCCATGATCACTGGATTCAAACTATATGCTAATGATGGATCAACAAATGTAGATCAAAAACTTTACAGATCCATGATAGGAAGTCTGCTATACCTAATAGATTCTAGACCAGACATTATGTTGGCAGTAGGACTCGTGGCAAGATATCAAGCATCACCAAAACAAAATCATTTACTAGCAATCAAGAGAATATTTAGATATCTACAAGGTACTTCAAATTATGGCCTATGGTATCCAAAAGGAAAAAACTTCACATTGACAACATACATAGATGCAGATTGGGCCAGCTATGTGGATGATAGGAAAAGCACAAGTGGAGGTGCATTCTATTTGGGAAAAATTCTGGTGGCATGGATAAGCAAGAAGAAAAATTCTATCTCTCTATCTACAGCAGAAGAAGAATACATAGCAGCAACAACATGTTGCACACAAGTAATGTGGATGAAACAAACTCTCCAAGACATGAAGGTAAGCATTGATGAAACTATTTCTATCAAATGTGACAATACAAGTGCAATAAGTATATCAAAAAATCTTGTACTTCATTCAAAAGCAAAGCACATCCTAATAAAGTACCACTTCCACAGAGAACAAGTAGCACATAAATTAGTGAAGTTGGAATACGTACCAATAAAGGAGCAAATAGCAGACATATTCAAAAAACCTCTTGCTAAATAACCATTCGAATATCTAAGAGAAAAACTAGGGGTAGTGTCTGAAGATGTTACTCTCTGATATGAAAAAAAAAAAAAGGGAAAGGAGGGTTGCATACAAGAAATAGGATCAGAACAGAAGTCTAGTGATAGTTTGGATCAGAAAAGAAAGCATCATTCCAGGGGGAGACCAGTCAACAAATATTGTCACAAAAGAGCCAGAGCAAGTGAGCAGTGCATGGAACAAGTCCTCAAGATCAGAGTATTATGGACAAGATTTGGAAACCACACTAGGAAATGTGCAACCCTTTGCCAATGATGTCAAAGGGGGAGGAAAAGCAAGCAAAATAAGAGTATTAAAGTATTGCCATCAATGCCAAAGGGAGATACTGTTGGAAATATTGTCATTGATGGCAAAGGAGAAGAAAGGAGAAACACCTGAACTATCACTAAGGCAAAAGAACAAAGAAGAACCAATAATAAGACAAAGGAGACAGACAAGGAGCAGAGGAAGCAAAGGCAATGAATTGAAGCAGAAGAGCGGTTCAGAGGCAGAGTAGTGAGGAGAAGGGCCATCGAGTTGAAGATCAGGCTTGAAGATTAAGGATTCCGATGTAATTACTGTGTTTACAAATATAAAGATTCTAGTTATGAGTTTGTATTCAATTATGAATTCTATAGTGTGTGGAGTTACTGTATAAGATCACAGTATTTAATGATGGTTGCAAAATTCTGTGAATCCATCATAGGGTGATCGATTTCACAATTTTCCTCTGTTGTTGATTTAATTTCTATGTGAATGACACTGAATTTCAATAAGAAATTGTGCGAGTTTGTGTGTAATTGAATGAATTGAAACTCCGTGTGCTTTAGTGATAGATGAATGAATCTATCGTAAAAAAAGGCAGAACCTTTATAAGGATTCCATGTATGAATTCAAGAGAAATTCTCTATATAGACAGACTGAGGTTTTGAGTTTGCATTCAGGGTTTTACTGTGTTGGAAATGATGGGTCTGAACCACAGATAATGGGTAAGTGTGGTTAATTACTATGAAGAAATGTTGGATGAGTGGATCGGAATGGTAGTAGTGTTGTAGTGGAAGCTTCAATACAAGAATCGTTGAGTTTATGACAAGACTAAAGACAAGAAAAGAAAAACGTTATCCAGAATGTGTTGGAAGGGAACCGAACCATGTGAAAGTGTTGAAAGTAACAACATTAAAATTGTGAGGATAGATGCAAAATTTCCGTAGCGAAGAAGGAGGAAATACAAAAGGCATAGAGAAAGCACGAATCGGAGGGTTTGTTTAAATTGCGAGAATTCCGTATTAAGTCCAGGATGCAGAATTAGAACTAGAACAGTGAGCCAACAGAAGATGGAAATCGAAAACCATAAAATTTTTTCGCATAATTTCTAAATGGTAAGTGGAATTTGAAAAAAATGCGATAGCATTCTGCATGTGATGCGTGGGCTTGAAGTATTTAAATACAACCCATTTCGCAAAATATTTGTGTGCTAAAGTTTTGTGGTTAAAAAATGTGATTTCCATTGGATTATATTTGATGAAGATCTAAGGGCGTTCGCAGTTGAAGATGCAGGGTCGTTAACGTAAGCACTCTTTCCACTAGTGAATGTTGATGAGGTATGTTGCTGTGGGACCCAAACGAATTTATATATTTGTTGGTGTCTTAATATGAAGTCAAAGGGTTACTGTAATTGTTATGGCATTTGGGACCATCACCATGGAAGACATAATATGTGTTGAAATATTATGTTTGATGTGAACCATGAGTATATATTGGATAATTAATTTTTTGTAGACCATTGTGTAATGGGGTTAAGGATAAAGTCCAAATGGTGGTAGGAGGTCCCATAATTTGAGGGTGAAAGTTTGAATATTTGGGTTCAATTGAAATATTCGTACATTGATTCGAATATCACAAGATGGGGTCATATTATATGGTTTTACCATTGATCGAAAGTGAAGCTTCCATAAGTAGATGAGAATTCTGAGTTGGTTGGGTTGATAACCATCAATGAAAGAAAGTGCTTCCTCATCAACTGTGTGAAATTGCCCAGATTTAAAATTATTGGGGCAAAAATTTGAAATGCATTTTTATAGGCACAAGAGAGTGTAGATTGTGGGTTTCGCGAGGTGGCCCGCCATCAAGTGGTATCAAAGCAGGATAGCTCTGTTGAGAATTGAAGATTATTTTTAAATATGAATGTGCGATGAGGAATGAAAGTAGATCAGATTTCAAAATCTGATATGCAAAGGTACACATAGTTGCAGTGAAAAGAGGTATGCAGAACTGTTTCAAATGGAAAATTTCAAATCTGTTTCACTCCCATGATCACTGGATTCAAACTATATGCTAATGATGGATCAACAAATGTAGATCAAAAACTTTACAGATCCATGATAGGAAGTCTGCTATACCTAATAGATTCTAGACCAGACATTATGTTGGCAGTAGGACTCGTGGCAAGATATCAAGCATCACCAAAACAAAATCATTTACTAGCAATCAAGAGAATATTTAGATATCTACAAGGTACTTCAAATTATGGCCTATGGTATCCAAAAGGAAAAAACTTCACATTGACAACATACATAGATGCAGATTGGGCCAGCTATGTGGATGATAGGAAAAGCACAAGTGGAGGTGCATTCTATTTGGGAAAAATTCTGGTGGCATGGATAAGCAAGAAGAAAAATTCTATCTCTCTATCTACAGCAGAAGAAGAATACATAGCAGCAACAACATGTTGCACACAAGTAATGTGGATGAAACAAACTCTCCAAGACATGAAGGTAAGCATTGATGAAACTATTTCTATCAAATGTGACAATACAAGTGCAATAAGTATATCAAAAAATCTTGTACTTCATTCAAAAGCAAAGCACATCCTAATAAAGTACCACTTCCACAGAGAACAAGTAGCACATAAATTAGTGAAGTTGGAATACGTACCAATAAAGGAACAAATAGCAGACATATTCAAAAAACCTCTTGCTAAATAACCATTCGAATATCTAAGAGAAAAACTAGGGGTAGTGTCTGAAGATGTTACTCTCTGATATGAAAAAAAAAAAAAAGGAAAGGAGGGTTGCATACAAGAAATAGGATCAGAACAGAAGTCTAGTGATAGTTTGGATCAGAAAAGAAAGCATCATTCCAGGGGGAGACCAGTCAACAAATATTGTCACAAAAGAGCCAGAGCAAGTGAGCAGTGCATGGAACAAGTCCTCAAGATCAGAGTATTATGGACAAGATTTGGAAACCACACTAGGAAATGTGCAACCCTTTGCCAATGATGTCAAAGGGGGAGGAAAATCAAGCAAAAGAAGAGTATTAAAGTATTGCCATCAATGCCAAAGGGGGATACTGTTGGAAATATTGTCATTGATGGCAAAGGAGAAGAAAGGAGAAACACCTGAACTATCACTAAGGCAAAAGAACAAAGAAGAACCAACAATAAGACAAAGGAGACAGACAAGGAGCAGAGGAAGCAAAGGCAATGAATTGAAGCAGAAGAGCGGTTCAGAGGCAGAGTAGTGAGGAGAAGGGCCATCGAGTTGAAGATCAGGCCTGAAGATTAAGGATTCCGATGTAATTACTGTGTTTACAAATATAAAGATTCTAGTTATGAGTTTGTATTCAATTATGAATTCTATAGTGTGTGGAGTTACTGTATAAGATCACAGTATTTAATGATGGTTGCAAAATTCTGTGAATCCATCATAGGGTGATCGATTTCACAATTTTCCTCTGTTGTTGATTTAATTTCTATGTGAATGACCTTGAATTTCAATAAGAAATTGTGCGAGTTTGTGTGTAATTGAATGAATTGAAAAGATTGTTTTTGATAATGATTATTAGTTTTGACTCATCTTATCAAAAGTACTGTGGAGGGGGAGGCGCGGAGATGGACGCATCAAGGGTTTCTGCAAGGTCTCTGCATGTTTCTGCCGCCGCCAAGCCGGGGGATCAGGATAGCTCAGGCTCAGCAAGGCTCCCTTACGGTGTTGAATCCGATTCGATTGCATCAGATCTATTTGGCGTGAGAGAGGTTTTCCTGCAGGTGACGCGCGGATCTGGAGGCTGGCTTCGAGCCCCATGGGAGGCTTATCGCAGAACCCAAGCAATGGCTCCAGCCACAAAGCAACGAGCGTTTGATCCGGCCCGACCAAGGGCGCCCTGCAACCGACTTTTGCTGATTCGTTCCACACTTGTTCAGGAAGGCGCCGCCATAGGTTTTTCCCAAGTTTTCCTTACGCCAGGCAGAGAGATTTGGCAGTCGTGGACTAGACTGGATGGGGAACACTGCTATGGAAGTGCAAGAGCCCCTGGTTCTCAGAGAGTTTGGGGGCGGTTTCTTCCTGACCCGAGATCTCGGTATCTGAACCCACCGCCGAATCAACAGAAAGGAAAGGCAGAGATGAGGGATCGGCATAAGCAGGAAGCGCTTACCTCTGATCCCCAATCAATCGGTAAGATCTCGGTTCAGCAGAACTCTTCCCCCTTTCAAATTTTTATTAGAACCCCGACGGGCAAGTCTCGTGTAGTCTGGGTAACTGATGATACTTCTATTTTACATCTTAAGCATAAAATCTAGGGATTGATAGGGTACCCAGCGTCGATTCAACATCTGGTCAATGGGCACAGCTCCCTCCAGGAGTGCAGGATTTTAAAGGATTATTCCATAAAAGCAGAGATGACTATTACCCTCAACTTGCGTTTGCGAGGGGGTGTTGTGAACCAGAACAAGCCAAGATCTGCAGGGGGAGATAAAGGGAAAGCGCCCTTCACTCAACAGCAATCAAATGGAGGCCCCTCCTACAAAAACATCCTTCAAGGGAAAAAAGCAGCAGGCTCACCCCCAGAACAGGCTGGAAATGTGCCGAGACCCTATATTGTAGAACTACAGGACCAAACCCCAGCACTAAAAATCAACAGTTCAGCAACAGAGGACCATAAAAAAACATATGAAGCCCAGGCATTAATATGCCGCTTTAACAGTTTCTGGCCCAAACCAGTGGATCTATTTCATTGGATTTTCACACAATGGTCCCTGGATTGTGAAATACATCTCTGCTCCAAGGGGTTTTTTATTGTAAAATTCCAAACCTCGGAGGAAAGAGATATCATAATCAGAGAAGGGCCTTGGTTTTGGGGGTCCACGGGGTTGTTTATAACCCCATGGTTTCCAGATTTTGACCCCAACACCATGACAGTTTCCAGGTTACCTGTATGGGTGAGACTACACAACCTGCCTTTTCATTTTTGGAATGAACAGGTTCTCGAAAGCATTGGGAATAGCCTTGGGCGGTATATCAAAACAGACATGGAAAGGTTGGAACAAAGAATTTTCACCTTTGCCCGAATCTGTGTAGAAGTAGATTTAAGCAAAGGGCTACCGGAAAACATCATGCTGATTTATAAGCAGCAAAACTGGCTACAAACACTAGATTATGAGAACACTGCGTTCAGATGCAGGATTTGCAGGATGACTGGACACCTACAGAATACATGTCCAGAAGCCAAGAAAGCAAACAGCAAAAGGAAATCAAACAGGAAGCAGAGGAAAGGCTGGCAGTTTCCTCCTCCTGACTCTGAGGAGGACGAGTCAGAAGAAGAAGAGGAACTAGTTCCTCCAGAAAGTAAGCAACCCACACAGGAACCAGAGGTACAAACAGAGGACAAGACCGCACACATGGATCCACTCCACCAGTCGAAACAATCAGACAGGAACGGCGAAGACATTAGCAGCGGAGGGATTAAAAGACATCATACTTCAGAAACTTCAGACTCAGACAAGGATACAGGAACTCATATTGCAGAAAACCAGATTGTCCTAGCCACTTGTGTTCCTTCCCAAGGCGAATGGCGCAAGGTTGAGAAGAAGAAAGGCAGACAAACCTGATTTGTGGGACGCCTTTCCCACGATCTAGTAGTTTTTACTTTTTCTGTCTCTCACTGTATTCCCTTCTCTCTTTCTCTTTTTATTTCATTCTTTCTGAATGCAAGGTAGCTTTGCTACGTCGCATTGTGTGCCAAAGCACATGAGCCCAATGGGCAATTTCTGAAAATGCTTAAATGCATATGCTATGTGTAACTTTTTTTTTTATAAATAAAAGTTACCGATTTTTTCTTTGGAAAAAAA